>CM075440.1:2131972-2351177 GCA_037832385.1 Rhizophora apiculata
ATCCCCTCGTGTTGTTGTTGAGAGAGATCTCCATTTGAATCTAAAAAATATTGAAACAAGGGCTATACCTACTATGGTGTTGAAGTATTTGATTTATGATATTTTAAAGATTAGGCCATTTTCATTTTATGGTATCAAATGTTATAGAAAGAAGGCCTTGTACATGATCTACCTAAGTTCATAAAGAGCAAGGTGTGTACAAGGCCTATTAGCTAGAGGAAGAAACAAACGCATCCTTTCTCTCAAAGTCATATTTGGAAAGCCAAAAAAAAATGCTTAACTGATTTGAATATTGTCTAACTAGGAGGTAATGCATTTATAGAGATTACCAATTTTTAATGTGCCGTTTTCTTAAATTCAAAAATGTTATGTATAAAATTAAGTATTGATGTTATTATTGATTGTGGAGCAAAACACTCCTACAACTTTACTAGTTATATATGCTTTGGTTAAGTGTAGCATGTATACCAAAAAGAGTATCCATGATAAAATCAGGCTTTCTTTCTAAAGCACCTATACTATAGAGCAATGTAACTTGCATAACAACTGTAACAATTAGTCGTCAAATCAATTTTTATTTCCATAACCAAATTTAGCATATTGGAAAAGTCATATACACAAGGCTGTTAGACTATTAATATGTCACTTTGACATGTTTAATATCTCACATACAATGTGCTTGTATCCCTCACAAAATATGTTAAATCATGACAGCTTTATGCAGTAGTTCCGTTGGTTGGCTATCAAATGTAAAACCACCTTACAAAGCATGGAACTCTAATTCCCTCCAATCTACCATAAAAGAGCTATTGGTTCTTTGAATTTAGCATTACTATTGATGCCCACTGCGTTCATCCTCGATCCCAACCTTTGGTTCGAGTTAATGTCCATATGTGTAGTCACTAGCTTCATAAAGGAATGCTACCTATTTGCGCTCTTTACATAGCATGGCTACTTATACTACATTCACCACAAAGTATATCACAAAAGCCGCAATTTTACTATTAACTATGCTTTGACCTATGTTAAATTAATCAAGGAGTTTAAACTTATATTTCAAAGTAATGAATAATCTCTCTATTGGTAAAAAGAGCCAATCGAAGAGAATACTTCTTATTGGATGAATTTGTAATGGAATTATACTACCTAAGATTATAACATGCATATATGTGAAATTAGTATTGTATAAACATTTAGTCAGTTCATCATTCCTTTACTATGAATGCACTCCTAGGAAAAGAAAAAAAGTGCTTCAGGTAAAATGAGTGTTAGTCTAATCTTTTAAGTAAAAGAACCATTCCATCTATGTAGAAAATAAATCTAAGATGAAAGACTCCTTTGTTGTTTGATCAAATTCAATGATTTCTGATAGGGAGAGTATCATTTTAGTCAATAACTTCTAATTTGGTGTATTTTAAAATTGAAAATCAATTTTAGTACTATTTTAATGACATTCAATTAGGTTATAACTGACGAAATTCCTCAAATTTTGTCAATAAGTGCGTGTGTGCACTTTTGCATGGCATTAAGGTGATACAAACCTCTTCTAATTAGTAATTGCATAGGAGGGATTTTAAGTCACTTGCAGTTCCTGAGCCTCTCCTTCTCAGAACCCCCGTCTACTGTTTTTGTGAAGCTTAATATTGCGCGTTCTAAATATCAACATGCTATGTGGTAGTGTGTGAGAGAGGTAGAGAAAGAAAAGCTTTAACTTTGAATTCTCAAGAAGAAGTTGGATTCAAGATTGATTAGAGCTCCAAAAGAATAGATAGTTCTAACTATTAGATGATCTCACACAAATCATCTAAATAGTTGAAATGGATTTGAGTTTTCTTTAAATAAATTATGTTTTGTTAAACAATATAAGAAGAAAGTTTCCATACACAAGTTTCATGTGTTTGTATATGAAGTTTTTTTTTTATCCCTTTTGCATAAAAATAAAAGAAAGTAGAGTCCTATAAAGTTCTTTGAGCTAATGGGTATTGTAGGCTCTTTGATCAAAAACTTAAAACATACACAGGTGGATGAAGTTAGAAGATCTTCCTAGTATAAAATTAATGATTTTCCAAGCATAAGTCATTTCTTTCTTTTTTAAATTCTGTTTACTTTGTTTTTGTTGCTTATAGTAGTAGCATCCATTACATACTTAATCAGTTAAATGTATCCAATACATAATTTATGCTGTTTCTTGGTCTTGGTTTATGCGTTTGCAGTATTACATTTGGAAAATGCTAATAGAAGTCCATCTAGAATGGTTGCCTTAGTAATGTAATCTATGCCCATTAATTGAAAAACTATATTAAGGATTTCCTAGTGTACTTATGGAATTGAAACATTAATGAAGCACCAATTATGTAGTTGCCATTTTGCAACCGATTTGGAAAATCAGTAATGTTTTTTTCTTAAGTTTATCACCAAAAATTCAAATTCAATTATAATAGTGGTAGCGTGAGAAGCTAAACTTGTCTCGAGATGTTAGTCAAGCCAATCAATAATTGTTTTAATTTGAACTTGCTTCTGCTTTTAAGTTTGTAATGCATTGTATATTAATTTAACTGTTGGATTATTAACTTTTTGTAATTGAATTTCTTAAAAGTTGTAAATATGTGACACTATAGATTTGATTTTGTAATTAAAAAACGTTAATATATATAATGGACGTTTTAAAGGTAAGGAAAGAATTCTTCTTTTATGTCTCTTAATTTTTCTCCTTATTATTTTTGTTTTTTTGTTAATATTGTTGTTATTGTTTTGAGAGTGGCTACTATATTTACAAACTTTTAAAGTTTGGATTGTTGAAACATACCGAGATAGCATGTCAAACTATTAGAATAGACAATGGCTTTAAATTGTCTGAGATCATTAGGAGATCTGCACTTCTGTAAACTACATCAGCAGTTTGCAAGTCCATTCACCCCACCCAGAATGGAATCTATGAAAGGAAAAAGCAACCATAATGGCAGATGCTTAGTGTTTGATGTAGAGAAAACGCCCATAGCCTAAAAGTTTTGGGAAAAACTTATCTGTAACGTCTAACTTCATCTTTAGCAAGTTGCCAACCAAGTCTTTGCCAAGTTCAACTAATTTGAGACTTGTTTTGGTAAATAGGCTCTCCATATTCACGTAAAAGTGTTTGCTACATCTTGTTATAGCATATATACTTGCAATCAAAAGAAATAAGTTGGATTGAAAGGCCACTCTTGTTTAGTTCGTTAGTTGTACCAATACATTCAGCAAACTACAAGATTATAACATCATCATAGTTAAGTCTTTGTCAACAGACGATGGCAAGTTTTATGAGATGAAATGTGGAATTAAGACATTCTTTGAGGTTTAAATGGAGAGGATCAACTTCTAAAGGTCACGATGTAGGAAAGATTCTCATTCTTAAGAGAGATATTGATTGTTTGCTTGTGAAAGAACTAGAAGTGTTGCAATACATCTATGAAATGATGTACGTGTTAGTAAGATCTTGAGGCTCTCCACCTTATTTGGAAGCATCCTAAATTAGCAAATGGCAGAAAGGGAAAGTCAAGAGGAGATAGACTTGTATTGCAAAATAATGCTTAACAACTGATTCCTAAACATAAGAAGAAGAAAAGCAATTGTAGTCAATGGATGCCATAGAACCAACTTCAATGCTAATGCGATTTATCAAAACTAAAAGCAAGTTCTTATAACAACTTGTCGTGTGGATTACACAAGAGACCTATGCACTTATTGCTAGTTTGGACACCATAAGCTTTGTACTTGCAATTGCAACACAAAAAAGAGCTATTTTATACATAATTGGATGTCAAATCTACCTTCTGAATAGTTGGAACTTTAGGAGGAGATCTATCGTGATCCAGCTAAAGGGTTTGTGAGAAGTGTGAGAGGAAAAAAGTTTACCTGCCTGCCGAAGGAAGGCTCTTTATGGCCTTAAATAAGCAGCAGAGCTTGCATACCAAAATCTATGAGATTTGCAAAAGCTGTCTTTGAACAGGAAGCCATAATGATGCAACACTCTACAGTTAGAAAAAGAAGGGCCTCCTTGCCTCTTTGTTCTCTTTATGTTGATGACCTTATGGTCATTAGGAATGAGGTTGAACTTGTAAATTAAGATTCAAGATTAGAACATGATGAATTAGTTTAGAATGACTAATCTTGGTAAAAATGCATTCTTTCTTGGTTTGCAAGTTCACCAATTCTAGTATGGGATTTTTGTAAACAAAGGAAAGTATGTAAAACATATACTTTAAAAGTTTCATGCTGAAATCAATTGCAAAACCTCAATAACACGTCTCACATCTAGAGACAAATTATAGAAAGAAGATGGCAGTCTTGACTGTAGATTGAGAGTACAGGAGTGTCATAGGTTGCTCGTTGTATCTCTTAACAATTAGACCATATTCATGTGTACTCAATGAACCTACTGCCTAGGTTTACGGCACTCACCCAAAAAAAAAAAAAAAAAATTCATTTCAAGGTGTTAAAGAATCCTTAGGCATAATTAAAGGTATTTCTAAGCTTGAAATCATGTTTAAAGCCAACAATGAGCTAAAGTTGATATATTTGCTAATAATGACTAGGCAAGGTCGCTTGATGATATAAAAACACCTTTGTTAATTTTTTTTCTTAGGTTCATGTGCTTGTAATTAGAGTTTAAGGAAGCAACTAATTATAACTCAATCCACTACAAAAATTGAGTGCATAGCAGCAGCCTACTGCAATGAACCAAACTATACGGATCAAAAGGCGCTAGCTGATTTAAGGTTGAAGCAAAATAGAAGCAACTCTAATCTTTTGTGATAATCAATCCACCATTGCTATTTCAAGAAATCCAATGTTGCATGAAAAAAACAAACACTTTAAAATTAAAGCTACATTTTATCAAAAAAGCTTAGGAGAGTGGCAAAATTAACTTACTCTATTGCAACTCTGAAAACTAAATTGCAGGCTCATTGACTAAAAGACTACATAGACCAAGATTTTAAGGAACTGAGGTCTGCCTTAAGTATGCAAATTATATCACCAACGAAGAGTAAGGAAAACTATGGTGTTGCTATTTTGCAACCTTAGAAAGCAAGTTGTTATTTTTTTGCTCAAGTTCATCACCAAAAATTCAAATTTTAGTTAAAACTATGGGGCAACAAGTGATGAAGCTAACAACTTGGTTTTGACACTATTAAGTAGAGCTCCAACAACCTTAGTTGCTTTTAAATTTTGAACTCTGTTTTTTGTTTAAGTTTGTAATTATTGTGTATTAGTTTACCTTTTAACTATTGTACTTTTTGCAATTTGAATTTGTAAAACTTGCAAAATTGTAATAACTATAGATTTGAATTTTGTAATTTAGAAAACTTTCATATATAATGAAGTTTAAGGACAAGAAAGAAATGAATTTCCTCCTTTTTATGTCTCTCATTTTTCTCTTTTGTTTTCTGTAATATTATTGTTACTGTTCTGTTGTTAAAGAAAACCATAGAGGAAAGGTCCATCCTTACTGCAATTTTCAGCAAGAAGCAGCAAGAAATACTAGAGAACTGCAACTTCCAAACCAGCATGTACATATTATACATCTGAAATAACAATTGCTTGTGTGAAAGTTGGCTAATAAGAACAAAAATAGGCCTTTTTGATTGTCAGTTGATTGATTTATTTGTGCACTTGTTAAGCAGGGAGCTCTTCATGTAGCATTAATGGACGCCATAAAACCCCATTTTCCTGTGTAGCAAAATTTTGAAAAAGTAATATGCAATTATAACACAAATCTCTTTCCCTCAACATGTTCAATGTTACGCTTTTTTTTTTCTCTCACTTCCATTTGTGGAGGCATTGCAGACTTGGTGTTCTAAATACCAACAAGCTATTTTAAATCATCCAAATAGGTGAAAAGGGAATTTTGAAGTTTTTTTCATTTTTAATAAAACTGTGTTTTTTTAGACAATATAAGAACAAGTTTCCAATGCACAGAATTCGTATGTTTGCATATAAACTATTACTTATTATTATTATTATTATTTTGTCCCTTTTACACAAAAATAAAATAAAAACAGAGTCCCGTAGAGGCTTTTCAGCTTATGGATGATTGTAGGCTCTTAATTACAATTCAAGACACAGCCAGGTGGATGCAGGTTGGAAGATCTTTCTAGTAAAATTACCCGATTCATCATGCCTGTGTCTTTCTTTTTTCTTTTGAAAAAAATAAATTGTTTATTCTGTTTTGTTATTTGTAATAGTGTACATACATCTCTTCTTCAGGGATTGCCAGTACTTGGTCCTTAACGTATCCGGTAAATATTTATGCGTTCTTTTATTGGTTATGTTAACCATTATGCATTTGGAAAATGCTGGAAGAAGTCTTCTTTATTGATGTTGATCTGCCCCATTAATTGAAGAAACTGATATTAGAGACTTTGTTGTTTGCCTGCGGAATGAAACCCATTAAAAGACGTAACAAAACTAGAAAGTTTGATTTTGAAGAGGACGGACCATATTTGATCTTTTTTTGGTTTTTTTGAACAAGAAGGAAATTGAAGTCAGGGTGATGATAATGATGATGACGACGACGTGGATTCTATACAGCCAATGGCTGACTGAGCCGAGCAGAATAATATTTCCCGGATTAATGGGCTCTCTGCCAAGTGGACAGGAAAGCAGTCTCCATTGGGTTAGGTAAACGCATAGAACAGAAAGAAGAGTATCAATCAGGCATTGACACAGAAACGAGTAGCACCCAATATCATAGCCGTAGGTTGGCAAGACATCAAAGAAAATTGATTAAAATAATGATTTCCTTGAAGTTGAACAGAGAAGGTGGAAAATACGCGCATTTGCAAATATTGACGGACACACGAGACAGGACGAGGAAGTTGAAGTTGGCAATCACTTTGTCACTCAGGTCTTTTCTACCAGGTACAAGCCATTTCCCTTTTTCATGAACGTCAAAAGTAAAAGATGGGAAGCAGCAGCATCCTCTTCTTTTCCATGGAAAAATGTCAATTTGCATGGACTTTGAGTATCCGTGTGATGTTAGGCGAAAGTGAACGCTCTCAGCTACATTACATTTAATGAAAAAGACAATCCAACGCGCCAAAACCCGTCCTTTTCCGAGTAACATTAATTTCAAACTTCCGCTAACGTCCATTGACTTGATGAATTCCATTCCACCCAAAACACCGCCAACCATCAATATAGTGGCTTGCTGCGATGAGACGCATTAACTATACTCTTAATAGCAGTCTTCCCCAACCCCTTTTGCATTCAAAAACCTAACCTCACAATGGCCAGCTCAGTATGCTTACTATTATCAGCTTTGCTCTTGTTCTTCTTCACCCATTCCCTTTGCTGTCCGGATGATCAGAAACAAGCTCTTCTTGAGTTCAAGACCTCCCTGATAAAAACTATTCATTCTTCTTCTTCTGATTATTCTGTCTTTGGCTTGGAAGGATGGAATTTCACCTCAGATTGCTGCAGCTGGGAGGGGGTTGTTTGCACTTCTTCCTCAAACCCAAGGTCAGTCGTCGCTCTCCATCTCGACTCCCTAGTTTCTCTGCAACCCATACCAGTTCCTTCCGAGGTGCTATCTCCTCTTTTTTCCATTAGGAGCTTGATGTGGCTTGATATATCCTTCAATTCCATACATGGTGAAGTCCCACCTAGCATGTTTGCCAATCTCAGCAAACTCGTTCGCCTTGAAATGTTAAACAACAACTTCAGCGGCTTCATTCCTCCTCAGATTTTTCGCTTAAGGTATCTCCAGCGTCTTGATATGAGTAGCAATATGCTGGATGGGACTCTGAGCAACGAAGTTGAATCTCTTGTAAACTTAAGGGTCCTCAAGCTGGATGATAATTCCCTGTCAGGAAGTATTCCTGGGGAAGTCGGAACCTCACAAGGTTGCAGCGGCTGTCCCTCCGTGGCAACAATATCCTAGGTAGTATTCCGACTTCACTTCTCTATCTGGAGGATTTACAAGTGTTGGACTTGCGAGACAATTCTTTGTCAATGCAAATTCCTGCTGACATTGGCAATTTAACCCGTTTGACCACTTTATCCTTAAGCAATAACCGGCTAACGGGTGGAATTGCGCAGTCAATACACAAGTTACAGAAGTTGGAAACACTTTGATTGGAAAACAACTTACTGACTGGGGGAATTCCTGCCTGGTTGTTTGGTATGGAAGGCCTGAAGATCCTGTCTCTTGGAGGTAACAATCTGACTTGGAATAACAACGTGGAATTGGTACCAAAGTGCAACTTATCTCGGTTATCTTTGAAATCATGCGGTCTAGCAGGAAGAATCCCAGAATGGGTTTCAACACAGAAGGATCTTGATTTCTTGGATTTAAGTGAGAATATACTGGAAGGACCATTTCCACAGTGGCTTGCTGAGATGGACTTGGGCAGCATAATTCTGTCAGACAACAAGCTCACGGGCACTCTTCCGGCTCGCCTCTTTGAGTCTCTAAGTTTATCAATTCTTGCTTTATCGAGGAATCACTTGTCTGGAGAGTTGCCAGACAACATTGGAGATGCCAATTCAATCATGATGCTTATGTTAGCCGCAAACAACTTTTCAGGGCAGATTCCAGAGTCGATCTCTGAGATATATCGCCTTCTTTTGTTGGATTTGGCTGGAAATAGATTTTATGGGAATGTTCCTGCTTTTAAACCCGACGCATTACTTGCTTTCATTGATCTCTCCTCCAATGAATTCTCAGGTGAGGTTCCAGTGGCCTTCTCTCAAGAAACAAGGATCCTTTCATTAGGAAACAATAGGTTCTCTGGCAATCTGCCCAAGAACCTGACACACTTGAGCAAGCTTGAACACTTCGACGTCCATGACAACAACATCACAGGTGAATTGCCAGCATTTCTCTCACAAATACCCACACTTCAAGTTTTAAACATGCGCAACAACTCCTTCAAAGGTTCAATTGATGCTGTTGCCAACCTCCCAAACCTCAGAATTCTTGATCTTTCAAGCAACAGCCTCATTGGGAAAATTCCTATTGAATTTGGGAATTTGGCTGGAATGATAGAAACTCCGACGACTTTTGCATCAACGACAGACATGTTTACCTTCACCATTGAGTTCAATGACTTGATAGTTAATTGGAAGAAGTCAAAACAAGGTCTCTCAAGCAGTAGCCGACTTGCCATCTACTCTTTGCTGGACTTGTCAAAAAACCAGCTATCTGGCAAAATCCCATTTTCATTAGGCCACCTAAAGGGCCTGAAGCTGCTGAATATCTCATACAACCAGTTCTCTGGCAAGATACCAACAAGCTTTGGTGACTTGGAGAGTGTTGAAAGCCTGGATTTGTCACACAACAGACTATCTGGTTCCATTCCTCAAACACTATCTAAGCTGAATCAGCTTTCTGTTTTGGATGTGAGTAACAATGCACTCCATGGTCAGATTCCTGTTGGTGGCCAAATGGACACAATGAATGATCCAGATTATTATGCCAACAACAGTGGGCTGTGTGGCATGCAAATTCGGGTCAAATGTCGCACAGTCACAGAACTGCCTCCAGCGGCAGAGGCGGCAGCAGAAAAAGAGGCATGGTTTCAATGGGAAGGAGTTGTGATTGGATATTTAGCTGGGTTTTTCGCATCAATAGCAGCCCTGTTTTCCTCCGGGTTCGTTCATTGGCTACCGCCAAAAAATCCCCACCGCCGACTAGGCAGAAGACAGGGTTTAGGCTTTGGCAGCAATCTTAATGCAGTCCACCGTCAGAGATTAATATTGTGTTTTTCTTCTTTTGTTTTATAGTAATATCAATCGTCCTAAAATGGAAAAAATAACAAAGCCAAGGGAAACGGCAGAAGAGGTATGAATAAATGAAATGAAATGTAGGGATGGAAAAAGAGGTGTAAAATACTAGAGTCGAGAAATGGAAAGCCAGTCAACTTTGTATGCGAGTCAACTAACTTCGAGAAGCGCTCGGATGATATGATATTGAAATACAAGTCGCGATGGAAACTAACCATTTTCCTTGGAAGAAAGGCAGGAAAGATTTGAAACTAAGCAACCAACTCACAGAAAGTCCGAACCATTCTCAGGATCTTATAAGAAAGTGGAACAACACACACTGGACTGTGGACAGTTTGATTTGGGATGACCTTAAAACACAGATCTTCATAATTCACCAGTACAGAATTCACAGTTAATGTAATACTCACACCAACCATTTCTCTTTGTGGCAATTGCATCACTAATCAATGCTTTGGTTCCGAAAATATGAAAACAATGTTAAATCAACGCGCAAGGAGCAGCCACTGTCGAACATCAGAATGTCAAATGAACTGATGCTGCTTCGCTAACCCCTTCTCTAGCAACTACCATCATAGTTTCACAATCTTCCTCTTTTCTGTGGGAAGGAGATCAAGTGCGTTTATTCCAACAAGAACCATAACACCGAAATGAACCACATGGCATAACAAATTAGTTACTGACTCGATTTTGTAGCCTATGATAAGAGGCTTATTTTGACTCGACAATTTGAGTATAAGGCTTTGACCTAAAGTTAGCTCTTCCTAAGAGCCATCGCTCTGTAACAAATGACTGAAGCTGTGACCTCTAGGGCACACATAGAATAGCTATTGCAGCTGGTGGAAACTTAGACCATCCATGGGGTACTTATGATGATAACCATGAAGAAGGTAATGTATAGCGTTCCCACCTGCGGCAACTAACAAAGAGGGATTATGCTATGGCTAGAAAAAAACAAAAAGAAAAACAGAGAGAGAAAAAAAGAGGGATTAGAAGTTTGTCACAGAGCCAAAAATTTGGTTATTGAAAATTGAAGGGGAGGTGCCAAAAAGGAATATGGTAAGCTGTGGGATTACAAAGGAGAAATAGAGAGAAACAATTGAGGGACAATAGTGCAGTTGTTCGACATCAGACATGAATTTAAGAGAGGGTTCCCTATGTTTAACAAGATGTATTTTGCATTTAATTGTTATAAAAAAGGCATTTTAATTGGATGCAGGAAGGTCATTGGTGTTGATGGTTGCTTTTTGAAGGGGGTTGTGAAGAGGGAAATATTAATTTAGTTGGCCAAGATGCCAGTAACAAAATGTCTCCAATTGCGCGGGTAATTGTTGTCGTGAGTCCGCAAAGACTTGGACATGGTTCCCTTACTAAAATTAGATTTTGGAATGGCCAATGGGGATGGTTGGGGAATTGTGTCAAATCAACAAAAGGTAGTATTAGTTTTATGATTACAAGGTTTACTCAATCCAATTATCAACCAGCCACCTCATGCAAAACATATGTATTGCGCCATACACTTGCTTTCTAATTAGAGGAGGCAATATAAAGGATTGAAACTCCACGTGATAAACCTACTTGGTTTAACGTGTATAACAATTTATTGAAATTTTTTTAATTATTCATTCACACCATTTAATTAATGGTTATAATAAAATTTGAAAAAATTTATTTTAAAATTTATAAAAAAATTTTGATATTGTCGATTTCTTCCTTTAAGATTAGTAAGATTAAAATGAGTCGACGTGGTTGATTGTGCGAAAATAGTCCAATTCTTAAAATCAGCGATTGAATTTTCTTGTACAAAGTTACGGCTTGAGATCAGCCGATAATACTTTAAGCTTGACTTGGACTTTCTGGTGACGCTTTGGCCAATGGACGGGTGGACCAACGGCATGATGCAATGCAAGAAGCTGATCAAATCGAGTGTGTCCGTACAAATTATGCAAAAGTAACTAAAATCTAAAATTATGTGTTGGCCCACAACAATTATTCTCCGGATTTTGGAAAGAAGAAAGTTAGTGTGCTTGAAAAAAAAAAATTGAATATAAGTTTTACAAAATAAAAAAAAAATTATATTCTTTAAATTTATATATTTTTTCCTTCTCAATAAAATTTAAAATTATTATTATTTTTTTTAATACATAAAGTCTATACGTCAACTCATCTTCCCCCTCTTTTTCTCTGTCATCAACCGCGCCTTTTGGGAAATCAGGCTTACCAGGCTGAGCTACAAGGCACTCATCCTTTTCAGCTGCTGCCTGGATGAGTGTATAAATATTGGCCAGATTTCAATTAAATATGATATAACCGAGCATTTACATTTAGTTTTTTCGTTTATAAGAAATATAATTATAACCTGAAAACAATGAATACAATATTTATTATTATTTTTTATTAAAAATATTTATAATATAAAATATAAATTTAAGATTAATTTAATTTATAAATATAACACATATTATTAGAATTTAACTATTTTATTTCCAATTAAGAGGACATTTTGAAACATGTACGAGTACACTTGAGTTCACCAATATAAAGCAATTCTTAAAGTGGGAGTCTTATAAGATACATTAATACACAATTACACAGGAATAGGGTGTACAAGTAATTTCAGTACACGATCCTTTGTTTCACGATCAACAACACCGTGTCCATCTCCGTATTGATACATACATTGTGCCATTCTTCCTAAGTTCATTGCAGTGGTCTTGAAGGGTTCAAAGAATAGAGAATCTGCGACTCTTTGCTCTTTGTTCATCTTTTTCCATGTTTCACTAATCAAATATCTTATATGTGCACGAGCCTCCTCTTCGGAAGATCCCGTCTCATGCATGTAGCAATGGATTGATTTTAGGACATCGCCTCTCTTTAGCTCGTTCTATAATATAGTACAACAAAAAATATAGTAATTAACAAATATAAACTATTTTTTATCTTTATTTAAATGACAAAGTAAGGAGAGAAAAAAATAGATAAAAGAAAATGAGAAAATTAAAAAGTAAAAAGAAGAAAAATTTTTCATCTCCTAAAAAAAATTAAAAGTTTTTTGTTTATAAAAAAGTAAAAAGTGAGAGAAACGAAAATAATATTAAAATTGATTATATTAATTAAAAAATATAAATAAATTATTTATTTTATTTATTAAGTTAAAGGTTTAAATTTGGTGAATTAGATACAAAAATTTTAAAATTTTCTTATATAGCATTTTCATCTCCACCATTGTTCATCATTTTTCAAACATAAGCATAACTCCTTCCTTTATTTTCCTTCTACTCCCTTTATTTTCCTTTCTCTTGTCCTTTCCCCTTTCCCAAATGTAATGTTAGTGTATATACACACAAAAGCATGAATGCATATTGGATGCAATCAAAACATTAATTTTAATAACATATAAAAGAGTTTACATACTGAGGATGTTCCCAGGTCATCTGCAAGTCTCAAAATCATTGAAGACCACCGAATAATATTGGGGCACCCAGTCAAGGCTTCCATATCTTTGTAAGTGATTGGAGATGCTAGGAAACAATAATTGTGTACTAGAATCACAGGAGCTGATATGGATATCCACGCGTTGTCCAAGTACTCCTCAAGGGTTGGCTTATATCCACTGTAGTACCACTTCGCCTCCAGCAAATAAGATTTGCATAAATCTGTCCACTGAATAAATAAATTAAATAATTAATATGGTAGGATAGATTAGTGAAATTGAGTGAAGTTCTGGAGTAGAAAAATTAAGACGAAGAATTTACAGCTTTCTTTAAGTATGGAAGGATGTGAACCCCTTGTTCCTTAAGAGCATCGTAAGCCATTTCATTTATTGAGTTGAGGAGGGCAAAGTAACACAGTTTCATATATTCTGGAAGTCGGTCCATTACATTGACGTCCCATCTAAAATAATGGTAGGAATATTCATTAGTCACAAATCTTGGATGTCAAATAAATTGCACAAGCAGATACTAATTGTAATCATTTGTTATAGCCATAAACCATGACATGAAATATGATCCACAACACTTTTGAGAGAGAGAGAGAGAGGTTGGAGTTTTATTTTTCAACTTACTCAAATTATGACAAATTGTTAGTCACAATTTTCAAGTTAAAGAGTGTGGACTGATTTTTTTGATCTACTAAAGAAAAGTGGATAGCTAGTCTTTCCAAGCACCTGGTTAGAGTTTTGTATAACCATGTTACTTGATTAATGAACATGAAAAGAAAAGAAATGTAAGAAGGACCTTTCGACAGCATCAGTGAAGAGCTCAAGTTCATCCAATGTGCCATAAACATCATAGACATCATCGATTGTCGTTATTAGCGCATTGACAACTGTAGACATTCTTCTAAAATATCCAAACTGAGGCTCGAATCTTTTTCCCACAGTCCATAAAAAATTCTCCATTATCCTGTCTCTAGCAAAGCTCAACTTCTCCCCGAGCCCTGTCTTTCTCCACCACCTTTTATTGAGAAAATTTTAAACTTTGAGATCTAATAGATACAACATTTAAGAAAAAACCAAAACAAGGATAAAGACGGAAAACTAATAAGCCAACTTTCTTAAATTTGAAGTTTGGTTGACGTTTTTTATATTTAATATGATAAATTATTTGAAATACTTAAACAGTGAAATATCATTAATTATAAATTTGAAATTTTAAGTTATAGGATGCTAGTTCAAACCCCAACAAATTATAAATAGATCAATAATCTGCCTTTGTTGCAAATTTATCGCTCTCAAATTAAAGCACTCTCCTTAAGGCAGAATAAGAAACGAGCTTACCCTGCAGCATATTTTATATCTTCCTGGTGCAATGCTTGCACGTTGTTGAAGTCCAATTTCGCAAACTGAAGCAGAAGAGGACTCATCCCTTGTTTCATCTCGTACATGTCAATGAACCACCTGGCCTCCAGTCTTGGCACACGCCAATGCAATGGGAGCTCCAAAGCATGCCTTGCCAACAAGGACTCGTATTGAAGTTCTTTATCTTTAAGATTCTCTGTAAGATGCTTTGCTTCAAAATTTTTTGCATCTTCCAGCATACTCTCACCTTCTTCCAATAGGTATGATGCTTCATAAAGGGATAACATTCCTTTTATGTCACCATACAACTATTTTTTGAAGTTGCCTTCATTATCTTTAAAATTATTGAATATCTCTATAATTTAATAAATAATTTATATTTTTATTAATAATTTTTTTTATTTTTTGAGTATTTAATAAATTAATTATTATTTATAATATAAAAAATTATTAAAATTTTTAAATATTAAATTAAATAATTTATAATAAAATATAATTATATAAATATATAAAAAATAGAAATAAATATATTTTAATTAAATATATTTTTTATTATAATATTATTATTATTATTGAAATACCTTGAGGTACTTTAAATTTATGTTGTCTTAAGAGTCTGAATTCAAGAACTGTGGCGTGCAAATCTTTGTTCATCCCTCCAGAATTAGTATGGTAATTATCACTGTAAAATGTGCCCAAAATCCTGTTTATCTCCTCTCCAAAGTGGTAAGCCAGCCCAAGTCTCTGCAGGGTATCAATTAGCTCCAGCCGATCTAAGGAATTCATTGGCTGTTGGAGCATCATCCTCGCTTGCTCCTTGAGACTGTTGATCTGCTTTTTGTGTGACTCTTCCTGCATGATTTATATTATATTATATATATATATAGCCAATAATTTTTAATGAATTATATAGATGACGTAGTCAGAGTTAAAACTAAATATTTAGCGGCACATAGTCAGCCATAGCACAAACCACAAATTCATTGGTTAGAGATTGGATAAAGTCGTAGTGCCAAATGGAAGGTTGGAAATCTGCAGATCGCCGCTTGATAGTTGGATCATCAGAAACTACTATAGGGGGAACGGCGCCGCTGCAACAAAATGGGCTGCGATGATTACGGTTGCTCGGTTGTCCAAGCGACAAGGAGCAGTGGTAATGACTTGGGGTTGTTGTTGTCGGTGACAATTTTGTGAGAGTGCAAATAGAAGGAAAAGCAAACAGGTGAGACGGGGCGATGGCCATTTAGAAACGCAACGCTTTCCAAGGCAATTTGGGACCGGCAGTATTGTTTCGGTGTGCTGGATGATTGATTATACTGGCTCATCATCGCTATTTATATAGCGGACTACCCTTCAGGTTATTTTTGACTGAGGTGGTAAAATACTCACAAGTTAAAGAACACTAGCTATTTCAAACCAAGAGAAGAAAAACTCATTACTTCAAATATTTGGCGGCTTCTATGCACTAATTGAGGGTAGGTGATTTGGTGCCAAACGATTCTGTGAATAATATTGGATGTTGCTTTCACCAGCGACGCCCTTTGTCGGGCGGCGGGCCTTTCCATGCGTTTCACTCTTAAAATGTCTAATCAATCTAGAAAATTCCTCATTATAAGAGTGTCCAGTCCCGTGCACGTTCTTAATGTGGCCTATTGTGAAAATGCACATGAGCAAAACATTTTAGGGTGCCATCTGTTTTGCCTAATAAAAAAATCAATTTGTATCTTTTTTTTTTTTATTCTTTTACAACTGTAATAAGCCGTAAGTTTTTTAATTTATTTTTTTTTTAATTTTAAAATAAAATAAATATTAAATAAAATTATTATATATCTATTTCAAAATTTTAATTAAAAATAATAAAAATTTTAAAAAATAATTACACCTTAAAAATATGATTCATGAGTAATTTTTTTATAAATAAAATAATATTTTATTATAATAATATCATTTATATAAATTTGTAAAATTTAATTTTAATATAACTTTTAATATATTTTATTTATTTTATTATTTTTTATTATTTATTTAATTAAATTTTGTATACATAATAAATTATTTAAAAAAATTTAAAAATAATATTTTATTATAATAATATTATTTATAAAAATTTGTATTAAATTTATTTTTATTTTATTTACATTTTTATAAAAAAAATTTTAAATTAAAAAAATAATATTTTATTATAATAACTTTATTACTGTGAAATTTTGTCAATTTTGTTTTCACATAATTTATATGAAAAACTCTAAAAAAAATCGTTTAAATAATTTATATCATTTTTACATAATATGTATATATTTATATAAGTATATATAAAACTTTAAACTTGAATATGATAGGTCTATACACGAAGTTCTCCGGATTGAATTGAACATCACCAGATTAAAAATGAACGGACAAAAGTTGATGTAGTGTTGATGGTGATCGTTATAAGCGTGACTTATTACACGTGTATCTCTGTACCTGGGTCTATCGGCAGGTTGGGTTCTGTTCATGTTGCGGCTGGTCCCAAACTGTTTGACGTTGTTTAAGCACTAAATGGCCAAGGTGCAACGAAAATGTAACTGTACTAACAAAATGAAAGCCGTGGGCGGCCGCTCGGTGGACCTTGTGCCTTTGACATACGGAGAAATTATTGATTGAAATTTATGGTCTTGTGACGACACGGAATACTGAAAAGCTTAAAATATGCGTTCTAGATGGACCTCTTCTGCACATTTTTAGCGTTTTTTATATATGATTTAAGTTGACAAAAAGAACATAAACGTGTGTTTAATGCTAATGTTAGTGCAACTCTATATTCTAGGCTTGATTATTATGTGCAATCCGTTTTGAGTCAATTGGAGCTGGGCGTAACTTTCAAAGGAAAAACGGAAAAACAAAAAGGAGAGAATGTACATTAGCCATAGAAAGTGCTAATCATTCTTCTCGCTTGAAATTAGTTATTCTCAGTGAATGAAATAAGCGATAACAGCCGTTCAGGTTATTTTTACTGAGGTGGTAAAATACTTAAAATTGCCCGAGTTCTTTCTAGTATTCTTGATTACGCTGCCATGGCCAGAGTTCCGACTTCCAAGTCTTCATTCACATCAAGAGAAGAAAAACTCGTTACCATCCAAATATTGGTGGTGACTGACTATGCACTAATTGAATGTTGCTTTCACCATGGCCCAAAAGTTCCGACTTCCAAGGCCTCTTTCGCATCAAGAGAAGAAATGCTCGTTACCATCCAAATATTGGTGGGGACTTCGTACTACTTGTCGGGCGGCGGGCCTTTCCATGTGTTTCACTCGTGAGATGTATAATCAATCTAGAAAATTCCTCATTATGACAGCGCCCAGTCCCAGTGCATGTTCCTCGTTATGGGCCAAACATTTTGGCGTCCGATCTGTTCGGCCTAATAAAAAGAAAAATTAATTTGTATCTTAATTTTTTAATTCATTTACAACTGAAATTAATCATATTCTTTCAATCTAATTTAAATTTTTAATTTTAAAATAAAATAAATATTTAATTAAATTATTATATATATTTTTTAAAATTTAATTTAAAATAATAAAAAATTAAAAAATTAACCCATCTTAAAAATAAAGTTCACGAGCGACTACTCTATAAATAAAATAATACTTTATTATAACAACATCGTAAATCCAACCCTTCGGAGGAAAAAATTAACCAAAAGGGACACTTAAAAACTGGTTGAAAAAGAAACTTAGATCGGAAAACCAGAAATGAGCTACTTGAACCGGGTCTATATGGCGGCGAGCGGGGCGGTGGTGCAATGCGACGCTGACCAGGGCCAGAAAGTGAAATCAGGCTTCAAATCCCTGCATCATGGCGACATGGGGTGGCTATTTTCCGGCCAGGATGGGACGAAAGAGTGAGTCAAAACGACGAGTCCCTCCAGCAAGTTGCTGGGGCCAGGGCTGAGCTGACTCGGAGACCGTAAAGTTCAGGCGTTTTCGGAATCACATTGAAGGAGGGGAGAAATCGATCAAAAAATATTAATCGTCAAAATGAATGTGCTGCTGCATAAACCCAAAATAATGAGGTTGCCTGTAAATTTCCGCTGTGTTCATATTAGATGTTGGCCCCGGTCGTCTATGGTCCATGATGTTGGCCTCTCGTTTACATCTTTCTCTGTTTCTTTTCTTTACATCAGAAAATCTATGATTGATATTCTTGATGCTGATGATAATTAATCGAGAGTGTAAAACTTCACCTTGAAGGCGGCAATGGCTGAAATTAAGTCATAACAACTTTAATCTATCAAGCTGGACTGCCATGCTGCGGTATTGTAATGAAATTTATATATATGTTGCTCAATAATAGAGGAAAAAAAAAGGTATTATTCAATTAAATATACAAATAATTGATGTAATGTGACCAAGAATTTACATTTTTTTCTTTTCCTTTTCAATTGAAAGTATCCATCCCATATAATTTTTCTTTGGTACGTAGGAAAACTTTCAGCAACTTGATTAGAGTTTAAAGTTACATTTTCTTTTATATTTATACAGACAAAATTAAAGCAATAAAGGGGAAAGATAACAGAAGAGCAAAGAGGGTGAGGAAGAGAAGAAGAGAAAGAACAATACGTAAGAGATGCCTCGCCCATAGTTT
The DNA here is from genome assembly GCA_037832385.1 of Rhizophora apiculata. Lineage (NCBI taxonomy): Eukaryota > Viridiplantae > Streptophyta > Magnoliopsida > Malpighiales > Rhizophoraceae > Rhizophora > Rhizophora apiculata. The sequence continues at coordinate 2,151,159 of CM075440.1, forward strand.
CCAAGTGTTATTATTGGAGAAGCTTGTCATAACGGATAAAACTTACGAAATACTTGGTGTTGTGCACGCGGTTTCAAGGTTACAACTTCAATAAATTAATTTTATTAAAGTAGGTTTATGACATTTTGTCTTGTTCTTTAAAGTAACTTTTATTAGAGTACTTTGACAATTTGTCTTGATTTTTAAAGTAGCTTTATTAAAATTTCTGTTTGAAAAGATAACTTTGTCTTAATCTTCTATACTTTTCCCCTTTTCATGATTTTCTTTGTGTTGGACTTTATTCGGCCAACAGAGAGGTCATCATTTCCAACAAATTTTCTTTTGACATTGTTTCCATAAGAGCTTTAAACATTTCTTTTGGGGATGATATGGTAGATGGCTTAGGTCACGTGTTATTTATGCTGACTTTCTTAGTAGTGAAGACACTATCATTAAAAAACTCGAACTTTTCCTACCAGCGACTGCAGATTCGTCGAGCGAGATAGGGTACATGCTAAATTTTTTCTTCAAGATTTTAACTTGTAGTGTCGCAATAACGTAATTCTGTTTAATAATTAAAGGGACATGATACCAAGCTCCGAAGTTTAGCATTTTATCTTTTAAGTCTCGAGTTCTTTTTACAAAATTATTCGTAATAACCCTCTTAAGCCCTATTTAATAAATCATACTCTAAACCAGTTGAGAAATTTAATCAGATTATAGGGAAAGTTTATCTAAATAAATCAATTTAAGACAATTTTATTTTAATTTTTGAGTTTCATAATCAATTCCTCTAAAATAAAATATTTTTTGGTTGGATGACTAATTATGGAGTGGTACTTGTAGCATTTGAATCATCAACTTGATGCTTCTCACTGGTTCACTTGGGCATTGGGAGCTCTAAAAACTTAGCCTCTCATAGATGGTTAAGAACATTAAGAACATCAAAGTCAGGTAACAAATACTTCTTTTGTTCCGAGTCCAATAACCTTGCCCTTTGCATGTCTTGTTGCTTCAATTGACTCGATGAAGCTTAAAAATCCGACTTTGCTTTGTCTTTAACCTTCACTAGTGAGGCATTGATGACCATTATCTCCTTGCTTTTATAAAGCTTGTCAAACTTTTTAACCTCTTTCTTGTTCTACACCAGACCACCTGGAGAGGAACTATGCTGCCAAACCTTTGGATGTTTATTTCTAGGTCATGGGCCCAGGTTGCAAGCTCCTCAAATTTTTGGGGTTTGATGCCTTGTAGGATGTATAGCAACACCCAGTGAATCTTTTGGATGCACATTTCTACCACAGAAGTTTTTGGTCAACTAATCCTTGCAATCAAAATTGTGCACGCACCACCTATTGACATATTCAACAACAGGCTCACTTTTCTCTACTTTGGTGTAAGCGAGCTCTATCATAGCCATTGTGCATCGAGTGTTGAAGACCTATTGAGAAACTCGGACTATAGTTGTTCCCAACTATTGATGGATTATATCTGAGGCTTATAAATGAGGTAAGGACGTTCTCCTTGGGTGAATGGACGAACTATTTCATTAAGAGGTCATGATAAGTCCCAATGTTCTTGCAAGTTTCAACAAAGTGGGTGACATGCTACTTTGAGTCGCCATACCCATCTAATTGTTGGAACTTCGGTAGTTGAGATTTCCAATCAAACCATTTGAGTCAAGCAAAGTCTAATAACTTTGCATATGCTATATATTATGAGTAGTTCTTTCTCATTTATAAGAAACACAATTTTCATATAATTAGATAACCAACACAATTTATTATTAATTTTATATTAGCAATATTTGTAAGATAGAATATGAATTTGAGATTAATTTAATTCCTTAATACTATAGATATAACATATACAATCATAGCTTAGGTATTTCATTCCCAAGTAAGAGGGCATTTGGAGACATACATGTATGAATGCACCTTAGTTCACCAATATAAAGCAATTCTTAAAGTGGAATATGTAATATTTTTTGAGTCTTATAAAGTACATTAATACACAGTTACACAAGAATAAGGTGTACAAGTAAATTTAATACGCGATCCTTAGTCTCACAATCAACAACACCTTGCCCATCTCCGTACTGATACATACATTGTGCCATTCTTCCCAAGTTCATTGCAATGGTCTTGAAGGGTTCAAAGAATAGAGAATCTTCAACTCTTTGCTCTTTGTTCATCTTTTTCCATGTTTCACTAATCAAATATCTTATATGTGCACGAGCCTCCTCTTTAGAAGCTTCCGTTTCATACATGTAGCAATGGATTGATTTTAGGACATCACCTCCCTTTAGCTCGTCTTATAATGTAGCACAACAAAAAATATAGTAATTAATAAGTATAAGCTATTTTTACCTTTATTTAAATGACAAAACAAGAAGAGAGAAAAATAGATAAAGGAAAATGAGAACACTAAAAGGTAAGAAGGAAAATGTTTTATTTCCTAAAAAAAATTAAAAATCTTTTACTTATAAAAGAGTAAAAAGTAAAAAAAAAAAAAAAATATTTATTATAATTTATTTTTATTTTTATATTAAAATTAATAATATTAATTTTAAAAAAAAAATTAATATTAACAAATTGATTATTTTATTTATTAAGTTAGAAAATTTGAATTTGGTGAATTAGATATAAAAATTTTGAAATTTTCTTATCTTGCAATTTCGTCTCCACCATTGATCATCATTTTTCAAACACAAGCATAACTCCTTCTCCCTTTATTTTCCTTTCTCTTGTCCTTTTTCCCTTTCCCAAATGTAATGTTAGTGTATATACACACGAAAGCATGAATGCATATTGGATGCAATCAAACCATTAATTTTAATAACATATAAAAGAGTTTACATACTAAGGATGTTCCCAGGTCATCTGCAAGTCTCAAAATCATTGAAGACCACCGAATAAACAATAATTGTGTACAAGAATTACAGGAGCTGATATGGATATCCACGCGTTGTCCAAGTACTCCTTAAGGGTTGGCTTATATCCGCTACAGCACCACTTTGCCTCCAGCAAATAAGATTTGCATAAATCTGTCCACTGAATAGATAAATTAACTAATTAATGGTAGGATAGATTAGTGAAAATGAGTGAAGTTCTTGAGTAGAAAAATTAAGATGAAGGATTTACAGCTTTCTATAAGTATGGAATGAGGTGAACCCCATGTTCATTAAGAGCATCGTAAGCCATTTCATTTATTGAGTTGAGGAGGGCAAAGTAACATATTTTCATATATTCTGGAAGTCGGTCCATTGCATTGACATCCCATGTAAAGTAACGGTAGGAATATTCATTAGTCACAAATCTTGTATGTCAAATAATTTGCACAAGCAAATACTAATTGTAGTCATTTATTATAGCCATAAACCATGACATGAAATATGATCACAAGAGCACAACACTTTTGAGAGAGAGAGGTTGGAGTTTTACTTCTCAACTCACTCAAATTACGACAAATTGTTAGTCTCAATTTTCAAGTTAAAGAATGTGTACTGATTATTTTGATCTACTAAAGAAAAGTGGATAGCTAGTCTTTCCGAGTATCTGGTTAGAGTTTTGTATAATCATGTTACTTGATTAATGAATATAAAAAGAAAAAAACAAATGTAAGGACATTTCGACAGCATCAGTGAAGAGCTCAAGTTCATCCAATGTGCCATAAATATCATAGACATCATCAATTGTCGTTATTGGTGCATAGACTTTCAGAACCAATAGACACAAACTGAGGCTCGAATCTTTTTTAAGTTTAAACTTTCAGAACCAATAGATACAACATTTAAGAAAAACAAAAACAAGGATAAAGGCGGCAAACTTATAAGCCAACCTTCCTAAATTTGAAGTTTGGTTGGCGTTCTATATATCTAATATGATAAATTGTTTAAAATATTTTATCAATGAAATATCATTGACTATAAACTTGAAATTTTAAGTTACAGGGTGCTAGTTCAAACTCAGATTATAAACAGATCAATACTGTGCCTTCGTTGCAAATTTATCGCTCTCAAATTAAAGCCCTCTCGTGAAGGCAGAGTAAGCAATGAATTTACCTTGAAGCATATTTTAAATCTTCCTGGTGCACTGCTCGCACGTTGTTGAAGTCCAATTTGGCAAACTTAAGCAGAAGAGGACTCATGGCTTATTTCATCTGGTACATGTCAAATGAACCACCTGGCAATGCAATGGGAGCTCCAAGGCATGCCTTGCTAACACGGACTCATATTGAAGTTCTTTATCTTTGAGATTCTCCATGAGATACTTTGTTGCAAAGTCTCGTGCATCATCAGCATACTTTCACCTTCTTCCAATAGATATAGACATGATGTTTCATAATTTAATAAATAAATTATATTTTAATTAATAATTTTTTTTATATTTTAATTATATTACAAATTAATTATTATCTATAATATAAAAAATTATTAAATATTTTAAAATTTAAATTAAATAATTTATATTAAAATATTATTTTGTAAATATACAAAAAATGAAAATAAATATATTTTAATAAAATTTATTTTTAATTATAGCATTATTGTTGTTTTTGAAATTTTTTGAGATATTTTAAATCCATGTTGTTTCAAGAGTCTAAATTCAAGAGCTGTGACATGCAAATCTCTGTTCGTTCCTCTAGAACTAGTATAGTGATTATCACTGTAAAAGGTGGCCAAAATCCTGTTTATCTCGTCTCCAAAGTGGTAAGCCACCCCAAGTCTCTGCAGGGTATCAATTAGCTCGATCCGATCTAGGGGATTCAGTGGCTGTTGGAGCATCATCCTCGCTTGTTCCTTGAGCTTGTTGATCTGCTTTTTGTGTGACTCTTCCTACATCCTACATGATATATATATATATATATATCCAATAATTTTCAATGAATTATATAGATGACGAAGCCAAAGTTAAAACTAAATATTTAGCGGAACATATAGTCAGCCATAGCACGAACCACAAATTCACTGGTTAGATACATGGGCTGCTTGCTCCGGTGCATGTCAGCTCCATGGACCCTTAGCCTCACCTTAACATCAAAGACACCCCCATTGTAACTCCCTTTCTTTCTTCCCCATTTCGCTTACATCTTCATTTTAGACCCATTGTGGTTCTTCACAGCCTTTGTGGCTGTCTCATATTCTGGAGCTATCATTTTAACGTTTCCCATTGCAATATGTATTGAGCAGAGGAAGTTTCCTGCAATAGCACATCCCCGAAGAGACAAAATAATTAGGGTGTTTATTAATGAAATTGGAGCAGTTTCCACTAGATTACAACAAAAGCAGAAAAATGAAGCCAAGGGTCCAGATGTACAAAAAATACTGACAATGAAAATGGAATTGAAGTTGTAAACAAAACCATGTAGACAACTAAAGATAAGATTGACCAATTTTTTCCCCTCGCTACATTCTCAACAGCCAAACACAAGTCTGAAAAACTTACAATTTAACATGAATGAATGGATCTATTATTCAACAACAACAATAACAACAACACGACATACAAAGTGTCCAATGACTTCATCAAATTCACATTTTAACTCTGAATCCAAATCTATTAAAAGCTGAAACTAAGAAATCACTTATATCCGAAAACTCTCCCATGTAGAAAGCAAAGAAAATACTCGGAAGTGGTATGAAGGAAAATAAAAAATGATTATTCATGCAAATGATCTTCACAAGAATCAAGTTTACAAAAAGTAAACTTTTTCCAACTGTTAAAACAATTCAAAAACTCCATGGGTTCAATTAAACATGAAATCCCTATAGGCACAGATCGACGAAGTTTGGCCGTCGCTCTCATTCGACGGACCTATGACGGTCATTGAGCCATCTACAGAATAAGCCCATCTCATAAAAAGCAAAGAAACTTGTTTTTGCACATGAAGGTAGCCTCTGATTTTATTTCACCAAACTAAACAGTGCCAATGTAACACTTCCTTTGTTTCTTTTTGCTTCAAAAACATCAAATGTGAGCATATATCTGCAGTGATCTACTTCTATGAAGGTATGAACCATTTTTGAGGAATTCAATGGATTAAACGTGACCCAATCGATATCCTCTTTGACTTACTCAATAAAGTCTATGTAATGTTTTGTCTACCAATTTTGCTTTCATCAAAAAGAGCCATGGTGTTGCTCTAAAGGTCTATTGGTTGCCTTTTACAGAAAGCTCGCCACCAAAGTCCTTGAATTTCAGTTAGTGGTAGTTACAATTTGTTGGAGCTTGTTGATGAAGAAACCAAAGCAAATCAATTTTGTTAATTATGTAATTTAATTTGAAATACATTGAATTGAAAAGATGTAACTTAATGATTAAGCTTTTGAAATCGCTTAATTATTAACTTTATTTTAAATTTAAAAGTTTGTATTTAAATTTTGTAATGTACCAAAACCTAATATAAAAGAGGTTTGATGATAAATGACAAAGTGTGAGCAACTTCTCTCAATAGCATTACTAGTTCATTTTTCATCATTATTTTTAGGTTTTTCGGTCTTGAACATTGGTGTACTTGTGAGTTGAGTCTTGCTAGTTTTCATAATCACCAACAAGCCAAACTTGCATCAGCATTGTCACCAACTAACTCATTATTAGAGCTATTAGATTCTTGTGAGACTTGAAAAGAGTGAAGAAAAGGAGAGGCTAAACACTTAAGAAAGGAAAAATTAGTGAGTTTGTGCTGAGAAAATAAAAACCAAAAAGATATGGCTTCATCTATATTTACTCCCTTGCAACTACCCAAATTTACAAGAGACAATTATCTTTGATGGATATGATTATGAAGACCTATTTAAAGGCATTTGACTTGTGGAAAGTGACTAAAACCAAAGTTCAGCCACCTCTTATTCTAGCAAATTCATCACTGGCACAAATCAAGCTTTATAGTGAACAAGTTGCAAAGCAATACAAACCTTTAATCTACCCTCAATTAATTGTTTTAGAAACCATATTCAATAAAATTGTGGCATGTGAAACAACAAATGAGGCTTGGGAAAGGATTAGAGAAGTGTAGAATATTATGGAGGAAAGAATAAATTTTTCTTATTGATCAAAAGTTGAGAGGTTACAACACATATATATATATTATAAAGGAACTTGTTTACTTAGGAAATATTACCTGTACAATAAAAAGGAATCCCTAATTGACAACCTTAATTGACGTAACATATATAATTTTCTATATGTATCCTAGAAATCACTCTATTTTAATTATTTCCTTTCCAACACTCCCATTTAAGTTAGCTTGTAAATGTCTTCTATAGCCAGCTTGCTTACTAGAGAATCAAACTGAATTTTAGGTAATCCTTTGATAAGAATATCAGTAACCTGTTGATCTATAGGTATGTAAGGAACATATATTAAACCATCTTCAAGCTTTTACTTGATAAAATGTCTGTCCACTTCGATATATGAAGTTCCTAACTTTTCCTTAGGATCTATTAGTTTGTGATATTGAGAGGGGGGTGAATTAGTATCACCACAATTTGCAATTCGCAGGTAAGTAAATAACTTCAACCTCTTCTTAAAAGTGAATTCTTTCTCAGACTCAACTAAGGTAGATCTACTACTACCTACTAATCACAACAGTCTCCAAAGTCACCTTTCAGACACCTTACCTAATAGACAATTCAGATGTTCTTATTTAGGCCTTCGTTAGGTTATGAGTTGGCTGATACTTTAGCTGCGTTCATAACTCAATTCAAAACACAGAATGTAAAATAAATTAAGGACACACGAGATTTAGGTGGTTCCGTCAACGTGACGTACAACTACGGTGGTAGGGACTCTCCCTTACCGAGACTATCCACTATATTTAAGAATTCCAGTTACAATGGATGTCTTAATCCTCTGCTCCTTTCACTATTGCAAATACTAAACGAGTATAATACAAAGAGTGTCACTTACTGTGTCTACCCTTCTTCTAACTTGTCTTGCCTTTATTGAATTGAAAGGCTGCTCCACTGCTGCTTAGAAGTTCACTGCAATGCTCTCTAACCTTTATTGAAGAAATCTAGAAATACGTTGAGTTCTTTCCGATACTTCGCCAAATTCCTTCTCTAGGTTGTCTCACATAGCTCCTGTTTTCACCGTCTCACGGTCTCACCCATCTCCTTGTCTCACGGCTAGCCTCATGTTTCTGGTTTGCCATTCCATGTTTCACGCACGTTTCTGGTCTCACGCCGACGCATGTTCTGGTCTCACACCATCGCACGTTTAGGTCTTAAGCCGTTGCACGTTCTGGTCTCATGCCGTCCAACTGGATCTCTCACCATTCAGCCGGATCTCTCTCATCGTCCAATCAGATCTCTCTCACTGTCCAGCCGAATCTCTCTCACCGTCCAGCCAGATTTCTCTCTACCGGTGGTTTCTATTTTTCCCGTCCAGCCCCTGTTCTGCCGTGTACCCTTCTTGGTTAGCCGAATCAGGCTTTTCTGTTCTCCTCTTTTCGAGAGTTCTTGTGTTTTTTGCCATGCGTTCCTTTGCCGTCCATTCTCCTTTTCGGCCGTCTCTATATTTTCTCCCTTTTAACCCGATTGTGTCGTCCATTTCTCTCTTTATCTCTTTGCCATGTTGTCTCCTCGCCCACCGCTGGTGTGCTGGTGGTATGCCATTCCTCACGAGTTTCTCTCTCTTGTCGGTGGTGTGTCGTTCCTCACCTTCGCCATCCACTTTGATTTTGCCGTATATAATTTTTTACTCTCTTCCAATGGCTTCTCTCTTTGATCGGTTGGTTGTCTAGGTTTTTAGTTCATTTTGCTCAATTGCCGACCCTTTTTGTTGTCTTCCAATGGCCTTTATATACTCCTCCATGACACCCTAATAGGGCTTACTTGTGGTGAATTTACTGTCTTGCCCTTCCACGTAGCTTTTACGTTCTTGCCCCTCTATGTGGCTTTTACCTTCTTGCCCTTCCATGTGGCTTTACTTTCTTGTATACTTAAACCTAGTTGACAACAATTACAACCCATACAAGGCTGTGGGAACAACAATCTCCCCCTTTGTAATTGTTGGCAACACTCATAACAAAAGCCACTATGCAATAGTTTCAACTCCCCCTAAATATGCATTCCCCCTTTCTTAATAGCTCCCCCTGCACTGTTGCTTCTCTCCCCTTTTGCCAACCAATTACAAATCTGAAAAACTCGCAAAGTGGAGATGGAGGATTCACCTGAACTTCAGGCTTGAGGAGGCATTTGCACAAATAGACTCAATCTGTGCTTTTCAAATAGCTTTGTGGATAGAGGTTTAGTTAGAATATCTAAAATTTGATCTTTAGTGCCAACATACTCCAACTGAATTGTACCCTATTCCACTTGATCTTTGATGAAATGATACCGGATGTCAATATACTTGCTCCTCGAATGTTGAACTGGATTCTTGCTGAAATCAATAGTACTTTGATTATCACAAAGTACACTCACTGGTAACTTCACTTCAATACCCAAGTCTGCCAATTGTCTTAGCATCCATATCACCTGTGTACATGCTGCACATACAGCCATATACTTAGCCTCAGTTGTACTTAAAGTAACACTATTTTGCTTTCTTCTTAACCATGCAACACACTTTGAACTCAAGTAGAAGCTGTAGCCGCTGGTTGATTTTCTATCATCTATACTTCTTGCCCAGTCTGCATTAGTGTATGCTTGTAGTTTAACAAAATCCATGGCTGGATACCACAAGCCCATTTCCAGTGTTCCTTTGAGGTACCTTAGGATTCCTTTCACTGCCAACACATGAGACTCCTTAGGATCAGCTTGGAATCTATTGGTAGCGCACTCAGCTTGCATAAGATCAGGCCTTAATGTCGTAAGGTACAGAAGGCTCCCTATCATCTGCTTGTACTCCTTCCCTCCTAATTTTTTGTTAACTTGCAGCCCACTGTCATAAGGGAACTGACAGATCTGCTATCTTACATGCCAAACCTTTTCAGCATCTCTTTGGCATATTTCGTCTGAGAAATAAAGATACCTTCTTCATATTACTTTATCTGTAATCCAAGAAAGTACGTCTTTATCTGTAATCCAAGAAAGTACGTTATTTCTCCAATCAATGACATCTCAAATTCCTCACTTATCTTCTGTGCAAAATCTTGGCATAGCTCAGAGTGATTCCCTCCAAAGATGATGTCATCTACATATATCATGGTTATCAGCTAGCCTTTCTCTGAGTTGAACACATACAGGTTATTATCAACCGTTCCTCTTCTGAAGTTCAACCTTCTTAAGTACGCATCCAGCATACTGTACCATGCTCTTAGAACTTGCTTAAGACCATACAAGGCTTTCTTTAGCTTGCACACATGTGTCTCATCCTCACTGATTTGTACTCCATCAAGTTGTTTAATATACACTTCTTCTTTCAGGAGCCCATTCAGAAAGGCGGATTTCACATCCATCTAATAAACTTTATACCTCTTGTGTGCTACCAAAGCTAAGAACATTCTGATAGTTTCTAACCTTGCTACTGGTGCAAAAGTTTCATCAACATCTACCCCTTTTATCTGAGTGTAGTCTTTACAAACCAGCCTGGCCTTGTTCCTCACCACCTTGCCATCTTCATTATGTTTATTCCTAAACACCCACTTTGTTCCTATGACATTCTTATTAGTGGGTCTTGGAACCAGCTCCCATGTATCATTCTTCTCAATTTGATCCAGCTCCTCATTGATAGCTTTGACTCAGGCTTTGTCTTTAATAGCCTCTTCAACAGATTTAGGTTTAACTTGTGACAGTAGAGCAGTAGCTCCCACAATTCTTCTTCTTATTGTAACTCCTGCTGATGGGTCACCTATGATTTAATCTCCTTGAGGAGCACTGGTCCATGTTTTCTTTGTCCTTCTTCCTTGCACCGTCTTAGTTGCAAGAGGATCTCTTTCTTCATCTTTAGACTCACTCTTCCCCGAGTCTGAACTTACTTCTTGTTCCTTTTCTTTAGGTTGGTCTGATTCTTCATCTACATTAAAGTCATTTTCTTCATTGTCCTCAACTTCTCCATTTTGCATTGTTTTCCAGTTCTCATCTATTCTCATATCACTGGAAGTGATCACTTTTCCCAGCTTATGTAGGAAAACTTTGTAACCTTTTGTCTTTGCTAAGTATCCCACAAGGATGCCTTTATTAGACCTAGCGTTGAATTTTCCCAAGTTTTGTTCCTTGTTCTTCACAAAACATGGGCTGCCAAAGACTCTGAGATACTTGGCTGTTGTCTTCTTCCCACTCCATAGCTCATATGGAGTCTTATCAGTATTGGGCCTTAGTAAAACTCTATTCAGTAGGTGCACGACTATAAATGTTGCTTCTGTCCAAAATCTTGTGTGAAGCTTGGATTCTAGCACTAAAGTTCTTGCCATTTCAACCACAGCTCTATTCTTCCTCTCTACCACCCCATTCTGTTCTCATTGCTGCCATCTGATGGTGAATACCATGCTTCTCAAGGTAATCTTCAAAAGCTTCATTTGTAAATTCAGTGCCTTGATCTGATTTCAATACTTTAATCTTCCTTCCACTCTCATTTTTAGCCAATTTTCTGTATCTCTTGAAGCAATTCAGAACTTCTGACTTGTGTGTGAGGTGCATGATGCAGGTCCTTCTGGAATAATCATCAACAAACAAGACAAAGTACCTCTCACCATTCAACTCTTTTGTTCTCATCAGCCCACACAAATCAGTATGCACAATGTCAAACACTGCTTCAGAACTGAACTCTTGGGTCTTATATTACTTTTTGACATGTTTTCCTTTAAAGCATGCTGAGCAAACATACTCTCTCTCTCTCTCCTGAGGTCGGGAATATCTCTGATTGCATGAGTAGTAGTCAGCTTCCTCATGTTCTTCTGTGATAAGTGTCCCAGCCTCCTATGCCAGAGTTGATTTTCTTCTTCTTTGGTGAGTAAACAGCTGATTGTCTTGTCCTCATCAATCACATATAAATTTCCAACTGTTCTCTTCTTGACTGCAACAGTATTGCCTTTTTTACTCTTTACCTGGTAACCTATTTTTGTGAATATTACCTTATGGTCTTCGTTGCATAGTTGACTGACAGATGCTAAATTATATCTGAGTCCTTCAACGTGTAGAACATCTTTTAGCTTTCCTCTTCTAATCTTTACTGACCCCTGACCATTGATGTTGAGTGAATCATCATTGCCAAACTTGACTCTGCCTTCTCTTGATTTGTTTAGCTTTGATAATTTACTCTTATCTTCCGTCATGTGCAAAGTGCATCCACTATTAAGGATCCACTACTTATCCTTACAGTCAGTTTTGAGTACAATTTCAGCTATATTAGCCACCTCCCTTTTAGCTTTATATTCCTTTTTTTGAACTGGCTAGAAGATAGCTTTCTCATTTTTCTCAGCTTTGACTGCACCGCTTGTTTCCACTGTGCCATTGAGTGCCTTCCCTTGCTCAGAGAGAAGTGTTATGCATCTCTTGGCATTATGGTCATCTTGCCCGCGCCTTTCACACTGTTCCATGTCTGCCAATATAGCAAACTTTTTCTTTAAAACCACTGATTTGGGCTTCCACCAACAATCCTTATCAGCGTGTCCTTGCCTTTTACAGTATGTGCAAGAACTCATGACAGATGTTCTCTTATGAATTCTGTATTGTCTCCCCTTGTATGCAGTATCGTATCTTCTCAAGTTGGAGACATATGCTGGCCTTCTCCACCAGCAGTTACTCGCCTTATGACCCTAAGCTCCACAATAAAGGTAATGACCTTGAAACTGCCTCTTCTTGGGTCTGATCACAGCTTGTCTTCTTCTATTCATCACTTGCTGTGTAGGCAAAGTAGTTGGCTTCTTTGCTTGTGTGACTTTCATTTTAGCCACCTTTTTCTCCTTCTTCTGTTCAGCCGTAGCCCTCTACTGCCTGACTTTCTGTTCTTCCTTCTTGTTTGCCACCCTATGTTGCTTCTTCAGATCTTCTTTATTCTCAGCTATCTTCTTCTGAGTCACAACCTTCTCTTTCAACTTCTGTGGCACATTCTTATTTTCTTTAGCTAATGTAGCCTCAGATTGTTGCACTTTCTCTACATTCTTCTCTCTTTTTTTAAAACTTGTTTCTCTTATCATTTTAAGCTTCTGCAAGTTCTCTTTGCTACTTTTGAGTTGTTGCTGAAGTATCAGCAACTCTTTCTCCATTTCTTCGATTTTTGAAACCCTTGAGCCAAACTCTACAATAAGGTCTTCACATATTTTGATCTGTTCCTCAAATCTTCTCTTCAAGTCAATATGCTTAGCCCTTATTTCATCCTTTTGACTTTCAACTTCCTCAAACTTTGCTTTAACTTGTTTTATATGGGCCTCTAACCTTCTTATGGTTCTATCCCTTCTGATTATCTCCTTTAAAGCTGCTTCTAGCTCAGTTTCAAGATCTGGCTCTTCTTCATCAACTTCCTCTTCCTCTTCAGAGGTTGAGCTACCACCTTGTACTGATGCCATAAAGACATACTCATCTAATAAGTCTTCATCTTCCTCCTCATCAGCTTCTTTTGTCTAACTCACATAACTCTTAAATAAGCCTCTCGTCTTCCTCTATGGATTGGCAATCTTCTTACTAGACTTTTTTGATTGGAATGATGATCGTCTCCATCTTGAATTTTGCTCATCATCACCATCCTCATCTTCATCATCAAGTTTCACTTTGCACTGAGAAGCAAAGTGTCTAGTCTGCCCACAACGATAACATCTCAAGGACAACTGTCCTTTTCCCTTCTTAGACCCCTTTTTGAATTTCCTTGTGAAGTAAGCCAATACTTCACCTTCACTTTCTTCCTTATCATCATCATCATCCTCACTGGATGATTCTTCCTCTTCTTTTATCTTCAAGTGTTTCATAGCTTTAACAGCTGCCTCCTTTGATACCTTTGATGTTGAGGAGCTCTCAATTGACTTTATTCTCATCTCATATGCAATGAGATTATACTGAAGATCATGTAGAGACATATAATTGAGATCTCTACTCTCCTTTATGGCTACCACCTTTGAGGCAAACCTCTCAGGCATAATTCTTAGAATTTTCTTTACAATCGATGAGTCCTTCTTGTTCTTCCCATGACTTCTTAGGTCGTTTACAACATCAATAATCCTGGTGAAGAACTCTTGAACTGTCTCATTCTTCTACATTCTGAGAGATTCATATCTCTCCTTGAACACTTAAAGCTTAGCCTCCTTCATTCTGTCATCACCTTCATAGACTTTATGCAATCTGTCCCATATCTCCTTTGCAGATTTGCAGTCCATAACTTTAGCATACTCAGCATTTGTCAATGCTGAAATGATGACATTTGAGGTCTTCCCATTTATCTCAAACTGCCTTAACTTCTTTGGGGTTAGGTCTTTACCTTCTTCCGGAGCCATAAAACCCTTATGTACGCATTTCACCACGTTCATGCCCGTGGTTGCAAATACCACTTGCATTCTTACTCTCCACATATGATAGTTGGTTCCGCTGAAGATTGAAACCTTCTTGCTGTAAGTGGTGCTAGTGCTGGTACCGGCTTCCATTTCTGAGTATGCTGAACAAGTCAAACTTCTAGATCCCTTCAAACTAGTACACCAAGCTGTTAAGCTTCAAACTAGTGAACTTGTACTCTAATACTAATTGAAGTTCCCGACTTTTCCCTAGGATCTACTAGTTTGTGATACTGAGAGGGGGGTGAATTAGTATCACCATAATTCGCAATTCACAGGTAAGTGAACAACTTCAACCTCTTCTTAAAAGTGAATTCTTTCTCAGACTCGACTAAGGTAAATGTATTACTACCTACTAATCACAACAGTCTCCAAAGTCACCTTTCAGACACCTTGCCTAATAGACAATTCATATGTTCTTATTTAGGCGTTTGTTAGGTTATGAGTTGGCTAATACTTTAGTTGCATTCACAACTCAATTCAAAACACAGAACGTAAAGCAAATTAAGGACACATGAAATTTATATGGTTCTGTCAACATGACGTACATCTACGGTGGTAGGGACTCTCCTTTACCGAGACTATCCACTATACTTGAGAATTCCAGTTACAATGGATGTCTTAATCCTCTACTCCTTTCACTATTGCAAATACTAAAAAAGTACAATACAAAGAGTGTCACTTACTGTGTCTACCCTTCTTCTAGCTTGTCTTGCCTTTGTTGAATTGAAAGGCTGCTCCACTACCACTTAGAAGTTCACCGCAACGCTCTCTAACCTCTCTTGAAGAAATCTAGAAATACGTTGAGTTCTTTCTGATACTTCACCGAATTCGTTCTTTAGGTTGTCTCACATAGCTCCTACTTTCACCGTCTCACAGTCTTACCCATCTCCTTGTCTCACGGCTCACCTCACGTTTTTGGTTTTCCGTTTCACGTCTCATGCACATTTCTGGTCTCATGCCATTGCACGTTCAGGTCTCAAGCCGTCGCACATTCTGGTCTCACGTCGTCTAACCGGATCTCTCACCGTCCAGCTGAATCTCTCTCACCGTCCAGTCGGATCTCTCTCACCGTCCAGCTAAATATCTCTCACCGTCCAGCCAGATTTCTCTTTACCGGTGGTTTCTGTTTTTCCCGTCCAGCCCCTGTTTTGTCGTGTACCCCTCTTGGTTGGCTGAATCGGGTTTTTCTGTTCACCTCTTTTCAAGAGTTCTTGTATTTTTCGTCGTAGGTTCCTTTGTCGTCCACTCTTCTCTTCGGTCGTCTCTGTATTTTCTCCCTTTCGACCTGATTGTGTCATCTGTTTCTCTCTCTGCCTCTTTGCCATGTTATCTCCTCGCCGACTGCTGGTGTGCCATTCCTCATGGGTTTCTCTCTCTTGCCGGTGGTGTGCCGTTCCTCACCTTCGCCATCTACTTTGATTTTGCCGTATATAATTTTTCTCTCTCTTCCAACGACTTCTCTTTTTGGTCAGCTAGTTGTCTAGGTTTTCTGTCCATTTTGCTCAATTATCGACCCTTTTTGTTGTCTTCCAATGACCTTTATATACTCCTTCATGACACCATAATAGGGCTTACTTGTGGCAAATTTATTGTTTTGCCCTTCCATGTGACTTTTACGTTCTTGCCCCTCTATGTGGCTTTTACCTTCTTGCCCTTCCAAGTGGCTTTACTTTCTTGCACACTTAAACCTAGTTGACAACAATTACAACCCATATAAGGCTGTGGGAACAACAATATACTTAGTCCTATCATGAAGGATTGGATTATAAGCAATCGAAATCGCAACTTTGTTATCACAATACACTTTCATAAGAAGTAAAGTTGAGAGCTGTAGATATTCTAGTAATCTTTTAATCCACATTATCTCACAAATGCCATGTGCAAAAGATCTAAGTTTTGCTTCACCATTACTCCGTGCTATAACACTTTGCTTTTTACTTTGCCAAGTGACTAAATCTCCACCGATAAAAGTGCAATAACCTAATATTGACCACCAATCAGTAGTACTTCATGCCCAATTAGTATCAGTGTAAACTTCAATATGAGTATTATCACTCTTTCTAAATATTAGACCTTTACCTGATGTTCCTTTGAGATATCTCAATATTCTATATACAACATCAAAGTGTTCTTTTCTCGAGACATGCATAAATTGGCTTACCACACTCACAACAAATACAATATCAGGCTGAGTGTGTGATAAATAAATAAGTTTACCTACTAGACACTAAAAATTTTCCCTTTTAATCACATTTTCGGTAGTAACTAGATTTAACTTCAAATTAGATTCAATTGGCGTCTCAGTTGCTTTACATCCCTTAAGTCCAATTTCATTGAGTAAATCAAGAATATATTTTCTTTAATTTACAACTATACCTTCTCTTGATTTTACAATTATCTTTGATGGACAATGATTATGAAGACCTATTTAAAGGAATTTGATTTATGGAAAGTGACTGAAACCAAAGTTCAACCACCTCTTCTTCTAGCAAATTCATCACAGGCACAAATCAAGCTTTATAGTGAACAAGTTGCAAAGCAATGCAAACCTTCAATCTGCACTCACTCAATTGTTTTGGAAACCATATTCAATAGAATTGTGGCATGTGAAACAAAAAATAAGGCTTAGGAAAGGATTAGAGAAATATAGAATATTATGGAGGAAAGAATAAATTGTTCTTATTGATCAAATGTTGAGAGGTTACAGCACATATATATATTATAGAGGAACTTGTTTACTTAGGAAATATTAGCTGTACAATAGAAAGGAATTCCTAATTGACAACCTTAATTGATGTAATATATACAATTTTCTATATATATCCTAGAAATCACTCTATTTTAAATTATTTCCTTTCCAACACTCCCCCTTAAGCTAGCTTGTAAGTGTCTTCTATAGCCAGCTTGCTTACCAAAGAATCGAACTGAATTTTAGGTGATCCTTTGGTAAGAATATCAGTAACTTGTCAATCTGTAGGTATGTAAGGAACATATATTAAACCATCTTCAAGCTTTTATTTGATAAAATGTTTGTCCCTTTCGATATGCTTAGTCACATCATGAAGGATTGGATTATAAGTAATCGAAATCGCAACTTTGTTATCATAATACACTTATATAAGAAGTAGAGTTGAGAGCTGCAGATATTCTAGTAATCTTTTAATCCATATTATCTCACAAATGTCATGTGCAAAAGATCTAAGTTTTGCTTCACCACTACTCCGTGCTACAACACTTTGCTTTTTACTTCGCCAAATGACTAAATCTCCACCAACAAAAGTGCAATAACCTAATATTGACCAATAATTAGTAGTATTTCATGCCCACTTAGCATCAGTGTAAACTTCAATATGAACATTACCACTCTTTCTAAACATTAGACCTTTGCTTGATGTTCCTTTAAGATACCTCAATATTCTATGTACAACATCAAAGTGTTCCTTTCTCGGGGCATGCATAAATTGACTTACCACACTCACAACAAATGCAATATCAGGTTGAGTGTGTGATAAATAAATAAGTTTACCTACCAAACATTGAAAATTTTCCCTTTCAATCATATTTTTGGCAGTAACTAGATTTAACTTCAAATTAGCTTCAATTGGCATTTTGGTTGCTTTACATTCCTTAAGTCCAATTTCATTGAGTAAATCAAGAATATATTTTCTTTAATTTACAAATATACCTTCTCTTGATCTTGCAAACTCCATGCCTAGAAAGTATTTCAATACACTTAGGTTTTTAATTTCAAATTCTTTAGCTAATCTTTCCTTTAACCTTGACAATTCATCAAGATCATCACATGTCAAAATTATATCATCAACATATACAATTAAAATTGCAATCTTGCCTTATCAAAGTGTTTATAAAACAAAGTATGATCAGCTTGACTTTAGAGGTATCCATAGCTTTTTATAGCCTTCCCAAAATGTTCAAACTGGGCTCTAGGAGACTATTTGAGACCATACAAAGATTTCGTCAACTTGCATACTTTGTTTTGAGCAATAGTACCTTTAAAACCTTGGGGAGGGCATATAAATACCTCCTTTTCTAGGTCACCATTCACAAAAGCATTCTTCACATCTAGTTGTTGTAGAGGCTAGTTAAAATTAGCTGCAAGAGACAATAGCACACTAATGGAGTTGATTTTTGCTACTGAGACAAAAGTTTCTTGGTAATCAATACCATGAGTTTGAGTAAACCCCTTAGCAACAAGTCTTACTTTACATCTTTCCACAGTTCCATTTACTTTGCATTTTACAAAAAACACCCATTTATACCCCATTATTTTCTAATTTTTTGGTAATTCCACAATCTCCTAAGTCTCATTCTTTTTTAGTGCATCAATCTCCTCTTTAACTGCTAATCTCCATTTTGGATCATCAAGTGCTTCTTAGGATAAACAAGTTGGAGATTTTTGATGTAAATGCCTTATGTTTGTAAAAGAGCCTATCATATGACATATACTTTGCAATGAGATGATTAGTATAAGAATAAATTCCTTTCCTAATGACTATAGGTATATCCAAATCATTATATTCTAGTTTAGCAGACTTATTAGGAACAGAAGAGGAATCAATAGAAGGAGATGAAATTTAAGGAGAATTAACATCACTTAAATCCAGAGCTTTAGATTGGCGTGGTGTTGCTTTTGGTATAAATGATTTTCTACACTTTTGATTTTTCTTCCTTGTATAAACAATAACCTTAGGCTCAGAGTTATTTGGTAGTGTTTCTCCCCTTGTCAAAGATTCCTCCATACTTGGCACAATAAGATGTGAATGTAAGGCTTTAGGTAATATATGTTAAATATCCTAACTATTTTCTTCATATAGTTTTTCCCTTTAAAGAATGTTATATTGAAAATAGGGTTGATTTTCAAGAAACACAACATCCATAGTAACAACAATTTTGTGAGTTAAAGGACTAAAGTATTTGTATCCTTTCTTGTTTGTTGCATAGCCAACGAAAACATATTTTTCAGCTTTAGGATCACATTTGGACCAATCCTTATAAGAAATATGGACATAAGCTGTGCAGCCAAAAGGCTTAAGTGATAAGGTTGAAATAATCCGAGTATTAGGAAAATAATGTTTAAAACATTGTAAAGGTGTGGCATAATTCAAAACACAAGTAGCCATTCTATTAATTAGATATGTTGCAGTTAAAATAGCTTCACCTCAAATATTAAGGCACGAGCAACTTTTAGTAAATGTCTATTTTTTCTTTCAACAATATTGTGGTGTATCAACATAAGTATATTGATACTGAATACCCTTGTCTCTTAAGAAGCTACCAAGAGAATCATTGACATATTCAGTGCCATTATCAGTGTGCAAAATTCCAATTTATGTATGAAATTGTGTTTCAATCATGGTGTAAAACCTTTTGAATAGGATTTGTACTTCAGATTTGTCATTTATTAAATATACCTAACATAAAAGAGTATAATCATCAATAAATGTCACAAACCATTTTTGTCCTGAAAAAGTTTAAAATCTTAAAAGTCCCCAAACATCTCTGTGAATCAGGTAAAAAGGTTAAGAGGGTTGATAAGGTTTTGAAAAATAAGTAATTTTATGACTTTTTGATAAAATGCAATGTTCACACTGAAGATGAAAATAATCACTTTTACTAAATCAAGTAGGAAACAATTTCTTAAAATAAGAAAAACTAGGATGTCCTAACCTATAGTGCCAAAACATTATTTTGTCCTTAATAAAGGCAGAACTAACACCACTTGATCCCTGAGGTAATTTATACTTAGAATCGT
Source organism: Rhizophora apiculata (assembly GCA_037832385.1). NCBI lineage: Eukaryota > Viridiplantae > Streptophyta > Magnoliopsida > Malpighiales > Rhizophoraceae > Rhizophora > Rhizophora apiculata. The sequence goes on from CM075440.1 coordinate 2,171,338, forward strand.
CATCTTTAAAGTAGTAGACACCATTTATCATCCTAGCACTGCCAATCTTCTTCCCCAAATTCAGGTCCTGAAAAACATAATGAGATTCAAAAAAGATAACATGACAATTAGAAACTTTGGATAATTTACTAATAGATAAAAGGTTACAGGCAAGTTGAGGTATATAAAGGACTGATTTAAGAGATAAGATTTTTCATAGTTTAATCAAACCTTTTCTTGCTATAGAAGAATATGATCCATCTGCTATATGATTTTTTTCTTGTCCAAACTCGGGATTATATGTGTGGAATAAATTGGAAAAATTGGTCATATGGTTAAATGCTTCTAAATCTATTATCCAAGGAACTGATTGCGAAATAGAATAACAAATTAAGGCATTTAATTCAATACCAGTTTGTGCAAGAGAAGCATTAGGAGTACTCGATAATCCAATGTTAGATTTTAGCAGATTGAGAATATAATCCACTTGCTATGGACTGAATGGGGCAGCTTCTACCTCATGTGCAACAGGAAGTTTCATGCAGCCAATTTGCTTATTGGTTGAGATAGGTGGATTGGATTGGATTTCATACATGGTGGTGGCTGCTGGCTTGCGGCTATATGGAAGAAGAGGGTAGGTATAGGTTAAACAACTAGGGATTTGAAAAAATATAAGTAGCTAGGGTTTTATTTTTACTTACAGGGACAAGGTTGGCTCTGATACCATATAGAATATTATGTAGGAAAAAATAAATTTTTCTTTTTGATCAAAAGTTAAGATGTTACAACATATATATATATATTATAGAGGGACTTGCTTACTTAGGAAATATTAGCTGTACAATAAAAAGGAATCCTTAGTTGACAACCTTAATTGATGTAACATATACAATTTTCTATATGTACCCCATAAATCAATCTATTTTAAATTATTTCCTTTCCAACAAGAAGAATTTGGAGGTAACCTTTAAACTAAAAATATCCAAATTCTCAATTTAAGAATAGAGTTTGAACTTTTGAAAATGAAAGAGACTAGCACTATAAAGGATAACAATGATAAATTGATCAAAGTTGTGAATAAGATCAAGATTCGAGGAGAGGATTCTCCTAATAAACAAATTATTCAAAATGTCTTGGTAAGTGTTCCAAAAAAAATTTGAGGCTAAAAATCTCTTCTTTGGAGGAGTCAAAGGATTTGAACATTGCCAAGATTGCAAAAGTTATTAATTCACTCTAATCACAGGAACAAAGAAGACATTTAAGATAGGAGAAGACTTCTAAAGAAGCACTTGAAGTCAACTCAAGCAAAACCATAACAAAAGAAAAAACAAGTTGGCAAACAAAGAGAAAGGTAGGAGATTCAAGCAAACTAGAAGATTAATCATCTTATGAGTTTTGCAAGAAGGCCAATCATCTTGCAAAATTCTATTGGAAAAGACCAAATCTTGTATGCAAGATCTACAACAAGAAAGGACATTTTGAAAAAATATGTTGGCACAAAGTAAAATAACAACAATAGCAACATGGAGACCAATAAGTGTAGAATGCACAATTTATAGATAAGGATCAAGGAGTTGAGGACTAGTTGTTTATGGCTACCAATTGCCTTTATAGCAAAGTTGTTGACACATAGCTGGTGGATAGTGGCTGCACCAACCATATGTCATCTAATTTGCACTGATTAAGGAGCTTGAAATTTCCTACAAGTCAATAATCAAAGTTAGAAATGGAGAAAGCATTCAAGTAAAAGGTAAATGTATAACTGTAATAAAAACAAAGATGGATTTGAAACTTATAACCAATATCCTCTATGTACCTATAATAAACCAAAATCTACTTTTAGTTGGTTAGCTACTTGAAAGGAATTGCTCTTTAATCTTTAAAGATAGGGCATGTGTCATATACGATTCCTTTGGTGTTGAATTGACCATTATTCTTATGATAAAGAAAAACTTCTATTTGAATCTAAAAAAATATGTATACATAAGCTTTACCTACCACTGTCAAAGTATTTGATTTATGACATCAAAGATTGGGCCATTATCATCTTGCTAGTATACAAAGGTTACAGAAAGAAGGTCTTGTACATGATCTACCTAAGTTAATAGAGAGCAAAGGTGTTTGCAAGGCTTGTCAGTTAGGGAAGTAAACAAAGCCTCCTTTCTCTCAAAGTCATAATTGAAGAGCCAAAGAAATGCTTAAACTTGTCCATTCTAACCATTGTGGACCTATGAGCATTGCTTCTCTAAATGGTATCAAACAATTTATCAATTTCTTAGATGACTTCTTTAGGTTTACTTGGATCTATTTTTTAAGGTTTAAAACTAATATCCCTAATGTTTTTCTTAAATTTAAGATCTAGATTGAGAATAACTTAGGCTTTAGGATTAAGGACATTGGAAGTGACAATGTCACAGAAAATTTGTCACTATCTTTCAAGAAGATATACTTAGATTTTGTAATTGAGCAAGAGCGCACTCCACCTCATTCCCCTCAACAGAATAGGGTTAGTGAGAGAAAGAATATGACTCTACTTAAGATAACTAGGTGTTTGCTATATTAAAAGTCAATGCCTAAGAAATTTTATGCTAAAACTATAGCAACCACAACTTATACACTAAACAAGCTTCCAACAAAATTCTTGACTAAAAGGACACCATTAAAGCCTAGTTATAGTCCAAATTATCTATCAATTTTTCACAAAGAATTCTTGGATGCCTCTTCATAGCTTGAAGGTTTAAGAATTACTTTATGACATCTTTCATAAATGTCATCAAAGTCTTTAGCACCTCTCACTAGTGTATGATCAACATCTTTATCTTCTTAAGAGGCAAATTCTCATTTTTGTGCTGAAAGGATAGCTCAATCTAAGTTTTTAGGATTTTAACCTTTGACTTGTCCTAATTCCACAACTCTCCCTTAGTAAATCTAAGGTTTCTAGCAACAGAAACCATTCATGTTTTGTGATCATAGATTTTATAATTGTGAGGTGTGCTTGTATATGCAATTAACATAGCTACAGATGACTTCTGATCTAACTTATCTTTCTATTGTTGCTTGTTGTTAGATGTTAAGGCAGCTTTCTTAAATGGAGTGTTACAAAAGGAGCTATATGCTCAACAATTTAAGGGATTTATCAAAGAAGGACAAGAACCCACCTACTTAAAAGGGATTTATATAGCCTTAAATAGGCACTTAGGGCTTATTATAGTAGGATTCATGATTACTTACAGAAACTTGGGTTCAATAAAAGCTCAACTAAGGCTACTCTTTATGTTAGAGCTCATGATACACATTTCTTGTTCATCTCTCTACATATTGATGACTTAATGGTCATTAGAGACAACTTAAAGGTTGTTAATCAGTTAAAAAAGAGATGAAAAGTCAATTTGATGTGATTGATTTAAGGAAAATGCATTACTTCCTTGGCTTGAAAGTATATCAATCCAACCAAGGGATCTTTGTAAATTAAGCAAAATATGCAAAACAGGTGTTGGAAAAATTCCAAATGCATGGATGCAATAGCTCTAAGACACCTTTAACTCTAGGAGAAAAGTAGCAGAAAAAGGACAGAGTTGCAAAATAAGAAGCTTCAAAATTTAGCAGTTTTGTTGGTTGTCTTTTATACTTGTTAGCTATAGACTTGACATAATGCATTTAGTTAGCCTATTATCAAGATACATGCATTCTCGTAGTGAAAATCATTTCCAAGCATGTAAGAGAGAACTTAGATACATTAAAGGCTTAACTAATTTAGGAGTTATGTTCAAGAGAAGCCAAGAAATGGAGTTAATTGGCTTTTTGACAATGATTGGGCTAGCTTACGTGATGATATGAGAAATGCAACATAAAGTGCCTTTACTATGAGCTTAGACTTCTTTTATGGGAGTTCAAGAAGCAACCCATTATTGCTTAGTCCATAGCTAAGGTTGAATACATTGCAGTAGCCTCAGTAGTGAACCAAGTAATTTGGATTAAGAAAGTGCTAACTAATTTGAAGCTAGACCAGACCAACCTATTAAAATTATGTGTGACAACCAAGTTGCAATTGCATTCTTAAGGGACCTCATCATGTATGGGAAAATTAAACATTTTAAGATTAAACTCCATTTCATCCGGAAGGTACAGGAGAATTGTGAAATTGTTTTAGTTTGCTGCACAGCTAAAGAACATATTGTAAACATACTAACCAAAGATCTGCACAAATAAAGATATGAAGAATTGAGAAAAGCACTTAAAATGTGAAACTACAGCATGAAGGAGGAGTGAAAGGCAAAGCCACGACACTACATTTTTGCTTCAAAGGTCTGTTGGTTTCCTTTTATAGAGAGCTTCCCAGTAAAGCCCTTAAATTTCAGTTAGTGACAATTACAATTTGGTGGAGCTTATTGATTAAGAAACCAAAACAAATCTATTTTGTTAATTATGTTATTTAGTTTAGTTTGAAATATTTTGAATTAAAAACATATAAATTGATGATTAAACTATTGAAATCTCTTATTCATAAGTTAATTTTCTTTCAAATTTGAAAGTTTGTATTAAAATTTTGTAATAACAAAACCTCATTTAAAAGAGGTTTAATGATGAATGACAAGTGTGAGCAACTTCTCTTAATAGCCTTACCAATTCTTGTTTCACTTCATTCATTTTTCATTTACAGTTTTTGGATTTTTGGTCTTAAGCATTATTGTACTTATGAGTTAAGGCATGCTAGTTCGCAAAATCACTAATAGGCTAACCTTGCATTAGCATAATCACTAACATAGACAAAAAGGAACATAAATCTATTAGTGTCACTATCTTAATCATTCTTACTTTAGCATGATTATGTAAACATAAGTTTATGGCCATGGGTGAGATGGATAAGTGTCAAGGAAACTACTAAAGTGCATTATAGCATGATTATGTAAACATAAGTTCTTTCTAACACTTGGAACTCCTCATGCATTATAGCTTTCCAACCAAGGAGCTTTAATGCTTCCTCATAGCTTACTAGTTCTTAGAGGATTGCATTACATTTTTAATAAATGTTAGCGAGAGATCTAATACCCTTAACAGGTGAGTTATCAGCATTATCTTCTTTTGAGGAGTCAAACTCCTAATATATGGATTACACAAGTTTATTAGACCTTATTACTAAAGTCTCATCAACCTCACCAATTTCCTTTTTCCAATTTCATCTTAATGCTTAATCAAAACTCAAGTCTCTAATTATTGAGACTTTATTTATGATAAGGTTATACACCTTATAAATATGAGTTATGTTTGTGTAACCAATAACCATAGTCACTAATGCTCTAGGATCTTGCTTGCTCCTCCTTACTTAAGCTTTATAAGAATAATACAGACCTCTAACCACCTTAAGATGAGTTAAGGAAGGCTTAATGCCAAACCAACACTTATATAGTGTGCAATCAACAAGAGCTTTGGTAGGTAACTTGTTTAACAAGTACTCTAAGGTAGTTATTGCCTATAAGGATTTGAAGAGATTCTTTTTTATTGGAAAGCACTAGATCATTGATATAATGGATCTATTATTCCTCTCACTCACCTAATTTTACTAGGGTGAGTAAGGTACAGTGAGTTATTGTAAAATCTTTGTACCTCTGTAGATTTGCTTAAATGACTTATATGTGTATTCTAAGTCATTTTCTAATTGTATGGCCTTGATTTGGAAGATAAATTGCTTCTCCATCTGCCTCCGCTCCAATGACCTATTTAAGACACCCTTATCCCCTCTAATTATGGGGCCGAAGAGATAAAGAGGGGCCCCGGGTAAAATTAAACAAATGACACGATAAGTTGTTATGCTGCCCAGAACTAGAAGCTCTATGTTAACTGCCCTGTATACTTAAATTGCTAGTCCATGTTCCCTTGCATAGATCATTCGACTGCATAAAATGAAGCGGATCAGTATTGCGTTGCAATGAGATGGAAATGCCGGGCTTGGACTCTTGTAGGAAGTGCTGAAGCTGTGGAGCGCGAAATCCTTAGGGAAGATGAATCTGGCCTCCTGCCAGTACCCATTACTACAACTTTACCCTTCACAAATTTGACGTTCTTGGTTTCAGAGTTTGCACGTGGGACGAAACAACTCATACTTTGCATCCCTTCTCTTTCCTTTTTCCCTGTTTTCCGTAAAAGTGAACGGATTTGTAAAACAAAAATGACACCCATGTCCCTCCAAAAACACCGCAATAAGATAAGAGAAATTTTTAATTCATTTAAAAATTAGAGGTACATATAATTACTCTAATTAAACTAATGGACAGACCTTATCTTTCATTTTGTAAAGCGGATATTTGTTGGGTAGAATTAATAAAATGATAGTATATTTTTATTAAATTTTAATTATAAAATTATAAAATAAATTTGATTATTTATTATTTTTTTATAATAATTTTTTTGAATGAAAAAATAAAATAAATAATTTTAAATTATTTAACTAATATATAAATTAAAAATTATTTTATTAAATAAATTCATTTACAAGTAAATATTTTTTATATTAATTTGATTATTATTTATTTTTTAATAAATAAAAAATATAATATTAAATTTTAAATTTTAATTTATTAATATTATTGATAATACATTACAAATAAAAATTATATTTTATAAAAAATTAATAACAATAATAATAATAATAATAATAATAATAATAATAATAATAATAATAATAAAATAAAATATATTAATACACGATTACACAGGAATAGGGTGTACAAGTAATTTCAGTACACGATCCTTAGTCTCACGATCAACAACACCGTGCCCATCTCCGAATTGATACATACACTGTGCCATTCTTCCCAAGTTCATTGCAATAGCCTTGAAGGGTTCAGACAATAGAGAATCTTCAACTCTCCGTTCTTTGTTCATCTTTTTCCATGTTTCACCAATCAAATATCTTATATGTGCACGAGCCTCCTCTTCAGAAGCTCCCGTCTCATGCATGTAGCAATGGATTGATTTTAGGACATCACCTCTCTTTAGCTCGTCCTATAATATAGCTCAACAAAAAGTATTGTAATTAATAAGAATAGACTATTTTTAACTTCATTTAAATGATAAAATAAGAAGAGAGAGAAAAATAAAAGAAAGAGAACGAGAAGACTTAAAGGTGAAAAAAAAAAAAAATTAAAAAAAAATTTAAATTTTTTTATTTATAAAAAATTAAAATAATTAAAAATAATATTTATTATAATTTTATTTTTATTTTTATATTAAAATTGATATTATTAATAAAAAAATAATATGAATAAATTATTTATTTTATTTATTAAATTAGAAATTTTGAATTTGGTGAGTTAAATACAAAAATTTTAAAAATTTCTTGTGTTGCAATTTTTATGTCCTCTATTGTTCATCATTTTTCAAACACAAGCATAACTCCTTCTCACTTTAGTTTCCTTTCTCTTCTCCTTTTTCCTTTTCCCAAATGTAATGTTAGTGTATATACAAACAAAAGCCTGAATGCGTATAGATGCAATGAAACCATTAATGTTAATAACCTATAAGAGAGTTTACATACCGAGGATGTTCCCAGGTCATCTGCAAGTCTCAAAATCATTGAAGACCGCCGAATAATATCGGGATACCCGGTCAAGGCTTCCATAGCTTTGTCAGTGATTGGAGATGCTAGGAAACAATAGTTGTGTACTAGAATCACAGGAGCTGATATGGATATCCACGCGTTGTCCAAGTACTCCTCAAGGGTTGGCTTATATCCACTACAGTACCACTTTGCCTCCAGCAAATAAGATTTGCATAAATCTGTCCACTGAATAAATAAATTCACTAATTAATGGTAGGATAGATTAGTGAAATTGAGTGAAGTTCTTGAGTAGAAAAATTAAGATGAAGGATTTACAGCTTTCTTTAAGCATGGAATGATGTGAACCCCTTGTTCCTTGAGAGCATCGTAAGCCATTTCATTTATTGAGTTGAAGAGGGCAAGGTAACATATCTTCATATATTCTGGAAGTCGGCCCATTGCGTTGACATCCCATCTAAAAAAATGTGTACCGATATTTTTATGTACTAAAGAGAACTGATATAATGGATTGAATAGTTGTTCTTTTTGAGCAACTGGATAGAGAGTTTTGTGCATTCAAGTTACTTAATTAGTAAATATGAAGAGAAAAAAGTGTGCCAAAGACCTTTGAACGGCATCAGTGAAGAGCTCAAGTTCATCCAAGGTGCCATAAACGTCATAGACATCATCAATTGTCGTTATTAGCGCATTGACTTCCGTGGTCATTCTTCTAAGATATCCAAACTGAGGCTCGAATCTTATTCCCACAGTCCATAAGAAATTCTCCATTATCCTGTCTCTAGCAAAGCTCAACTTCTCCCCTAGCTGTGACTTTTTCCACCACCTTTTATTGAGAAAATAAAAGTTTAAATTTTGAGAACCAATAGATACAAGATTTAAGAAAAACAAAAATAAAAATAAAAATGGCCAACTTATGAGACAACCTTCCTAAATTTGAAGTTTGGTTGGTATTTTGTATATCTAATATGATAAATTGTTTGAAATATTTAGTCAATGAAATATCATTGACTATGAATTTGAAATTTTAAGTTACAGGTACTTAGTTCAAACCCCAATGAATAATAAACAAATCAATAAGGTGCCTACTCTCAAATTAAAGTCCTCTCATTAAGGCAGAATAAGAAATGAGCATACCTTGAAACATATTTTAAATCTTCCTGGTGTGCTGCTTGCACGTTGTTGAAGTCCAATTTGGCAAACTTAAGCAGAAGAGGACTCATGCCTTGTTTCATCTCATATATGTCAATGAACCACCTGGCCTCCAGTCTTGGCATACGCCAATGCAATGGGAACTCCAACGCATGCCTTGCCAACAAGGACTCGTATTGAAGTTCTTTATCTTTAAGATTCTCCGTAAGATGCTTTGCTGCAAAATTTTTTGCATCTTCCAGTATACTCTCACCTTCTTCCAATAGGTATGATGCTGAATTCAAGAACTGTGGCGTGCAAATCTTTGTTCATCCCTCCAGAATTAGTATGGTAATTATCACTGTAAAATGTGCCCAAAATCCTGTTTATCTCCTCTCCAAAGTGGTAAGCCAGCCCAAGTCTCTGCAGGGTATCAATTAGCTCCAGCCGATCTAAGGAATTCATTGGCTGTTGGAGCATCATCCTCGCTTGCTCCTTGAGACTGTTGATCTGCTTTTTGTGTGACTCTTCCTGCATGATTTATATTATATTATATATATATATATATATATATAACCAATAATTTTTAATGAATTATATAGATGACGAAGTCAGAGTTAAAACTAAATATTTAGCGGAACATATAGTCAGCCATAGCACAAACCACAAATTCATTGGTTAGAGATTGGATAAAGTCGTAGTGCCAAATGGAAGGCTGGTAATCTGCAGATCGCCGCTTGATAGTTGGATCATCAGAAACTACTATAGGCGGAACGGCGCCGCTGCAACAAAATGGGCTGCGATGATTACGGTTGCTCGGTTGTCCAAGCGACAAGGAGCAGTGGTAATGACTTGGGGTTGTTGTTGTCGGTGACAATTTTGTGAGAGTGCAAATAGAAGGAAAAGCAAACAGGTGAGACGGGGCGATGGCCATTTAGAAACTCAACGCTTTCCAAGGCAATTTGGGACCGGCAGTATTTTTTCGGTGTGCTGGATGATTGATTAGACTGGCTCATCATCGCTATTTATAGAGGCTGAGGTGGTAACATACTAAGTTCAGAAGCTATTGCCCAGGCTCAAAATTTTACTAATTTGCCGTCAAGATTATTTTAGTGGCCACGTGCTTTCTGTGGGGTCCAGCTCCAGGTTCATTCTCACAATGGGCCACATTAAGAACGTGCACGGGACTGGACACTTGAGGAATTTTCTAGATTGATTAGACATTTTAAGAGTGAAACGCATGGAAAGGCCCGCCGCCCGACAAAGGGCGTCCCTGGTGAAAGCAACACCCGATATTATTCACAGAATCGTTTGGCACGAAATCACCCACCCTCAATTAGTGCATAGCCTGTAACGAAGATTTTTGATCGTTATGGACAAAAATAAAAAAAAAAAAAAGACTTTTTTGATCTCCATATGATGTTATTGTTGTCTGTTCATTCATATGCGTTTAAAGAAGCTTTGTGGTCACAAAGCAACCCCTGTTAAAGGCTTCTTATATTGGTCTAGCAATAAATGAATTGCCCGTTTTGCCTTATGAACAAATACGACTTAATTCTTGAAATTAAATTATGAGGGAGCATGATCAACGCGAGATCCAAATGGAGCAGATCATGGGGAGGCAAAGACGTTCAGGTTGGGCTTAGGACAGTAGATGAAAGGGCGTTTGTCGAGGGCTCCTTCGGTTACCCGTTGCTTGGTGTCATGGGTGCTCTGCTTGCTTCGGTGCATGTCAGCTCCATGGACCCATTGCCTCACCTTAACATCAGTGACACCCCAATTGTAACTCCCTTTCTTTGTTCCCCATTTCACTTTACATCTTCATTTTAGACCCATTGTGGTTCTTCGCAGCCTTTGTGGCTGTCCCAAATTCTGAAGCTATCACTTTAACGTTTCCGATTGCAATATGTATTGAGCGGAGGAAGTTTCCTGCAATAGCACATCCCCGAAGAGACAAAATAATTAGGGTGTTTATTAATGAAATTGGAGCGGTTTCCACTAGATTACAACAAGAGCAGAAAAATGAAGCCGAGGGTCCAGATGTACAAATAATACGGACAATAAAAATGGATTTGAGTTGTAAACAAAACCATGTAGACAACTAAAGATAAGATTGACCAATTTTTTCCCCTTGCTACTTTCTCAACAGCCAAACATAAGTCTGAAAAACTAACAATTTTAACATGAATGAATGGATCTATTATTCAACAACAACATTAACAACAACACGAATACAAAGTGTCCAATGACTTCACCAACTTCACATTTTAACTCTGAATCCAATTCAATTAAAAATGGAAACTAAGAAATCACTTACATCCGAAAACTCTCCTATGTAGAAATCTCAGATAAAAAAAAAAAAAACAAGGAAAATACTCGGAAGTGGTATGAGAGAAAATAAAAAATGATTATTCATGCAAATGATCTTCACAAGAATTAAGTTTACAAAACATGAACTCTTTCCAATAGTTAAAACAATTCAAAAACTTGGTGGGTTCAATTAAACATGAAATCCCTATGGGCATATATTGACAAAGTTTGGTCATTGCTCTTGTTTGATGGAAATATGACAGTCTATGAGCCATCTATAGAATAAGCCTATCTCATAAACAATAAAGAAACTTGTTTTTGCATATGAAGGTAGCCTCTGATTTTATTTAATCAAACTAAATAGTGCCAATATAGCACTCCCTTTGTTTCTTTCTAATTCAAAACCATCACAAGTGAGCATATCCCTCCAATGATCTACTTCTATAAAGGTATGAACCATTTCTAAGGAATTCAATGGATTAAATGTGACTCAAATAATGTCCTCTTTGACTTGCTCAATAAAGTCTTTGTAACATTTTGTCCACCAATTTTGCTTTCATCAAAAAGCGGCATGGTGCTGCATTTTTACTCAATGGTCTATTGGTTGCCTTTTACAGAAGGCTTCCCACCAAAGTCCATGAATTTTATTTAGTGGTAGTACAATTTGTTGGAGCTTGTTGATAACAAAACCAAAGCAAATCAATTTTGTTAATTATTTAATTTAATTTGAAAAATATTGGATTGAAAAGATGTAACTTAATGATTAAGCATTTGAAATCTCTTAATCATTAGCTAACTTTATTTTAAATTTGAAAATTTGTATTTAAATTTTGTAATGTACAAAAGCTAATATAAAAGAGGTTTGATGATGAAGGAAAAAGTGTAAGTAACTTCTCTCAATAGCATTACAAGTTCTTGTTCTGCTACTTTCATTTTTCATCAATATTTTTAGGTTTTTTGGTCTAAAATATTGGTGTACTTGTGAGTTAAGTGTTGCTAGTTTTCATAATCACTGACAGGCCAAACTTGCATCAGTATTGTCACCAACAAGCTTATTATTAGAGCTATTAGATTCTTGTGAGACTTTAAAAGAGTGAAGAAAAAGAGAGGCTAAATAATTAAGAAAGGAAAAATTAGTGAGTTTGTGCTGAGAAAACAAAAACTAGAAAGTATGGCTTCATCCAGATTTACTCCCTTGCCACCACCCAAATTTACAAAAGACAATTATCTTTAATGGACAATGATTATAAAGGCCTATTTGACTTGTGGAATGTGATTCAAACTAAAGTTCAGCCACCTGTTCTTCTAGCAAATCCATCATTGGCACAAATCAAGCTTTATAGTGAACAAGTTGCAAAACAATACAAAGCTTTGATTTGCACTCACTTAACTATTTTAGAAACCATATTTAATAGAATTATGGTATGTGGAACAACAAATGAAGGTTGGGAAAGTATTAAAAAAGAATTTGGAGGTAACCTTAAAACTTAAAATATGCAAATTCTCAATTTAAGAATGAAGTTTAAACTTTTGAAAATGAAAGAGACTGACACTACAAAGGATTACAGTGATAAATTGATCAAAGTTGTGAATAAGATCAAGATCCTTGGAGGGTATTTTCCTAATAAACAAATTGTTCAAAACATCTTGGTAGGTGGTTGAAAAAAATTTTGAGGCTAAAATCTCTTCCTTGAAGGAGTCCAAGGATTTGAACACTGTCAAGATTGCAAAACTTATTAGTTTACCCTAAGCATATGAACAAAGATGAGATTTAAGATAAAAGAAGACTTTTGAAGAGGCTCTTCAAGTTAAATTCAAGCAAAACCATAACAAAAGAAAAAACAAGTTGGCAAATAAAGAGAAAAGTAGGAGATTCATGCAAATTAGAAGACCCATCATCTTATGAGTTTTGCAAGAAGGCCAACAAAATCTACAACAAGAAAGGACACTTTAAAAAAATATGTTAGCACAAAGGAAAATAATAACAATAGTTATAGGGAGACCAATAAGTGTAGAATGACAATCTATAGATAAGCATCGAGGAATTGAGGACTAGTTGTTTATGGCTACCAATTGCCTTTATAGCAAAGTTGTTGACATATAGCTAGTGGATAGTGGTTGCACCAACCATATGTCATCTAATTTGCACTTATTTAAGGAGCTTGAAATTTCCTATAAGTCAATAATCAAAGTTAGAAATGGAGAAAGCATTCAAATAAAAGGTAAATGTCAACAATAGTTATAGGGAGACCAATAAGTGTAAAATGACAAGTTATAGATAAGGATTGAGGAGTTGAGGACTAGTTGTTTATGGCTACCAATTTCCTTCAGAGCAAAGTTGTTGACATATAGCTAATGGATATTGGCTGCACCAACCATATGTCATCTAATTTGCATTTATTTAAGGAGCTTGAAATTTCCTATAAGTCAATAATCAAAGTTAAAAGTGGAGAAAGCATTCAAGCAGAAGGTAAATGTATAATTGTAATTAAAATAAAGATGGATTTAAAACTTATAACCAATGTCCTTTATGTACCTACAATAAACCAAAATCTACTTTCAGTTGCTCAATTACTTGAAAGGAATTATTCTTTAATCTTTAAAGATGGGGCATATGTCATATATGATTCCTTTGGTGTTGAACTAACCATTGTTCTTATGATAAAGAAAAACTTCCATTTGAATAAAAAAAAAATATGCATACACAAGCTTTACATGCCACCATCATCATCAAAGTATTTGATTTATGACATCAAAGATTAGGCCATTATCTTCTTGCTAATATACAAAGGTTGCAAAAAGAAGGTCTTATACATGATTTACCTAAGTTAGTAGAGAGCAAAGGTATGTGTAAGGCATGCTAGCTAAGGAAGCAAACAAAGCTTCCTTTCTCTTAAAGTCATAACTAGAGAGCCAAAGAAATACTTAAACTTGTCCATTCTAACTTTTGTGGACCTATGAGCATTACTTCTTTAAATGGTATCAAAAAATTTATCAATTTCATAAATGACTTCTTTGGGTTTGCTTGGATCTATTTTTTAAAGTCTAAAACTAATGTCCCTAATGTTTTCCTTAAATTTAAGATCAAGATTGAGAATAACTTAAGCTTCAGGATTAAGGCCATTAAAAGTGATAATGGTATAGAATATGTGTCACTATCCTTCAAGAAGATATACTTAGATTTTGTAACTAAGCAATAGCTTACTTCATCTTATTCCCTTCAATAGAATGGGGTTAGTGAGAGAAAGAATAAGACTCTACTTATGATAGCTAGGTGTTTGCTATACTAAAAGTCAATGCCTGAGAAATTTTATGTTGAAGTTATAGCAACTGCAACTTATATACTAAACAAGTTTCAACAAAATTCTTGTCTAAAAGGACACCATTTGAGGCTTAATTCTAGTCCAAATCATCTATCAATTTTTCACAAGGAATTCTTGGATTCCTCTTCATAACTTGAAGGTTTAAGAATTGCTTCATGACATTTTTCATAAATGTCATCAAAGCCTTTAGCACCTCTAACTAATGTATAATTAACATCTTCATCTTCTAAAAAGGCAAATTCTTATTGTTGTGCTGAAGGGCCAGCTCAATCTAAGTTTCTTGGATTTTGTCCTTTGACTTGTCCCAATTCCACTACTTTCCCTAATTGAATCTAAGGTTTCTAGTAACAAAAACCCTTCATGTTTTGAGATCATAGATTTTATAATTGGGAGGTATGCTTGTATAGGCAATTAACATAGCTACAAATGACTTCTAATCTAACTTATCTTTCTATTGTTGCTTATAGTTATATGTCAAGGCAGCTTTCTTAAATGGAATGTTATAAGAGGAGTTGTATGCTCAACAACCTGATGGATTTATCAAAGAAGGAGAAGAAAAGAAGACCTACCTACTTAAAAGGGCTTTGTATAGCCTTTAAGAAGCACCTAAGGCCTACTATAGCAAGATTCATGATTGCTTGCAACAACTTAGGTTTAATAAAAGCTCAACTAAGGCTACTTTCTATGTCAGTGCTAAAGATACACATTTCTTGTTCATCTCTCTGTATGTTGATGACTTAATGGTCATTAAAGACAACTCAAAGCTTGTTAATTAGTTCAAAAGGGAGATGAAAAGTTAGTTTGGCATCACTGACTTAAGGAAAATGCATTACTTCCTTAGCTTGGAAGTATATCAATCCAACCAAGGGATCTTTATAAATCAAGCAAAAGATGCAGAACAGGTGTTGGAAAAATTCCAAATGCATGGATGCAAGAGCTCTAAGACCCCTTTAACTCTAAGGGAAAAGTAGCAAAATTAGGATAGAGCTGCAAAATTTAGGAGTCTTGTTGGATGTCTTTTATACTTATCAACTACAGACTTGACATAATGCATTTAGTTAGCCTATTATCAAGATACATGCATTCTTCTAGTGAAAATCATTTCAAGTCATGTAAGAGAGAGCTTTGATACATTAAAGGCTTAACTAATTTAGGAGTCATGTTCTAAAAAAGCCAAGAAATGGAGCTAATTGGCTTTATTAACATTGATTAGGCTAGCTCACATGATGTTATGAGAAGTACAATAGGCTATACCTTTACTATGAGCTTAGACATCTTTTGTTGGAGTTTTAAGAAGCAAATTTTTGTTGCTTAGTCCATAATTAAGGCTAAATACATTGTAGTAGCCTCAACAGTGAACCAAACAATTTGGATTAAGAAAGTGCCCATTGATTTGAAGTTAAACTAGACCCAACCTATTAAAATTATGTGTGACAACCAAGTTGTAATTACATTCTTGAGGAACCTCATTTTGTATGGGAAAATTAAACATTTTAAGATTAAACTCCATTTCATCAGGGAGGTACAAGAGAATTATGAAATTATTCTAATTTATTGCATAACTAAAGAACATATTACAGACATACTAACCAAAGGTTTGCATAAATCAAGATATGAAGAATTGAGAAGAGCACTTAAAATGCAAAACTACAACATGAAAAAGGAGTAAAAGGAAAAGCCATGGTGTTGCATTTTTGCACTAAAGGTCTATTAGTTTCCTTTTTAATAGAGAGCTTAGCCCTTAAATTTTATTTTATGACAGTTACAATTTGGTGGAGCTTATTAATGAAGAAACTAAAGTAGATCTATTTTGTTAATTATGTTATTTAGTTTGAAATATTTTGAATTGAAAACATATAAGTTGATAATTAAACTATTGAAATTTCTTAATCATCTGTTAACTTTATTTCAAATTTGAAAGTTTGTATTCAAATTTTGTAATTTATGAAACCTCATTTAAAAGACGTTTGACAATGAATGACAAGTGTAAGCAACTGCTCTCAATAGCCTTACAAGTTCTTGTTTTGCTTCTTTCAATTTTCATATACATTTTCTAGTTTTCTAGCCTTGAGCATTGTTGTACTTATGAGTTAAGACTTATTTGTTTGCATAATCACTGATTGGCAAACCTTGCATCAGATAATCACCAATATAGGTAAAAGCAACATGAATCTATTAGTGTTGCTATCTTAATCATTTTTACTTTAGCATGATTCTATAAACATAAGTTTATGGCCATGGGTGAGATGGATAAGTGTCAAGATTAAGGCATGGAAACTATTAAAGTGTTATTGTCACTAAAAAGATGAAAAAGGGTAGCATACTTGGTTGTTAATTGAGCTTTCATATAAAAGGTTTTGTATTAGATAAAGGTCAAGATGAAATGATACTTTTCTAGGCATAAATAAATTTGATAGAG
This sequence comes from Rhizophora apiculata, assembly GCA_037832385.1. Taxonomy (NCBI): domain Eukaryota; kingdom Viridiplantae; phylum Streptophyta; class Magnoliopsida; order Malpighiales; family Rhizophoraceae; genus Rhizophora; species Rhizophora apiculata. The sequence goes on from CM075440.1 coordinate 2,188,055, forward strand.
CCTTAAGTAGTTATTGATAGATAATAATTACATAGTGCACAATGGATGAGACAATGCATAATTGATTTAATTTCTAGAAGAGTGGAAGATGATGTATTAAGAAAATCTTGAAATCCATGTGCTTATCATAACTTATGCTAACATAAGGAGTTCTTAGCTTAATCTAGGGATGTAATCTATCTTTGTATCTACTCATGCTCAATATTATGGCATGTTAAGTACCATATAGGTGGTAGTAATAATTTCAACTGCATTTTTCTCTGTATATTAACAACACCCATCATGCTACCATTTTATTTTCTTTATTTTCTAGTTTTGGAATTTAGTAAAACTTTTTGCCACTCCCTTTGTTACTTTAACATTGATTGGAGGTGGTATACTAAATTATGTGATGTGTGATTGCACTTATTACTACCTTCATCATAACCAACCTAAAAGTGATGTCTCAAAGGGTTTAAAGGTGAGAAAATTTTACCATTGGTCAAGAAAGTTCAAATTTTTCAAAAGTTGATGCCTAAGAATTGAAGCAAATGTGTATTGATTTGTCTTAACCTCAAAAGATTATTAAATTTTCAATTACCTGACCCATTTCTTGTGGTATCTAGGGTTTCCAGTTTGATCCTAATATGGTTATTGTTTGTGTATAACTTCCTTTGATGTTTGATCAACAACATTACTCTGCATATTTGCAATCTACATGTCCTCATTTGCCTTCACAATAATTAAACCATCCTTATATTATTTTGATAAATATGGAAGACAAACAAGATTATAGGTTGCACCACCAATATCTTTATTTATATCAACTTTATAGTCAAGTATTGGAAGCTCAAAATCATATTCAATCCAATAGAAATGTTGGAGTAAGGCTAATGAAAGAAAATATAAGGTAATGATCTTTCAAGTTGCCAATCCCTTACTAACCTCAACAATCTGATCATAAAAGTTTCTAGAACAATCATACTATGACAAGGTGTTTAAACCAATCACATCCTGTAGAAAAAGTATGAAATTATACTTTTCCTAATAAGATTGTAACAAGATCTCAAAGGTTGAACATGATAAAAGCTCTGATGCTTGACTCTATTGTAATGAATGTGTCATTAGCCTATAAAAACTAGAATGGAAATGTTATGTCAAGTGGCCATCTCCATCTCCACCACAACTTGTCTACTCCCAACATTGGATGCTTTTAGTTAGATTGTTTGAGTTCATGCAATTTGACACTAGAAACCACACATGGCCAAAGTACTACTCCTTATTCCTAGCTTCAAAAGTGTAACTCTATGGATGGAGTCATTGGTAGAATATATGTTATGGCAATGGATTAACATGGATGTCACTTCTTATAAAGAAAAGTTTTTGAGGGCATGCCATAAGATGTTGAAAACATTTTTCTTGAGACCATTGATCACATTGTTGAGTTGATGACAAACCCTTTTACAAATTACCTAATCTAAAAGTTGCTTAAAGTGTTTGATGAGGTTCAGTGAATGCAATTACTTGGTGCATCCCTAAAAAATCCAAAGAACTTATTGGGATTTCATGTGACACACATAGATTGTTCCTTTATTGGTTCTTATTTTGGTGATAAGGGATTACTTAAGGCAAAATGGAAAAAAGGTGAAATAAGGAGAAGGGTTAAGGTAAGGTGATTATCCATTGATTTTGCGCAAAAAGCATCTTCAATATATACTAGAAACTTTTACAAAATTAAGTTTGCTACAAATTCAAATTTCATATTTTGAATTTAAACATAGAGTTACATGATTATAGATTGGTGTAAATTCAAAATATTTAAATTGGATTAAGCATATCAATACACAAATTGTTTGGAATTATTTGCTAGGAAGCTTCTGCAAAATGTTTACCAACTTCCATAACTGTCAATTACCAATTCATGCTTGGGAAAAAAGTTAGTTACTTAGGGTTTAAGGTTAGCTTGTTATAGTAAAGTAGGGGCACAATGATCTTTACTCTTCCTTATTGTTGTTGCTTTGCATCCTCAATTTCTTCCTTAGTTTAGCAAATTTGTCTTTGTGCAACCCTTTGGTTAGGACATTTGCAAGCTAAATCCTTGGAGGGATAGAACCTTGGTTCCACATCTTAATTCTCCTATAGTTTCCTCACACAATGAAACTTTATATTAAAATGTATAGTTCTCCCATGCATTATTGAATTCTTTGATATAACAATGGATACTTGATTGCCATGGTATGATGATGGCCTCCTTTTGTTTTAGCTTCAAGTCTACCATTATCTTTTTGATCCATAAGGCTTGATTCACAATTGAAGCAAGAACTATTTACTTTGCTTTAGCTGTAAATTAAGCCATAATAGTTCATTTCTTTGAACTCTAACAAAAAATAGCTAAACCAAGAGTAAAAGTTTGCCTTAAAGTGCTTTTCATATCCTTACTTGATTTAGCTTAATCACTATAAGTATAGCTTTTTAACTTGATATCTCCTATGCTTTTGAACATAATTCCAAAATTAGTTGTGTGTTTGATGTATTTCAACACTCTTTTTGTAGCTTTATAATGTAATTGAGAGCAATTTTGCATAAATGTAGATAACATGTTTACAAAAAACTTGATATCAAGTTAAGAAACTAAGAGATATAACATACATCCAATAAGGCTTTTGAATTCCCTTGCACTAATCTTTGGTAAAGCATCAACTTTCTAGCACTTGATACCTAATGTGAATGGAATAGCTACCTCCTTACAATTTTGCCTATGAAATTTTTGTAGAATATGATTTGCATATTTTGCTTGAGTAACAAGAATACCTTTTTAGGATTAATGGATTTTTAAACCCAAAAAGCATTTCATCCTTCCTAAGTCTGTCATATCAACTTGTTTCTTTAAATCTTCTTTCATATAGTGAACAAGTGCATAATTGTTTCCAATGATCATAAGATCATCCATATAGAGAGAAATGTATAAAATATATGCTACTTCTATTGTCACATATAGGGTTACTTTTGACACACTAATTATAAAGCCTAGTTTGAGGAAGGTAGACTTGATATCCATTTGGTACACCACCCATTGGTTTATAAGCTACAACTACTAGGAGAAGCTTGATGATATCCATCCTTGTCATTAGAGCAAAGGTATATGTATAGTTAACTTCTGCATGCTATAAGAAACTTTTGGCAACCAGCCTAGCCTTAAGCTTATGTAAGCTTCCATTTGCATTGATTTTTACCTTATAGATCCATTTTGCTCTTATGACTTTCTTATCTTTAGGCCTTGGGACTAAAATCCAAGCGTTGTTTCCTTCTAATGCTTGGAACTCCTCTTGCATTATAGCTTTCCAACTAGTGAGCTTTAATGGTTCATCATAGCCTATTGGTTCTTAAAGGGTTGTATTACATCTCTTATAAATATTGGTGAGAGATCTAATGCCTCTAATAGGTGAGTTATCAATATTATCATCTTATGAGGAGTTAAACTCCTATTGCATGGATTGCACAAGTTAATTAATCCTTGTGGCTAAAGACTTATTAGTCTTACTAACTACCTTTTTCCAATTCCATCTCAATGCTTCATTAAACCTTAAGTCTCTACTTATTAAGACTTTATTTATGATAACATTATACATCCTATAAGTATAAGTTATATTTGTGTAACCAATAACCACAATCACTAATGCTCTAAGATCTAGCTTGCTCCTTTTCACTTGAGGCACATAAGAATAACATAGACTTTTAAACACCTTAAGATAAGCCAAGGAAGGCTTAATGCCAAACCAACACTCATAAAGTGTGAAATCAATAAGAGCTTTGGTAAGTAACTTGTTTAACAAATATGCTAAGGTAGCTACTACCTTTGACCAAAAGGATTTAGGAAGACCCCTTTTTCCTAGTAAGCACTTGATCATGGCTACAATGGATCTATTCTTCCTCTCACTCACCTCATTTTATTGTGGTGAGTGGGGTATAGTGAACTATTGTTGAATCCCTACATTTCTGCAGATTTGCTTAAATGACTTAGATGTGTATTCTAAGTCATTTTTTAACCTAACAACCTTGATTTGGAAGATAAATTTCTTCTTAATCTAAGCTTTATACTAGTGAAAGACACTTACCACTTTAAACTTTTAGAGACTCATGATTTATATGACCATAAAGATCATTATGAAGGAGCTACAACTTCTCCTTTGCTTTAGATGATGTTTCAAATGAGAATGGTAATTTGGTTTGTTTACCAAGCTGATAAGTCTCACAAATGGACTTAAGTTCTACAACTTTAAGTAAACCATGCACCAATCCCTTCCTTTGCATCTTTTTAAGACTATCAAAATCAACATGACCTAGCCTTTTATGCTATAACATAGTATCTTGTGCTTTCGTAGACAATGTAAGGTGTTGTACCTTGCTTACTTCCAATTAGAAGGTTTTGCCTAATATAAGTACCTTGATTAGAAAGGTACCATTGGAATTTGAAATGATGCAAGCTTAGTCTTACAGCAACTGCTCTACACTGAGTAAGTTACAACTTATTTTAGGCACATATAAAATATTACGTATGAACTTGATACCTACTTTTGTGTGGATGGCTACACAACCTTTTCCTTCAATATGAATCAACTCACCATTGCTAATTTTCACCTTGGTTATGAAAGATTTGTCAAGCTTTTTAAAGAATTATAAATTAGGTGACATGTGGTTCATGTAGTCACTGTCAACAAGCCATATGTTGCTACTACTCTTGCTAGTGGAATTGGCTACTACAACAAACAACTACTCCTCTAGTATTTGATCTTCATCAGCCACTTATGCCTATTGGGGCTTTTATGCTTGTTATTGTTATTGCTTCCTCTTATACCAATAGATCCTTTCAGCATGCCCTATCTTGTTACAAATTTTGCATACAAGATCAAGCCCTTTTCAACAGTATCTAGACATATGATTAGTATTTTTACAATAATCACATAGTGGATATTATCTAATACCTTTAAACTTTGTATGATCCTCTGACCTTTTCTCCTTCTTTCTACAGTACCTTTTCTTTACTTAAGACTTACATTGTTGCTTTATAGGAAAAGCTCTTTTAATATTCTTTTCTTCCCTTAAGAGCCTTTTCTACTCTTGAGCTTGAAGAGAATTGATTAATTATAGTAGACTTATGGAGTTAAGATCTTTTAAGTCTTCTAAGGAGGAGATCTTTGCCTCAAACTTCTTTGGAATGCTTCCTAAGACCTTTTGCACAATGTATCTATTAGGGAAGTCCTCTCCTAAGATTGTAATTTGGTTAACCAACTTGAGAAGTTTATCCCCATATTCCTTGATAGTGTATGTTTTTTCATCCTTAAAAGTTTAAATTCTCTTTTTAGGTTAAGAAGCCACATGCTTTTAGTTTTCTCATTACCAAAGAACTTGTCCTTTAACCTTTCCCATGCATTTTTAGCTATTTTACAAGCCATGATTCTATTGAAGATGGTCTTTAATACAAGTAAATGGATAAAAGTCAATGCCTTGTATTGTTTTATTGTTTGCTCACTATGTACTTTAAGTTATATGAGAGAAGGATTTATAGGCATAAAGTTGGCTTTATACCTTTTTCAATGGCTTCCTATAAATCGAATGCTCTAAGGTAGACTTTAATCATTACTGTCCACTAAGGATAGTTTTCCTAGTGAACTTTAAAGGTGGGAGTGGTGAAAAGCTAGAGGAAGCCATTTATAGAAAGTAATTTTAATTTTTTATAAGATTCCTCAGGTGTTTTGCTCCTCACACAATGGTTGGCTAGCTTTTCTCCTTTCTTTTCTTCTTAATTGCTTGTTTCTTGGGCCTTCAAATGTAGCTTACTTTGATACTAGAGTGTTGGTGTGTTGGTTCATATTTTGGTGATTGCAAATTACATAAGGCAAAAGGAAAAGAAGGAGAAGTTAGTAGGAGGGTCAAGGTAGGGTGATGATCCACTGATTTTGTGCAAAAAGCATTAGTTTCATTGCTTCTTCTTTAATAAATACTAGAAACTTTTACAAAAACAAGTTTGCTACAAATTCAAATTTAATAATTTGAATTTAAACACAATATGTTACATGATTATACATTAGTTTAAATTCAAAATACTTCAAATTTAAATTAAGCACATCAATACATAAAATGTTTGGAATGATTTGCTGGGAAGCTTTTGCAACACGTTTGCCAACTACCATAACTATCACCTGTCAATTGATGCTTGGTAGGAAAGTTAGTTATTTAGGGTTCAAAGTCAGTTTGCTGTAAAAAAATTGGGGCACCATGATCTTTAGAGATTACTATATGTATATATATATATATATAGTTCTTGTGGAATCAAGACTTATGGTAAAGACACTTTCTTTAGAGCAATTTGTCAATATAATTTCCTCCCTCAAGTCTAGCATAGTAAGTTTGATTAAAAATATAAATGGCAACCATGTTGAATAGTGTTGCTTACAGTATTTAATGCTAGAATATAATAAAGAAAAAGATATTTATTTGTACATTTTGTTGATGCTAATTTACCTTTAGGATGTCTTGTGAAATTTTATCAAAAGATTCATCTAGAGTCCATTTGGTATGATACTTTTAAATTTAATAAAGCAAAAGGATTGATTAGGTCTTAGGTCCTTAGTTTCAGCTTCTTTTACACATTAAAGATCTTAGTGGTGCCATCATTTTGCTACCATGAGTCATTTACTACAACTCTGATTAAGCTTTCTTCCAAAATTTGAAAATTATTTATGATAGTTAGGTACCAAAGGAAGAGTTGTTATTAGTTGCCTCTAGTTCCATAAACTTTTGCTTTATTTTGAAGTGAACTTAGCTTGTTAATCAAGTTAATAATCATTGTACATGTTTGATCTTTTGATGATTGGACATTTTCAATTTGAATTTCAATTTAAACTTGTAAAAGGCTACAATTTAACAACTCCTTGTTTTCAAATTTGTAATTTGAAACCTCAATGTATATAAATGTGGAAGCAAGTATGTAATGAAAGGTTTTTAAGCCATCTTTCATAAAACAAAAAGGTCTCTCTCTAATCTCCTTCTGCCAACATTACTATAAGTATCAATAGCTACAAAACCAACTATGGATCACAAAAACCTTTAACCTTAAAACCAATGACTATTCTTGATTAGTTGGAAGGCAATTATTTAGATATAGTTGAAACTGAAGTCTTGTTGTCATTGGTTGCTCAACCAAGCCATGGATAGGTGTTTAGAGCATTAGTTGTAAATCATTAACAATAATTTTATAACATCTTAATGGATAGATTATGTCAAGGTTGGCATTCTAGTAACATAAATAAATAAATTATTATTAATAAAAATATTGATGATAATTATTTTCAGAATTGAAAATTACTATCTTCATCACCTTCATAAATATATAAATCAAGTAGAAGTTTTTTTTAAAAAAATCTAAATATGATTATGTTGTTAAAATAGTTGAAGAAGCGTAACCCTTATCTTAGGGTTATAATGATTTTTTCTTGTTATCACAAAAGTTATTAGTTCACATTGAAGAAAATATAAGTTTCTTCATATTAGCATGATTTAAGTAGTTTTAAAGCCTACCATGAGATTAAGATTGAACAACTATGCAATTATTTGTGTTATGGACAAGAGACATAATCAATTTCATGACTCATTATTAAGAGTAATAGAATTAAGTCTTAGTAATAGGCCTATTCATTTTTCATGTTACCTAAACTTTATTCTTTTACTTTTAGATCCAAATTTTATGTTTGCTTTGTGTTTAGATATTGGAATTGAGGGATTTAATATGATGCATGACTCAAAAAATTTAATCCTTATTTATAGGATTTATTATAAGGTGATGAATACCAGCATCCCAAAAATCAAAGAAATTCCAACTAAACTAACTAAAAAAAGAGACTATTACTTTATTCCTTACAAATAAAATTAAAATCAATGTTATGGTTTTTAAACATATAACTTGGGATAAAATTAAATTATTTGGAAGGTAGACTTTAGAAATGTATGTCAAAATTGTTAAGCCACATGTAAGGCAACTTGAAGAAATTGTAGAATACAAAGATAGAGATGTGTAGAAAGCAAATTTTCTCACCATAGATCTATCAGGTCTATCATGTAAGGCATCAATCTCCTCTTTAACTGCTAATCTCCTTTTTGGATCATCAAGTGCTTCTTAGGACAAACAAGTTGGAGATTTTTGATGTAAATGCCTTATGTTTGTAAAAGAGCCTATCATATGACATATACTTTGCAATGGGATGATTAGTACAAGAACAAGTTCCTTTCCTAATGACTATAGGTATATCCAAATCATTGTATTCTAGTTTAGCAGACTTATTAGGAACAGAAGAGGAATCAATAGAAGGAGATGAAATTTAAGGAGAATTAACATCACCTAAATCCAGAGCTTTAGATTGGCATGGTGTTGCTTTTGGTATAAATGATTTTCTACACTTTTGACTTTTCTTCCTTGTATAGACAATAACCTTAGGCTCAGAGTTATTTGGTAATGTTTCTCCCCTTGTCAAAGATTCCTCCATACTTGGCACAATAGGATGTGAATGTAAGGCTTTAGGTAATATATGCTAAATATCCCAACTATTATCTTCATATAGTTTTTCCCCTTAAACAATGTTATTTTGAAAATAAGGTTGATTTTTAAGAAACACAATATTTATAGTAACAACAATTTTGTGAGTTAAAGGATTAAAGCATTTATATCCTTTCTTGTTTGCTGCATAACCAACGAAAACATATTTTTCAGCTTTAGGATCAAGTTTAGACCGATCCTTATGAGAAATATGGACATAAGCTGTGCAGCCAAAAAGCTTAAGTGATAAGGTTGAAACAATTCGAGTATTAGGAAAACAATGTTTAAAACATTCTAAAGGTGTGGCATAATTCAAAACACAAGTAGTCATCCCGTTAATTAGATATGTTGCAGTTAAATTAGTTTTACCTCAAAGATATTTAGGAATATGTATAGAAAACATTAAGGCACGAGCAACTTCTAGTAAATGTCTATTTTTTCTTTCAACAATATTGTGGTGTATCAACACAAGTAGATTGATACTGAATACCCTTGTCTCTTAAGAAGCTACCAAGAGAATTATTGACATATTCAGTGTCATTATCAGTGTGCAAAATTTCAATTTGTGTATGAAATTGTGTTTCAATCATGGTGTAAAACCTTTTGAATAGGATTTGTACTTCAGATTTGTCATTCATTAAATATACCCAACATAAACAAGTATGATCATCAATAAATGTCACAAACCATTTTTGTCCTCAAAAAGTTTAAAATCTTAAAGGTCCCCAAACATCACTGTGAATTAGATAAAAAGGTCAAGAGGGTTGATAAGGTTTTTGAAAAATAAGTAATTTTATGACTTTTTGATAAAATGCAATGTTCACACTAAAGATGAAAATAATCACTTTCACTAAATCAAGTAGGAAACAATTTCTTAAAATAAGAAAAACTAGGATGTCCTAACCTATAGTGAAAAACATTATTTTGTCCTTAACAAAGGTAGAACTGATGCCACTTAATCCCTGAGGTAATTTATACTTAGAATCATCATCTTTAAAATAGTAGAGTCATCCTAGCACTGCCAATCTTCTTCCCTAAATTCAGGTCTTGGAAAACACAATGAGATTCGAAAAAGATAACATGACAATTAGAATCTTTGGATAATTTACTAATAAATAAAAGATTACAGGCAAGTTGAGGTATATGAAGGATTGATTTAAGAGATAAGATTTTTCATAGTTTAATCAAACCTTTTCTTGCTATAAAAGAATACGATCCATCTGTTATATGATTTTTTTTCTTGTCCAAACTCGGGATTATATGTGTAGAATAAATTGGAAAATTTGGTCATATGGTCAAATGCTCTTGAATCTATTATCCAAGGAACTGATTGTGAAATAGAATAACAAACTAAGACATTTAATTCAATACCTGTTTGTGCAAGAGAAGCATTAGGAGTACTTGATAATCCAATGTTAGATTTTAATAGATTGAGAATATAATCCACTTGCTATGGACTGAATGGGGCAGCTTCCACCTTATGTGCAACAGGAAGTTTCATGCAACCAGTTTGCTTATTGGTTAAGATAGGTGTTTCAGAAGAAGGATTAATGGTTGTGGACTTGGATTGGATTTCATACATGGTGGTGGCTGCTGGTTTATGGCTATATGGAAGAAGAGGGTAGGTATAGGTTAAACAATTAGGGATTTGAAAAAATATAAGCGGCTAGGGATTTATTTTTACTTGCAAGGACAAGGTCAGCTCTGATACCATGTAGAATATTATGTAGGAAAAAATAAATTTTTCTTTTTGATCAAAAGTTGAGAGGTTATAACATATATATATATTATAGAGGGACTTGCTTACTTAGGAAATATTAGCTGTACAATAAAAAGGAATCCTTAGTTGACAACCTTAATTGACGTAACATATACAATTTTCTATATGTATCCCAAAAATCAATCTATTTTAAATTATTTCCTTTCTAACAAGAAGAATTTGGAGGTAACCTTTAAACTAAAAATATGCAAATTCTCAATTTAAGAATGGAGTTTGAACTTTTGAAAATGAAAGAGACTAGCGCTATAAAGGATAACAATGATAAATTGATCAAAGTTGTGAATAAGATCAAGATCTGAGGAGAGGATTTTCCTAATAAACAAATTGTTCAAAATGTCTTGGTAAGTGTTCCAAAAAAAATTTGAGGCTAAAAATCTCTTCTTTGGAGGAGTCGAAGGATTTGAACATTGCCAAGATTGCAAAACTTATTAATTCACTCTAAGTACAGGAACAAAGAAGACATTTAAGATAGGAGAAGACTTCTAAAGAAGCACTTGAAGTCAACTCAAGCAAAACCATAACAAAAGAAAAAACAAGTTGGCAAATAAAGAGAAAGGTAAGAGATTCAAGCAAACTAAAAGATTAATCATCTTATTAGTTTTGCAAGAAGGACAATCATCTTGCAAAATTCTGTTGGAAAAGACCAAATCTTGTATGCAAGATCTACAACAAGAAAGGACATTTTGAAAAAATATGTTGGCACAAAGGAAAATAACAACAATAGCTATAAGGGGACCAATAAGTGTAGAATGCACAATTTATAGATAAGGATCAAGGAGTTGAGGACTCGTTGTTTATGGCTACCAATTGCCTTTATAGCAAAGTTGTTGACACATAGCTGGTGGATAGTGGTTGCACCAACCATATGTCATCTAATTTGCATTTATTAAGGAGTTTGAAATTTCCTACAAGTCAATAATCAAAGTTAGAAATGGAGAAAGCATTCAAGTAGAAGGTAAATGTATAATTGTAATCAAAACAAAGATGGATTTGAAACTTATAACCAATATCCTCTATGTACCTACAATAAACCAAAATCTACTTTCAGTTGGTCAGCTACTTGAAAGGAATTGCTCTTTAATCTTTAAAGATAGGGCATATGTCATATATGATTCCTTTGGTGTTGAATTGACCATTATTCTTATGATAAAGAAAAACTTCTATTTAAATCTAAAAAAATATGTATACATAAGCTTTACCTACCACTGTCAAAGTATTTGATCTATGACATCAAAGATTAAGCCATTATCATCGTGCTAGTATACAAAGGTTACAAAAAGAAGGTCTTGTACATGATCTACCTAAGTTAGTAAACAGCAAAGGTGTTTGCAAGGCTTGTTAGTTAGGGAAGCAAACAAAGCCTCCTTTCTCTCAAAGTCATAATTGAAGAGCCAAAGAAATACTTAAACTTGTCCATTCTAACCATTGTGGACCTATGAGCATTTCTTCTCTAAATGGTATCAAATAATTTATCAATTTCATAGATGACTTCTTTAGGTTTGCTTGGATCTATTTTCTAAAGTTTAAAACTAATATCCCTAATGTTTTCCTTAAATTTAAGATCTAGATTGAGAATAACTTAGGCTTCAAGATTGAAGCAAGAGCAAGAGCGCACTCCACCTCGTTCCCCTCAACAGAATAGGGTTAGTGAGAGAAAGAATAAGACTCTAGTTAAGATAACTAGGTGTTTGCTATATTAAAAGTCAATGCCTAAGAAATTTTATGTTAAAACTATAGCAACCGCAACTTATACACTAAACAAGCTTCCAACAAAATTCTTGACTAAAAGGATACCATTTAAAGCCTAGTTCTAGCCCAAATCATCTATCAATTTTTCACAAAGAATTCTTGGATGCCTTTTTATAGCTTGAAGGTTTAAGAATTGCTTTATGACACTTTCATAAATGTCATCAAAGTCTTTAGCACCTCTGACTAGTGTATGATCAACATCTTTATCTTCTTAAGAGGCAAATTCTCATTTTTGTGCTGAAGGGATAGCTCAATCTAAGTTTTTAGGATTTTAACCTTTGACTTATCCCAATTCCACAACTCTCCCTTATTAAATATAAGGTTTCTAGCAACAAGAACCTTTCATGTTTTAAGATCATAGATTTTAAAATTGTGAGGTATGCTTGTATAGGCAATTAACATAGCTACAGATGACTTCTAATCTAACTTATCTTTCTATTGTTGCTTGTTGTTAGATATTAGGGCAGCTTTCTTAAATGGAGTGTTACAAAAGAAGCTATATGCTCAACAATCTGAGGGATTTATCAAAGAAGGAGAAGAAGAGAAGACCCACCTACTAAAAAGGGATTTATATAGCCTTAAATAGGCACCTAGGGCTTACTATAGTAGGATTCATGATTACTTACAGAAACTTGGGTTCAATAAAAGCTCAACTAAGGCTACTCTTTATGTTAGAGCTCATGATACAAATTTCTTGTTCATCTCTCTACATATTGATGACTTAATGGTCATTGGAGACAACTTAAAGGTTGTTGATCAGTTAAAAAAGAGATGAAAAGTCAATTTGACGTGACTGATTTAAGGAAAATGCATTACTTCCTTGGCTTGAAAGTATATCAATCCAACCAAGGGATCTTTGTAAATTAAGCAAAATATGCAAAACAGGTGTTGGAAAAATTCCAAATGCATGGATGCAATAGCTCTAAGACACCTTTAACTCTAGGAGAAAAGTAGCAGAAAAAGGATGGAGTTGCAAAAATAGATGCTTCAAAATTTAGCAGGTTTGTTGGTTGTCTTTTATACTTGTTAGCTATAGACTTGACATAATGCATTTAGTTAGCCTATTATCAAGATACATGCATTCTTCTAGTGAAAATCATTTCCAAGCATGTAAGAGAGAACTTAGATACATTAAAGGCTCAACTGATTTAGGAGTTATGTTTAAGAGAAGCCAAGAAATGGAGTTAATTGGCTTTATTGACAATGATTGGGCTAGCTTACGTGATGATATGAGAAATACAACATGATGTGCCTTTACTATGAGCTCAGACTTCTTTTATTGGAGTTCAAGAAGCAACCCATTATTGCTTAGTCCATAGCTAAGGTTGAGTACATTGCAGTAGCCTCAGTAGTGAACCAAGTAATTTGGATTAGCAAAGTGCTAACTAATTTGAAGCTAGACCAGACCAACCTATTAAAATTATATGTGACAACCAAGTTGCAATTGCATTCTTAAGGAACCTCATTATGTATGGGAAAATTAAACATTTTAAGATTAAACTCCATTTCATCCGGAAGGTATAGGAGAATTGTGAAATTGTTCTAGTTTACTGCACAACTAAAGAACATATTGTAAACATACTAACCAAAGATCTGCACAAATAAAGATATGAAGAATTGAGAAGAGCACTTAGAATGTAAAACTACAGCATGAAGGAGGAGTGAAAGGCAGAGCCACGACACTACATTTTTGCTTCAAAGGTCTATTGGTTTCCTTTTATAGAGAGCTTCCCAGCAAAGCCCTTAAATTTCAGTTAGTGACAATTACAATTTGGTGGAGCTTATTGATTAAGAAACCAAAACAAATCTATTTTGTTAATTATGTTATTTAGTTTAGTTTGAAATATTTTGAATTAAAAACATATAAATTGATGATTAAACTATTGAAATCTCTTATTCATAAGTTAATTTTCTTTTAAATTTGAAAGTTTGTAATAAAATTTTGTAATAACAAAACCTCATTTAAAAGAGGTTTGATGAGGAATGACAAGTGTGAGCAACTTCTCTTAATAGCCTTACCAGTTCTTGTTTCGCTTCATTCATTTTTCATTTACAATTTTTGGTTTTTTGGTTTTAAGCATTGTTGTACTTATGAGTTAAGCCATGCTAGTTCGCAAAATCACTTATATGCTAACCTTGCATTAGCATAATCACTAACACAGACAAAAAGGAATATGAATCTAGTAGTGTCACTATCTTAATCATTTTTACTTTAGCATGATTCTGTAAACATAAGTTTATGGCCATGGGTGAGATGGATAAGTGTCAAGAGTAATGCATGGAAACTACTAAAGTGCTATTGTCACTAAAAAGATGAAAGTGGGTAGCATACTTGGTAGTTAATTAAGCTTTCATATAAAAGGCTTTGTATTAAAGAAAGGTTAGGATGAAATGATACTTTTTTAGGCATAAATAAATTTGATAGATAATAATTGCATAGTGCACAATGGATGAGACAATGCATAATTGATTTATTTTCTGGAAGAGTGGAAGATGATGCATTAAGAAAATGTTGAAATCTATGTCTATGTCATAGCTTATGCTGACATTAGGACTTCTTAGCACAATCCAAGGATGTAATCTTTCATTGAATCTGCTCATGCTCAATATCAAGGCATGTTGAGTACCATGTAGGTGGTAGTAATAATTTCAATTGCATTTTTCTCCTTTAATTGACAACACCCATTGAGCTACCATTTTATTTTCTTTATTTTCTACTTTTGAGACTTAGTAAAGTTTTTTGCCTCTCCCTCTACTACTCCAACATTGTTCGAAGGTGGTATACCCTATTATGTGATGTATGATTGCACTCATTACTACCTTTACCATGACCAACCCAAAAGTGATGTCTCAAAGGGTTTGAAGGCAAGAACATTTTACCATTGGTCAAGAAAGTTCATACTTTTTGAAAGTTGATGCTTGAGAACTAAAGCAAATGACTATTAATTTTTCTTAGCCTCAAAAGTTTAATAAGTTTTCAACTACCTGACCCATTGCCTGTGGTATCTAGGGTTTCCAGTTTGATCCAAATATGGCTATTAGTTGTGTAGAACTTCCTTTGATGTTTGATCAACAACATTACTTTGCATATTTGCAATATGAACGTCCTTATTTGCATTCATAATAGTTAAACCATCCATATATTATTTGGACATCCTTATATTATTTGGATAAATATGGAAGATGAACAATATTATAGGCTACACCAACATTATCTTTATTTATAGCAACTGCATAATCAAGGATTGGAAGCTAAAAATAATATTCAATCGAATGGAAATGCTGGACTAAAGCTAATGAAAGAAAATATGAGACAACCATCTTTCACTACCAAATAGAGAAGGTAATGATAGCGGTTTCTTGGCAGCGGTTATAAACCATTGCGTAAAATCTCTAAGACAACGTTAATAACCGTTATGTAAAATTATTGTTGCAATAGGTAGGTAACTTAAGGAAGCAATTATGGTGCAGCGATTAAAACTAGTTACTTTTTCTATAGAAAGGTGGCGATGATAAATGTTTAGACAATGGTTAATAACTGTTGTCTATATTTTTGGTAAGGCAGTGGTTTGAAACAGTTGCATTAGCCACTTAATTTAAAAAAAAAAAAAAGATATCAAAAGTAATGCTTATAAACCGCTGCCTATTTAAAAAAATTAGGTAGTGATTTTCCCAAACTGCTACCTAATCTTTTTTTTTTTTAATAATAAGTTAAGATAGAGGTTAGAAAGCACTGCTTATTTAATAAATTTAAGGTCGTGATTTTGAAATGTTGACTAATAATTTTTTGTTTTTTTTAAGAAGAGGGTTTAAATCAATGATTCTAAGATACTGCCTATTTTATGGAGATAAGACAGCAATTTCGAACCACTACCTAATTGTAAGGGTCTAAGGTAATAGTTTAAAACTATTGCCTACATTTAAGGGGTTAAGGCAGCGATTTAAAACTACTACCTAAGTTTAAGGGAAAAAGGTAGCGGTTTACAATCGTTACCTTTTTATTTTGAAAAGTACATGTGGTAGCAGTTTTAGACCACTGTATCTTTTAGAAATTAGGATTGGGTTATTTAAATTTTAAATTTAAATTATTGAGGATTTAGAATTGTTAAAGTTTCTCGACTTTACAAGTTTGGGTTATTTGACATTTTCAATTAATAGAGATTGTGTCATTTTATAGGTATCACCTAAATACGGGGCTTTGGGCAGTCTCGTTTTGGAATGAACTCTCAAGCGATGTTGGCCATAGAATTGGTTTCTGAGCTGGTCCGCTTTAGGAAAGCAACAAAATCAGTTTTGGAATAACACATAAAATTGCTAGCAATTTTATGCTCTTTTTACGATTGTCACTCGAATTTGACCAGTAGACCACCATTCCGAATGCAGAACCAGTCTTAGGAGCTGATCCACTTTAGGAAAGCAATGACTTTTTAAAACTAAGGATCTTTTTTATAAGGTTAATGTGCTAAAGCAATGGTTGAAACTGCTATTGTAGTATAAGAGACTAAACTGCTGCCTTAGTGTAAGGGGCTAAGTCAACAGCTTTCAAACCGTTGCCATAGACTCCTTTAA
The DNA here is from genome assembly GCA_037832385.1 of Rhizophora apiculata. NCBI lineage: Eukaryota > Viridiplantae > Streptophyta > Magnoliopsida > Malpighiales > Rhizophoraceae > Rhizophora > Rhizophora apiculata. Next base: position 2,204,722 of record CM075440.1, read on the forward strand.
AAAAAAACGATGTCGTTTTATTACCTCTCCACCTTTTTAATTGAATAAACTTCCCCTTGTTAGGGTTGGGGAAAAGGCTACCTCTCTCTCTCTCTCTCTTCATCCACTCCCAAATTGTCACTAAGTTAGCGAGAGTAAACTCCTTTTCGTTGTCTTTGAACAGTATCAAAACGACTACAATCAATCGGTATAGTGTTATCCCTTTGCTTCTTTTTCTAGTGTGTACTCATCTTAAATTTCTTGGGCTTTATCTGTATATTTTTCTATCATTGTTGCCCTCATTAAGTACACTCGATGGGGCTTTCGTGGATCTGCTATCTCAGACCTTTCTTTGTTACACATTGTTTCTTCTTTTGTTGTGTCCAATTTGTTTCTGCTATCTTAGGCCCTACACTTTCTACTGCTACCTATACAGAGACTGTGACGTTCTAATTTCACACGGCCAATCAGCATCCCCAAAAGCACAATAGGTTTTTTCTCACTGGGGTTAAGTTCTCTACCACCCCTTCACTTTTCATTTCCTCCTCCAAAAGATGGTGATCTTATCCAATTTGTTTCTACTATCTTAGGCCCTGCACTTTCTACCGTTGCCTATGTAGAGATTGTGACGTTCCAATTCAGACGGTCAACTAGCATACCCAAAGAACAATAGGTTTCTTTTCACTAGGGTTAAGCTCTCTGCCACCCCTTTACATTTCATTTCCACCTTCGACGGCAGCAACAGCAGTGATCTTGTCCCTGATTCCAAGGCTCAACAGCAGCCACTATCAGTTAAGAAACAACAACTATAAAGATCACTCCACCAAAGTCTAATACTTCGACTTCATCAGTTTCTAAGAATTTGTCTTCAATCAAGAAAGTAAACTAGGGTCAAGGATATTCTAATCTGACAACATTGAAAGAGATTGGTTCCACAAGCAATATATTTGAGTACTTGATAAAGATGTTGCTAGGCTGGTACGTGGAAGACTTCTTTGATTCCTCCTCTATGTCCTTTAATTTCAGCAAGATTTGCATTTTGTTTCCATTTTTTGTTCTTTTGCCCATATCCTTACTGTTCGTAAAACGCAATTTACTTACTTTTTTGTGGGATCCTTGGTTTTTTTATCAGCAAGTCCTTGCACCAAGGAGTATAAGAATTGTTCCAATAGTTCGGGAGTTCTTGAAAAATCTAATAAAGGTATTTTATATGGATGATAATTTATTGAAAAACTATGATGTCAATGGAAAATGGTGTAAAATGAGAAATTACTCCATCCTTATTTACCTGACTTAAAAGATTTATTTTTTTCCATATTTTACAGCTTTGGTTGCTGAAGTTACAATTGCATTAGAATTTTCCAATTACAACAAAATTCAAGCCAAGGTCATGTAAAGTTTGAGCCAATTATTAAATTTATTTTTGTTTCAAAAAATCTATAATTTTGAATAATAAAGTTAAGAGTTTGTCAAGATAATCTAGTAGGCTACTATTATGGCAACACTTTCATATTTTCTTATGTACTAAAAACATCCATAAGATAAAAAGGTCTACCTTTTCTGTTAAAAAAAAACACTTAGTTTGTGTAACACACATTAATTAGGTCTTTTAATTGACTTAAAACATACTTTTAATATATTGCAAAAAGAGAACAATTGAAACTAGAATAAGAACATTATTTGCCCTTATTTGTTTTTTTTTTCCTTTTTTCTTATTTTTACTATCTTCTATTATGATGCTTGATTAAAGATTGTTTGATCAATATGGAAGATAGAAGATAAATGAATTTTGATAGATTGAGTAATGAATACTTATCTAGGGTTGAAATTTTCTTAGATAAAGCTTTTGCTATGTCTGTTAAAGGAGATGAGATATCTTGCCCTTGTAGAAAATGTTATTGTCATTATTGATACTCTAGAGTTGTGGTTTATTAATATTTAGTCTTTCAAGGGTTTATACGAGATTATAAGATATGGATTTTCCATGTTGAAGGGTCATAATCAGGTAGGGTGACAAATGATGCTGAAATTCGAAGTTGATAAAAATAATGATATTCAGGGGCTTCTAAATGATACCTTTATGGATGTGAGAGGACAAGCAAATTCTGCCAATGTTGGGGAGAGTCCTAATGAACAAACTAAAAAGTTTTACAAGTTAGTTGAGGAAGGACAACAAGAATTATATACCTTGGGTATAAGACTTTCTTGAGACTTTCATTTACAATTAGATTATATCTTCTTAAGTGTTTACATAGTTTGAGTAATGCAGTAATTGGACATATATTGGAATTAATCAAAGAGGCATTCCCTGATGCTAAGGTTCCTAGGTTGTTTCATAAAGCTAAAACTATGGTGAAAGAATTAGGACTCAACTACAAAAAAATTCATGTAAAGTCTTATAGATGCCTTCACTATAGTTATGGGGATGAGCATTCCGAGAGAGTGAAGCTATATGGGAGAGGTGTGAACAATAGTACTTTGAAAGGAAAATTAGTTGTTAGAGATGCTATCAAAGTTTCATCAGACTTCATGCGGTTTGTTAGGGAGGATGTGGAACTTGAGATGCAAAAGAAGTTTGAAGCATAAACACAAGAGCTGCAAAAGAGGATGGAACAGCAAACTACAGCAATAATGCACCATTTCTATGTAATGTCCCAAAAATTACAGTAGCAAAATCCTGGGCTAAACATTAATATTGAGATGCCTCCCTTAAATATAGCAATAGCTCCTTCACTCAATGATGCATTCAGTGCTCCCAATCAAGAGTTACAGCAAAGACCCCATTTATCCTTAAAAGGCACATACAGTCCATGTATAACGATATTCCTTCTATTTTCTTCTTAATCTTATTATTTTTTAATGTGCAATTTATTTTTTCTTTTCACTTATTTGTAACCTGTTACTTTATTTTAAATATTTATAAGTTTAGATTAAAAGTTATATTCATTTTTTAGTAAGACAATGCTTTCCCTCTAGGCTGAGGACATTGAGAAGACCTTTAAAGATAACTTAAAGAGAAGATATTCAAGGTTTGTGGATTTTTATAAGTGCTACTGTGATTTGTTAATGCATATGTTGTGATTATATATAAATTTAAGGCCTATTTAGTAAAAAAATTTAGAGACATTTGACATGATTGTATGGTGAATTGCTAAATTATACTTGATTATAATTGATATGTGTATTTGGTATTTTAGAAGAGTATACCCCTACCTATTTGATGTCATGTTTCTTATTAGATGTAGTCATTATACTAATGACTACGTATTGCCTTTAAAGTTCAATTTCATTTTGAAAATACATTTAATGTGAAAGAATACGTTTTTCAAAGACAATTTTGTATTTTTTCAATATTTACAATTTTATTTAAATAATTGTCATTAATATAATAGTTTTGAATCATTGAATTACTTAGAAAACTAATATTTATTTGCTCAAAAAATCAATATCTATTTGCACAAAAAAAAAGTTGTAAAACATCGCTATCTATTCTAAAAATATCATTGTCCATTCTAAAAAAATTGCTACCTATTTTCAAAAAATTGTTTTCTATTTTTAAAAAAGCTACTGCATATTCAATATAAAAACATTGCCTATTTTTTTAAAAAATCGTTATTTATTCTTTTAAAAAAATCACTGTCTATTTTCTAAAACATCATTACCTATTCAACATAAAAAATCACTGTTTATTTTCTAAAAATTTGCTACTTATTCTTTTGAAAAAATCACTACTTATACTCTAAAAAATCGTTTTCTATTCAATATAAAAAACTGCTACTTATTTTGAAAAAATTACTGCTTATACTCTAAAAAATCATTTTCTATTCAATATAAAAAACTGCTACCTTTTTTGAAAAAATCACTGCCTACTTTCTAAAAAGCCACTGTTTATTTTTTAAAAAAAACTACTACTTATTCTCTAAAAAATCGTTATCTATTCAATATAAAAAATTGTTGCTTAAGGCCTAAAAATTACTGCCTATTCTTTGAAAAAAACTGCTATATATTTTCACAAAATTATTGCCTATTCTTTTAAAAAAATCGTTGCCTATTTTTGAATAAATCGTTATTTACTCTTAAAATACCATTACCTATTCTCTTAAAAAGATTGTCGCCTATTTTTTAAAAACTGCTACCTAAACCATCTTTAGATAGCAATTTTATATATACTATTATAAATAAAAATAACCACTACTTTAAATCTATTACAGTACTCGTAAATATAACAGCCTAAAAACCACTGCATTAGACTTTAGGCAGTGATTTATGACTTAAAAATAGCAATTTTGAATTATTACCTTAAACCATATTTTTGGTAGCATTTCGAGCTACCAATCCCCGACTAACCTCAACAACTTAATCATAAAATTTTCTAGAACAATCATGCTACAACAAGGTGTTTAAACCAATCACAACATCCTTTGCATGCTATAGTCAAAGTATGAAAACATAGTTTTCCTAAGAAGATTGTAACAAGATCTTAATGGTTGAATATGCTAAAAGCTTTGATGCTTGACTCAATTGTAATGAATGTGTCATTTGCCCATAAAAACCAAAACGGAAAAGTTATGTCAAGTGGCCATCTCCACCGTAACTTGCCTATTCCCAACGTTGGATGCTTTCAATTAGATCGTTAGAGTTCGTGCAGCCATAGCGGAACAAAGATGACGAAGCCAGAGACAAAACTAAATATTTAGCGGAACATATAGTCAGCCATAGCACAAACCACAAATTCATTCGTCAGAGATTGGATATAATCGTAGTGCCACATGGAAGGTTGGTAATCTGCAGATCGCCTGGTGATAGTTCGATCATCAGAAACTATTATAGGGGGAACGGCGCCGCTGCAACACAATGGTCTGCGTTGATTATGGTTGCTCGGTTGTCCAAGTGACAAGGAGCAGTAGTAATGACCTGGGGTTGTTGTTGTGGGTGGCAATTTTGTGAGAGTGCAAATAGAAGGAAAAGCAAACAGGTGAGACGGGGCGATGGCCATTTAGAAACGCAACGCTTTCCAAGGCAATTTGGGACTGGCAGTATTGTTTCGGTGTGCTGGATGATTGATTATACTGGCTCATCATCGCTATTTATAGAGGCCGAGGTGGTAACATACTAAGTTAAGAAGCTATTGCCTAGGCTCTTTGTAGGATTCTTAATTACGCTGCCGTGGCCCAAAATTTTACTAATTTGCCGTCGAGATTATTTTAGTGGCCACGTACTTTTTGTGGGGTCCAGCTCCAGTTGTTCGGCACTGCCGGTGGAGCCCATGGCTCGATTCCAGCGGTTAGCCTTTTTGCTACTTCCCCATGGCCTTCAAGTCTTCGCCAGAGGCCGATGGGTCTCTTTTTTGGTTTCTTTTTTTTTTTTTTTTTTTTTTTAGGTTTTTGTCACGCGGTAATACAAGTTGATGGAGAGAGATGCACCTCTTCATTTAGACATCATCTCTCAGGTCGGCACAAATGTCTTATTTAAAATACATTGCTGTCAACCTAAAGCAATTGGGGGTAGGTGATTTTGTCACAGTTCTTACTTAGGGATAAATAATACATTAAGTGTAAATATTTCGTAGGAAAGGAAAATATATTGAAAATAGTCATATAATAAATAAGAAGTTGAAAGATTGTAATATCCACCATTAGATGAGGAATTCAACGGTTATAATTTATTTAAAACTTGTATAAAATGAGACCTCCTACCCCTCATTTGCACATATACATTTCAAGTGAAATATATTTTTAAAGTTAATTTCTAAAAAAGTTCTTGTGAGTTGAGTGTAAGAAACTACTTGGGAATTAATCTTAAGGCCGCACGGGTAGGATGCAAGAAATTCATACGCCCATGATATTTGATATCAGAGTAGGTTCATTCCAAGCGCTATAGCAAACCCACGTTCTGATGAGACGCTTATCATGGGTGATGACCATAATGATCGGTCGGAGGAAAGGCCGATAAAGGTGCTATCAAAGGAAAAAAGAATCGTGTTGTTTTCAAGTTCGAGAGATCGAGTAGGGGACCTAACACATCGCATGACGAAAATTGAATCGTTCGTCACTAATGTCCAAGGTTTGGTTGATGACCTGACCTAGTCCATCGAAGGTGTAGATGCCGAAAGGGAGGAGCTCGTGGTCGAGATGCAGGAGCTTAAAGTCGACATGGGAGAACTTCGAGGAGAGTTACTAGGAGCCTTAAGGGCAGAACTCCATCAGCGGGATGAGTCCTTGGAAACCATGATGGCAGCCATTACGCGGAGATTGCAAAGCTCAAGGAAAAGTTCGCAGAATCAGAGGTAGCACACGTGAACAGGGTGATCACCGTGCAAGGACCACGTACAACATGCACCCAAACTAAAGGAGTTTAGAGGTTCTCGAGTGGCCAAGGACGTGGACAACTTCTTGTGGTACATGGAACGATACTTCCAAGCCATGGGAATCAACGATAGGCCAATTACGGGTAAATACTGCATCTATGTACTTAGTTGATAATGCTTTATTATGGTGACATCATCGGTTAGACAATAAGATGTGGAGATCCTATCACGACCTGAGATAGGTTCGTCGAGGAGTTCCGCTGGAACTACTATCCTGCATATGCAGAGGAAGAAAGCTTGCAACGAGCTAAAGCACTTTGGGCAGAAGGGTGCAATACGCAATTATGTGAAGCGATTTTTCAGAGTTGCTGCTCCAAATCCCTTTAATGAATGAGACAGAGGCATTCCACCAGTTCATGAGTGGATCTTAAGTCGTGGACCAAATAGGAATTGAAGCAGTTCCAAGTGGGAAACCTTATAACGGCCATCACAGTGGCTGAATCTGTCGTAAAGTACAAGACACCTTCCACCTCCCAGTTAGACTCCCGTCCAAAGGATAAGGCTAATGGTGGGGGAGACCGGGGCAAATTCAATCACCCAAATGGAGGTAGACTACTGACTAGCCCTTCAAAAACTCATGCGGAATCCAGCAATAGAGGTCACAGGAAGGTACATACTTACAAGTGTTACTTTTGTGATGGTCCACATATGGCATCCAATCTCTTGTGATCGGAGAAACCACGATGAGTGCGCTCATGGATACTGAGGCATCCAATCTCTTCATATCGGAAGAAGCTGTCAAGAAACTTAACCTTTGTGTTGAGAAAGGAGCCGGGTGGCTTAAGACTGTTAACTCTCAGAAAGTTCCTGCCATTGGGATTTCCAAATGCATGGATGTAAGAGCTCTGAGAAACCTTTAACTCTAGGGGAAAAGTGATAGAAAAAGGATGGAGCTACAAAAATAGATGCTTCAAAATTTAAGAGTCTCATTGGATATCTTTTATACTTATCAACGACAGACTTGACATAATGCATTTAGTTAACCTATTATTAAGATAAATGCATTCTTCTTATGAAAATCATTTTAAGTCATGTAAGAAAGAGCTTAGATACATTAAAGGCTCAACTAATTTAGGAGTTATGTTCAAGAGAAGCCAATAAATGAACCTAATTGGCTTTATTAACATTAATTAGGCTAGCTCATGTGATGTTATGAGAAGTATAATAGGTTATGCCTTTACTATGAGCTTAGACATCTTTTGTTGGAGTTTCAAGAAGCAAATCATTGTTACTTAGTCCGATAGTTAAGGCTAAATACATTGTAGTAACCTTAATAGTGAACCAATCAATTTGGATTAAGAAAGTGCTCACTGATTTAAAGCTAAACTAGACCCAACCTATTAAAATTATATGTGAAAACCAAGTTGCAATTACATTCTTAAGGAACATCATTTTGTATGGGAAAATTAAACATTTTAAGATTAAACTCCATTTCATCATGGAGGTACAAGAGAATTATGAAATTATTCTAGTTTATTGCATAACTAAAGAACATATTGCAAACATACTAACCAAAAGTTTGCATAAATCAAAATATGTAGAATTAAGAAAAGCACTTAAAATGCAAAACTACAACATGAAGAAGGAGTGAAAGGAAAAACCCTTAAATTTTAGTTTATGACAGTTACAATTTGGTAGAGCTTATTGATGAAGAAACCAAAGCAAATCTATTTTGTTAATTATGTTATTTAGTTTGAAATATTTTGAATTGAAAACATATAAATTGATAATTAAGCTGTCAAAATCTCTTAATCATTAGTTAACTTTATTTCAAATTTGAAAGTTTGTATTCAAATTTTTTAATTTATGAAACTAATATAAAAGAGGTTGGATGATGAATGACAAGTGTGAGCAATTTCTCTCAATAGCCTTACAAGTTCTTGTTTTGCTTCTTTCATTTTTCATATACATTTTCTAGTTTTCTGGCCTTGAGCATTATTGTACTTATGAGTTGAGACTTGTTTGTTTGCATAATCATTAATAGGTAAACTTGCATTAGATAATCACCAATATAAGCAAAAGCAACATAAATCTATTAGTGTTGCTATCTTAATCATTTTTACTTTAGCATGATTCTATAAACATAAGTTTATGGCCATGGGTGAGATGGATAAGTGTCAAGATTAAGGCATGGAAACTATTAAAGTGCTATTGTCACTAAAAAGATGAAAAAGGGTAGCATACTTGGTAATTAATTAAGCTTTTATAAAAAAGGCTTTGTATTAGATAAAGGTCAAGATGAAATGATACTTTTCTAAGCATAAATAACTTTAATAGAGCCTTAGGTAGTTGTTGATAGACAATAATTACATAATGCACAATGGATGAGACAATGTGTAATTAATTTATTTTCTAAAAGAGTGGAAGATGATGCATTAAGAAAATCTTGAAATCCATGTGCTTGTCACAACTTATGCTAACATAAGGAGTTCTTAGCTTAATTTATAGATGTAATCTATCTTTGTATTTGCTCATGCTCAATATCAAGGCATGTTGAGACCATATAGGTGGTAGTAATAATTTTGATTGCATTTTTCTCCATATATTAACAACACCCATTGAACTACCATTTTATTTTCTTTATTTTCTAGTTTTGGAATTTAGTAAAGCCTTTTGCCACTCCCTTTGCTACTCTAACATTGATTGGAGGTGGTATACTAAATTATGTGGTGTATGACAACACTTATTACTACCTTTATCACAACCAACCCAGAAGTGATGTCTCAAAGGGTTTAAAGGCAAGAAAATTTTACCATTGGTCAAGAAAGTTCAAATTTTTCAAAAGTTGATGCTAAGAATTAAAGCAAATGTGTATTGATTTTTCTTAACCTCAAAAGATTAATAAATTTTCAATTACTTGACCCATTTCTTGTAGTATCCAGGGTTTTCAGTTTGATCCTAATATGGTTATTGTTGATGTATAACTTCCTTTGATGTTTAATGAACAACATTACTTTGCATATTTGCAATCTACATGTCCTCATTTGTCTTCACAATAGTAAAACCATCCTTATATTATTTTGATAAATATGAAAGACGAACAATATTATAGGTTGCACCACCAATATCTTTATTTATATCAACTGTATAATCAAGTATTAGAAGCTTAAAATCATATTCAATCCAATGGAAATGTTGGACTAAAGCTAATGAAAGAAAAATGAGGTAATGATCTTTCAAGCTGCCAATCCTTACTAACCTCAACAATTTAATCATAAGAGTTTTTAGAACAATCATACTATGACAAGGTGTTTAAACCAATCACATCCTATAGACAAAGTATGAAATCATACTTTTCCTAAGAAGATTGTTATAAAATCTCAAAGGTTGAACATGCTAAAAGCTTTGATGCTTGACTTTATTGTAATGAATGTGTCATTAGCCATAAAAACTAGAATGGAAATGTTATGTCAGGTGGCCATCTCCACCATAACTTGCCTATTGCCAACACTACATGCTTTCAGTTAGATTGTTTGAGTTCATGCAATTTGAATTAGAACCACACATGGTCAAAGTACTACTCCTTATTCCTAGCTTCAAAAGTATAACTCAAAGGATGAAGTCATTGGTAAAATATATGATATGGCAATGGACTAACATAGATGTCACTTCTTGCAAAAAAAATTTTTGAAGGCATGCCACAAGATGTTGAAAACATTTTTCTGGAGACCATTGATCACATTGTTGAGTTGATGACAAACCCTTTTGGAAATTACCTAATCTAAAAGTTGTTTAAAGTGTTTGATGAGGTTCAGTGAATACAATTACTTGGTGCATCACTAGAAAATCCAAAGAACTTGTTGGGATTTCATGTGACATGCATATATTATTCATCTATTGGTTCTTATTTTGGTGATAAGGGATTACTTAAGGCAAAAAGAAAAGAAGGTGAAATAAGGAGAAGGATTAAGGTAGGGTGATTATCCATTGATTTTGTGCAAAAAGCATCAATTTCATTGTTTCTTCTTCAATATATATTAGAAACTTTTACAAAATCAAGTTTACTACAAATTCAAATTTCATATTTTGAATTTAAATAGAGACTTACATGATTATAGATTTGTTTAAATTCAAAATACTTCAAATTTGAATTAAACACATCAATACACAAAATGTTTGGAATGATTTGCTAGGAAGCTTCTATAAAATGTTTACCAACTTCCAAAACTATCAATTAACAATTGATTCTTGGAAAAAAAGTTAGTTACTTAGGGTTTAAGGTCAACTTGTTGTAGTAAAGTAAAGGTCATAACAATCTTTACTCTTCCTTAGTGTTGTTGCTTTACATCCTTAATTTCTTCCTTAGTTTAGCAAATTTGTCTTTATGCAGCCCTTTGGTTAGGACATTTGCAAGCTAAATCCTTGGAGGACAAAACCTTGGTTCCATATCTTAATTCTCCTATAGTTTCCTCACACAATGAAGCTTTATATTAAAATGCATAGTTCTCCCATGCATTATTGAATTCTTTGATATAACAATGGATACTTAATTGTCATGGTATGATGGTGGCCTCCTTTTGTTTTAGCTTCAAGTCTACCATTATCTTTTTAATCTATAAGGCTTGATTCACAATTGAAGTAAGAACTATTTACTTTGTTTTAGCTGTGAATTGAGCCATAATAGTTTGTTTCTTTAAACTCTAACAAAAAATAGCTAAACTAAGAGTAAAAGTTTGCTTTAAAGTGCTTTTCATATCCTTACTTGATTTAGTTTAATCACTATAAGTATAGCCTTTTAACTTGATATCTCCCGTGCCTTTTGAACGTAATTCCAAAATTAGTTATGTGTTTGATGTATTTCAATACTCTTTTTGTAAGAGGGGTAGGAGTGGTGAAAAGCTAGAGGAAGCCATTTATAGAAAGTGGTTTTAGTTTTCTATAAGGTTCTCCAAGTGTTTTGCTCCTCACACAATGGTTAGCTAGCTTTTCTTCTTTCTTTTCTTCTTGATTGCTTGTTTCTAGGGCCCTCAAATGTAGCTTGCTTTGATACTAGAATGTTGGTGTGTTGGTTCATATTTTGGTGATTACAAATTACTTAAGGCAAAAGGAAAAGAAAGAGAAGTAAGAAGGAGGGTTAAGGTAGGGTGATGATCCATTGATTTTGTGCAAAAAGCATTAGTTTCATTGCTTCTTCTTCAATACATACTAGAAATTTTTACAAAAACAAGTTTTCTACAAATTCAAATTTAATAAATTAAATTTAAACACAATATGTTACATGATTATACATTGGTTTAAATTCAAAATGTTTCAAACTTAAATTAAGCACATTAATACATGACATGTTTAGAATCATTTGCTAAGAAGCTGCTGTAACATATTTGTCAACTACCATAACTATTACTTGTCAATGAATGCTTGATAGGAAAGTTAGTTACTTAGAGTTTGAAATCGGCTTGATGTAAAAAAGTAAGGGCACCATGATGTTCGTAAATTTCTCTCTCTCTCTCTCTATCTCTCTCTCTCTAAATATATATACATATATAACAAAAAGGTCTCTCTCTAATCTCCTTCTCCTGCCAACAAAACTACAAGTATCAATAGCTACAAAACCAAAAATGTGACAAAGACCTTTCGACAGCATCTGTGAATAGCACAAGTTCATCCAATGTGCCATAAACGTCATAGACATCATCAATTGTCGTTATTAGTGCATTGACCACCGTGAACTTTCTTCTAAGATGTCCGAACAGAGGCTTGAATCTTACTCCCACAGTCCATAAGAAATTCTCCGTTATCCTGTCTCTAGCAAAGCTTAACTTCTCCCCTGGCTGTGACTTTTTCCACCACCTGTTGTTATTGAGAAGATAAAAGTTTAAACTTTGAGAAACAATAGATACAAAATTTAAGAAAAACAAAAACAAAAATAAAGATGGCAAACTTATAAGACAACCTTCCTAAATTTGAAGTTTGGTTGGCATTTTGTGTATCTATTATAATATATTGTCTAAGATATTGTTATGAACTCATTTGTTAGGAGCGTATATAAAAAATGCGTTAATTAACTTTTAATTTAAGTTATTATTTTTCTACTTTATCTTTAAATTATTTGATTTGCTGAAAACTTATTTTTTAAGTTAGACTATTTCTTAAATTTTAGAATTTAGATCCAAAATTATAGGTTTCTTATTTTTAATAAATTTATCCTATTTAAAAGACTTAGTGACTAATAAAATCACAGCTGAATTTTTTCGTTAACCTAGATATTTGGTTCTTTCTCTGAATGAGGCCTAAGGTTTTAATCTCCCTTTGATTAGTTAAGCTCTTATTATAAAAATAGATCATTTTAAAAAACACTAATAAAGGGAAGGGATGGCTCATAGAGCTAGACTTTCCTGTGAATCGCCCAGTGACAAGATCTTTGGTCAAAGAAGGCAACAAACTGGTATCAAAGCCAAACACAATGAACAACTCTTAAATCGAGGACAAACTATGCGCACACCTCAAAGAGGCATAAGCCACAAGTGATGTTAGGGTTGCTAAGGTAGAGTGACGGTTAGGAAATCAAATGCAAAAACTCTCATTGCAATTAAAAGAGATGATGGCAAGCCTCCTAAAAAGTATGCATGTGGAATTAGAAATTGCAAGCCATAACCCACCACAAGAGCAAACACCCCTTGTGATTAATGCCAGCAATCCAACGATAGGGGCTGGTGTGGCAATCGGCGGAGGAATGGTGCCTCAATACACAAAGTTGGATTTCCTAACTTATGCTGGTGCAAAAGATCCCCTAATTTGGTTACATCAATGTGAAAAGTTCTTCGTTAATCAACGTACAATAGAAGTAGACAAGGTGGGGCTAGCCGCATTCCATCTCCTTGGGGAGGCGTAATTGTGGTACCACCAATTAGAATTTGAGCAACCTGCAATCAATTAGAATAGATTTAAGGAGTACTATTTGCTTTGATTTGACCCTCTAACACGTAGCAACCCCTTAGGGAGTTGGTCAATCTTAAACAAACAAGGTCAGTTGAGGATTATCAAAACTAATTTCAAGAGTGATTGGCACAAGCAAGCCAATTCATCAGATTAAACTAGCATGTAAGTTTATTCACTGCAGGATTATTCGATTCAATTTGCTTGGATGTTGAGTTTCATGCACCACCTAATTTAGCCTATGACATACATCTAGCCAGAGCCTTTGAAGCCAAACAAAAGGTGTTACAAGAACTCGTACAAAAGAAAAGGATGTGGTAAGGCAACTAAGGCATTCCTTCATCTAACACGACACAGACAACACCTCCAACTAGGAACAACACTAGTCTGAGAGTATAAACCGACAACAAAATTATAAGTTCTTCCTTGTCTTTCATTAAGAAACTGATAAGAGCTGAGATGGCAGAAAGAAGGGCATGAGTGCTTTGTTATAATTATGACGAGCTCTATTCAGCAGTACACCAAAAGCTTTTTTGGCTTAAGTTGGCTGAACAAAACAGGGAGGAATTAGCACTTAAGCTTAAGGTGGAACCAAAGATTTCACTTGATGCCATTAGGTGACAAAAGGGAGCAATTACAATGCAAGTTTATCCAAGACTTACCATTATGCAGGTTTGTAGATTCAAGGAGTATCTATAATTTTATTAGTTTAACAGCAGTCAGATACCTTGGGATACAAGTTCAACCAAATTCTTACATGACTGTATCGATGGTGAATAGGGAGGATGTGTGCAGCAGCAGCCTTTGCCGAAAGGTTCCTTTCTCAATTGATAATAATAACTTTTTTGCTGATTTTTTTGTACTTCCCCTAGCTAGCTTTGATTTAGTGCTAGGAAGTAAATGACTCCAAACATTAGGACCAATACTTTGGGATTTTACCTCTCTCACTATGAACTTTGATGCTAGTGGAAGATGAATTGTGCTCCATGGGCTACAAACACCAAACTAGCACCACCTTCATTCGCTCAAACAAATGGATTCTTGCCATGCCCAGCTTGAACAATTATTGTCTGAGTTTGCTAATTTATTTCAAGAACCAATTGGTTTGCCCCCAATTTACAATTATGATCATTGAATTTGCCTTGAGCCTACTTCGGGTCCAGTAGTGGCATGACCATATCGATACCCGCACCTTCAAAAAGATGAGATAGAGAAGCAATGTGTAAAAATGTTGTAACAAGGGATCATTTGGCCAATTAGATCCCCCTGCTCCTCACCTGTGCTGTTAGTTAGGAAACATGATGGGTCTTGGCAGTTTTGTGTCAATTATAAAGAGTTAAGTGCCAAAACTGTAAAGGATAAATTTCCTATCCCAATGGTAGATAAGTTGTTGGATGAACTATATGGGATTGTTTCTTACTAGCTCCAATTACTGGCCAACTCCAAGCTTCATGATGTCTTTCATATCTCTCTTTTAAAACCACTTAAAGGCATGCCACCTGCTCTTTTTCCATCACTGCCTCCAATTGACAATGGTCAGGTCATCCTAACTTCTACTGTTATTTTGCGAGCTCATCCAAATTGTAGTAACTAGGAGCTATTAGTCCATTGGACTAGAATTGATGTTGCTGACTCAACTTAGGAATCTTGGATCAATTCCATAATGCATATCCAACCTTTGAGCTTGAAGATAAGCTCTTTCTTTAAGCGAAGGGTGATGTTATGAACTCATTTGTTGGACGCGTGTATAAAAGACGTGTTAATTAACTTCTAGCTTAAGTTATTATTTTTCTACTTTATCTTTAAGTTGTTTGGTTTGCTGGAGACTTATCTCTTAGGTTAGATTGTTCTTAAATTTTAGAATTTAGATCCAAAATTATAGGTTTCTTATTTTTAACAAACTTGTCCTACTTAAAGGACCTAATAACTAATAAAATCACAAGCTAAATTTTATCATTAACCTAAAGATTGGGTTCTCTCTTTGAACGAGGTCTAAGGTTTCAGTCCCCCTTTGATGAGCTAAGTTATTATAAAAATAGGTCATTCTAAAAAACCCTAATAAAGGGAAGGGATGACTCATAGAACCAAACTCTCCTGTGAATTGCTCAATGACAAGATCCTTGGTCAATGAAGGCAACAGATATTTAATCAATGAAATATCATTGACTATGAACTTGAAATTTTAAGTTACAGGATGTTATTTAAACCTTAACGAATAATAAACAAATCAATAATGTGCCTTCCTCCCAAATTTATTGCTCTTAAATTAAAGCCCTCTCATTAAGGCAAAATAAGAAATAAGCTTACCTTGAAGCATATTTTAAATCTTCTTGGTGTGTTGCTTATACATTGTTGAAGTCCAATTTGGCAAACTTAAGTAGAAGAGGACTCATGCCTTGTTTCATCTCGTATATGTCAATGAACCACTTGGCCTCCAGTCTTGGCATATGCCAATGTAATGGGAGCTCAAAGGCATGCCTTGCCAATAAGGACTTGTATTAAAGTTCTTTTTTTAAGATTCTCAATAAGATGTTTTACTGCAAAATTTCTTACACATCCAACAAACTCTCTCCTTCTCCTAATAGGTATGATGCTTTATAAAGAGATAATATTTTCTTCATATCATCACATAAGTATTCTTTAAAGTTACCTTTATCATCGATAAAATTATTAAATATCTCTATAATTTGATAAATAAATTGTATATTTATTTGTAATGTAAAAAATTATTATGATTTTTAAAATTTAAACTAAATAATTTATAATATAATAGAATATCATTATATAAATATATAAAAAATACAAATAAATATATTTTAATTAAATATATTCTTAATTATAAAATTATTATTATTATTATTTTAAATATTTTAAAATACTTTAAATCCATATTGTCTGAAGAGTCTAAATTCAAGAGTTGCTGCATGCAAATCTTTGTTCATTCCTCTAGAACTAGTATGGTGATTATCACTGTAAAACATGGTCAAAATCCTATTTATCTCATCCCCAAAGTGGTAAGCCACCCCAAGTCTTTGCAGGGTATCAATTAGCTCAAGTTGATCTAAGAGATTCATTGGCTATTGGAGCATCATCCTCGAATGAAACATTGATGGATTTTCTAAATACCAAATTCTGAACTTACTCCAACAAATTACTATGGTTACTAATACTTATTGTACTCATAGTCAAACTTTAGATCCTAATGATTGCAGAAATCCTTGTAGCAGGATTTTTTGGGTAACTTAAAGGATGGTGGGACAACATACTCTCACCAGAAAATAGACAAGAAATTTTTACCAACATCAGAAAGGGACATAAATCAACAACCTATCCTTGACAAATAACATCGTCCAATTCCTGATGCAATAACAACCCTTATTTTCACCATCACTAAACATTTTATTGGGGATCCTTCCTATCTTAAGGATAAAAGTATTGAACTACTTTCAAATTTAAAATGCAAATATTTACATAATTTTCATTGATACAAAGATACTTTCTTAACTCATATTATGCAACAAAAAAATGCCAACCAAAATTTTTGGAAAGAAAAATTTATTGTTGGTCTTCCTAAGCTTTTGGGTGATAAAGTTAGAGATAAACTTTATGACCAATACAATAAGCACATCTCATACGATATTCTTTCTTATAGCGAATTAACAAGTTTCATCCAAAAAGAAGGATTACAGGTTTGAAGTGACCTTTGATTACAAAAGCAAATTAAGAAAGAAAAGTAGCAAACCAAGAGAGAGCTTGGATCCTTCTGTGCTCAATTTGATGACAACCTATACCAAAAAGAAAAAGGTTAAAAGAAAGTCCAAACTCAAACCAAATAGACTCAACTCCAATAACTTGTTTTACTGAAAGCTTAGAAATAAACCAACTAAGTCACAAAAGGTCTTTACTAAACTTTCCAAAACCTCTTGTTCAAAACCAAGCCAATCAACCCACATATCAAAAGCCCAAAGTCATTTGCTATCGGTGTGGCAAACCTGGACATATAACTTGTTATTGTAAACTCAATACAAAAATCCAAGCCTTACAACTTACTGACCAAATCCACACCCAACTTTAACCTTTGCTCCAAGACAATAGCTCAAAGAGATCCAGAGTCTCTTTTGAAGATGAGGCGGGCCTCCAACCGAATGATAATACCAATCCATTAACTTCGTCTGAAGAAAAGGATATCTTTGTATTAACACGCGATCAAGAACAAATTCTTGACATTCTTGATAGTTTAGGTAATGATCATACCAAAACCCTTTTCCTTAAAAAGTTTCTAAAAGCCCATCTTCCTCTAAACTTAATGAATTACTTCAGTAAACCTAGGCACATTATGGTTCATAAAACATATTTGACTGTTTTGAGTAGTCACAAACCAGACCTATAACCATTAATGACCTCAAAGTAGAGATAAACTGTCTCAAAACAAAAATCACCCAAATCAAACAGCAACAAATTACTGACTAAAAAACACTAGCATCCTTATTGAATCTAGTATATAACCACTCTTTTAGTACTCCTGAAACTAGATCTCCTAAACTTAAGGCACCCTCTGAGCCAAACAATGAATTTCTATTTCTTTTAACAAAAATCACAACCCAAAAATGGCTGGTCAATATCCAACTAACAATTGTTAACCAATTTTCTTTAAAAACTATTGCGTTACTTGATACAGGGATTAACCTTAACTGCATCTAAGAAGGTCTCATTCCAACAAAATATTTTAAGAAAACTATTAAAAGATTAAAATCAGCTCAGCAACCATCGACTGGTCGTTAATTACAAACTTATGGAAGTACAAGTTTGCCAATAAGGTAATTCCTTGAAAATTTCTTTTATTCTTGCTCGAAATCTCAAACAAAAGGTTATTCTTGGTATTTCATTTTTAAATCTTATCAAGCCATTTAGTGTAACCCATCAAGTATTCATACGCAAATTCTTGGCCAACTTATCATTTTTGAATTTGTTCAAATACATCTCTTCACTGAAAGCAATTTTTGGCAAATGCTGAATGACAATTAATGGGAGCCAACTCAGCCTCTACTTCTTATGACCGCTAGCCAACCATGATCTGTTTGATTACATCTACAGACCTCTGGAAGACACCAGATCAACAAAACAACACAAACCTAGCAAATCATTTGCTGAAAGCCAAGAGAAGAAAAAAGAAAGTAAAGTAAAATGTCGGGGAATATGTTCTTTCACCTGAAGTAAATTTACTTTACCCAAAGCGTCTCTGCTTGCCATCTCAAAAGCATTTGTCTACCAATTACTCCACCAAAAGAAAATTTGTCCAAATGTCTAGCTTAACAAATAACTGTAGGCTCCTTTTCTGCTATAAAAGAGAGCCAAACCCAACGGCAACAAGAAAGTTCTAAATTTTATGTAAATATCATTCATGATGCGTTGGAATTTAAAGGGTGCATTTTTAAGTTCAAATGACGTGACATTCTATTCATATTGGCCAAATGGGACTGTAAAAGCAGTTTTGTAATAGTCTTTTTCATGAATCTAGATTTGCCAAAATCCTGATTTCATGTCAAATTTGGAAAAAATATTAGCATACACAAGTCTTTGCAATAAATCTTTTTGATTTGGAATAGGGTATCTAATCCATTTCAAAGCATTATTCAAAGGTTTGTAGTTGATTACCAGATGAGGAACACCACGTTCTACTTCAGCATTCTTGTTAACGTAGAAGACTACATAACTCCATGGTGATTGACTAGGTCTGATGATGTCTTTGTCAAGCAGGATGTTAATTTCCTATTTACAATGTTTAACCAATTTAGAATTCATTTGAATAGGTTAGGCTTTGGTGGAAATTTGTCTTTCATTGAAGTCTTTGGCATAGGGTAAGGTTACAACATGGTTTTGTCTATGCCAAAAGGCATTAGGAATGTCAGAACAAATTGTTTATTCAATTTGGACATAGAGTGTTTGAATCTATGATTGAATCTCAGGAGTTTGTAGTTGGCTCTGAAGTTGCTTGAAAGAAATAGGATCAATAAAAAAGTGAAATCCAAAAGAAAATGCTTCCAAACCATGGACTAAGGATCTCACACAAATTGTCCAGACCATTAAATCCCAAGTCAATACTCTACCATGTCTACACCTTGCCGACCCAACATTACCTAAGATTGTAGAAACTGATGCATCTAACCAAGGTATGGGGAATCCTCAAACAAGTAAAAGGACAGTAAGAGCAACTGGTGAGATTTACATCAAAACACTGAAATAAGTGTCAAAGAAAGTATTTCACTATCAAATAGGAAATTTTAGCTATTGTTTTATATATTTCAAAATTTCAAAACAATTTATTAAATCAAAAATTTTTCTTTTACAAATTGATTGTCAAGTTACAAAATTTGTTTTACAAAAAAATGTTTAAAATCATTTTTTCAAACAATTTTTTGCCAGATGGCAAACAATCTTGAGTATTTATGATTTTGATATTAAATTTATTAAAGGTTTTTCTAATAGTTCACCTGATTTTCTTACAAGGGAATTTCTACAAAAAAACACTAATACCCAAACCTTTCCACAAAAAAACACATGCCAAAATTCAGACATGAGCTGACATATATAGTCACCCAGACTCTGATGATGACACCCAACAAATAGTCTAACTAAGAAAAATAGCCTCAATTGATTCTTCGGAATCCCAACCAAGCTTTGATAAACTTAGCCCAATAGCAAAAAAGACTTTAAAGGCCTTACTTGAAAAACTCAATGAAGACAAGTCCATAACAAAATCCAAAAAGAGACCCACTCCACCTTTTTCATCAGACGACTCCAAAAAGAAGAAGGCTATATTAAAAAGCAAACAGGTGATAACATTATCACCCCCGAAACAAACGATGGTTCTACCATCACAAAAGGAGGTGGTTATGGTCTCACCATCCCCTTTTCAAATCAATTTTTCAAAAAGAGAGGTGGCAGTTTCCCAAGCCCCTCCAAAAACATTTCAAACACCTTACTATTTCAAAAAACCCTCTTTCCAAACCCTTAAACTTATTAAAGCAAGGTATCATCATGACAACCCATGAAGGTGTGCCCAAAAACTTTTTTGAAATTGGTTTTACAAACCATGGGATCATTGTCGAACCCACAATTTTTATGAAGCCATACTTATTGATACCAACTCTGCCAAATTCAAACATCACACCTAAAACAATGAGATTAGATATTTAACCCTCTAAATTATAAGAGTGCTCTATTCGTCTAAATGGCCAAATCACTCATCCACTCAAATATTTTTCAAATCATCTATTTATCAAAACTCCAATTTTGCCCAGTATTTCTCTTATTGGGATTACAAACAGGCATGGTTTAATGCTCTTTATTTCCAAAACTCTCAATTCAAACATTCCTGGTTATTTTTTTGGGAAACCCAAACAATAATCAAATTTCCCCTTTGGTTTGTTCACTGGTGGTCTTGGTTTGGACCAATCTGTCAAATTTTTCCTAAACTTCTCCAAGAGGGATTCCAACTTTTTGCTGACAAATATGCCTTATCTAAAACTGAGGAGACATATCTCATACTTTTACTATTTTGCTATTACTTCAGGCTACCCTAGTGCTATATGTGGGACTTCTAGTTCGGGCTTGATGCAATGACGACCACCCCAGTATTAGGAAGAGCCTTATAAAGTTAAGTTCTGACAGCAGTTTTTTTTTAAGCTCGCCAACAAAAGGCCCATTCAAGAGGAATCTTGGAATGGTTTGACCAACATCCAACCTAATCCAACAAAGTGGAGGCCTCCATTTCTCAGTTCCTAGCCTATAAGGCCCAAACACAAGCCCAATTAGCAGGATCCAAATCACAAGAAGAATACATTTCTTCACTGAAAGCAACTCTGGCAAACGCTGAACGACAATTACTGGGAGACAGCTCAACCTCTACTTCTTATTTGATGAACTGGTCTAAACTAGGACCACAAATGAACAAATCAGAGGGGAAATTTGATTATTGTTTGGGTTTCCTAGAAGAATAACTAGGAATGTTTGAATTGAGAGTTTTGGAAATAAAAGGTATTGAACCATACCTATTTATAATCCCAATAAAAGAAATATTAGGTCAAATTGAAATTTTGATAAACAGATTATTTGAAAAATATTTGAGTGGATAGGTGATTTGGTCATTTAAATGGACGGAGCACTCTTATAATTTAGAGCATTGAATATCTAATTTTATTGTTTTTGTATGATGTTTGAAATTAGTAGAGTTGGTATCAATGAATATAATTTCATAAACATTGTAGTTTCGACCATAATCTCATAGTTTGTAAAATTATTGTTATTTCATTAGATCTGTTGAAATTGTTAAACTGCTCTATATATATATATAACCAATAATTTTTAACCAATTATAACCAATTATATCCGAACCCAGTGACAAAACTAAATATTCCACGGAACATATAGTCAGCCATAGCACAAACTGCAAATTGGATATAATCGTAGTGCCACATGGAAGTTTGGTAATCTGCATATCGCCACTTGATAGTTCGATCATCAGAAACTATTAAAGGGCGAACGGCGCCGCTGCAACAAAATGGGCTGCGATTATTACGGTTGCTCGGTTGTCTAAGCGACAAGGAGCAGTAGTAATGACTTGGGGTTGTTATTGTTGACGGCAATTTTGTGAAAGTGCAAATAGAAAGAAAAGCAAACAGGTGAGACGGGGCCATGGCCATTTAGATACCCAACGTTGTCAAAGGCAATTTGGGACTGTCAGTTTTTTTTCCTTGTGCTGGATGATTGATTATACTGGCTCATCATCGCTATTTATAGAGGACTACCGTTCAGGTTATTTTTGACTGAGGTGGTAAAATACTCAAAAGTTAAGAACACTAGCTCATGGCCAAGTTCTTTGTAGGATTCCTTAATTATGCTGCCATGGCCCAAAGTTCCGACTTCCAAGCCCTCTTTAACATCAAGAGAAGAAAAACTCGTTACTTCAAATATTGGCGGTGGCTTTCACCAGCGACGCCCTCTGTCGGGGCGGCGGGCCTTTCCATGTGTTTCACTCTTAAAATGTCTAATCAATCTAGAAAATTCCTCATTATGAGAGTGTCCAGTCCCGAGCATGTTCTTAAGATGTCCTATTGAAAATACACATGAGCAAAACATTTTAGCGTGCGGTCTATTTTGCCTAATGGAAAAAAAAATTAATTTACAATTTATGTTTTTAATTTCTTCACAACTGTAATAAATTATTATTATTTTAATTTAAATTAATTTTTTTAATTTTAAAATAAAATAAATATTAAATTAAATTATTATATATTTATTTTAAAATTTTAATAAAAAATAATTAAAAAAATTTAAAAATCAACTACATCTTAAAAATAAAATCAACAAATAATTTTTTTATATATAAAATAATATTTAATTATAATAATATTTTTATATTAAATAATGTAAAAAAAATTTAATTTTAATATAATTTTTAATTTTTTTATTATTTTTTAATATTTATTTAATTAAATCTCATTTATTTAATAAATTATTATAAAAAATAAATTAAAAATAATATTTTATTATAAAAATATCACTTATACTAATTTATATTAAATTTATTTTTATTTTATACTCATAAAAGATGAAATTAAATTTAAATATAATTTTTATTCTATTTTAATTATTTTTTTTTTTTATTATTTATTTAATTAAATTTTTACATAAATAATTTTTTATTAAAAATATTTTTAAATAAAAAATAATATTTTATTATAATAATGTCACTCATGTAAATTTATATTAAATTTATTTTCACATAATTTATATAAAAAATTTTAAATAAAAAAATTATGAATAATAAAAAAAAAAAATTTACTAACGAAAGAAAAAAAAAAATGTTGAAAGAAAATTTCAATTTATTTTATCTATATGCTATATGGTAAACTGGTTTTTGGGTAATGCTTTCTTCCCTTAAAATGAATCGTTAGCAGAAATACATCAGGGATGCACACGCCACCTGTTTCTAAATTAAATAGGACCAAAGTTACCGTAAAAAACAACTCTTCTACGTAAAAATGCGTTTGTCGAGAACTCCTTCGGTTACCTGTTGCCTGGTGACATGGGCGCTCTGCTTTCTCCGGTGCATGTCAGCTCCATGTACACCCTTTGCCTCTCCTTAATTCGCATCAACGACACCCCCACTGTAACTCCCTCTCTTTCGTCCCCATTTCACTTACATCTTCATTTTAGACCCATTGCGGTTTTTCACAGCCTTCGTGGCTGTCTCAACTTCTGAAGCTATCATTTTAACGTTTCCCATTGCAATAAGTATTAAGCAGAGGAAGATTCTTGCAATAGCACATCCCAGAAAGGACAAAATATTTAGGGTGTTTATTAATGAAATTGGAGCAATTTCCACTCGATTACAACAAGAGCAGAAAAATGAAGCCATGCGTCCAGATGTGCAAATAATATTGACAATGAAAATGGATTTGAAGTTGTGAGCAGAGCCATGCAAACAACTAAAGGTAAGATTGACCAATTTTTTCCCCGCTACTTTCTCAACAGCCAAACACAAGACAGTGAAAAGCAAATAATTTTAACATGAATTAATGGATTTATTATTCAACAACAACAACAAAAACAACAACAACAACAACAACAACAATAATAACAACAATAGGACACACAAAGTGTCCAATGGCTTCAGCAAATTCACATTTTAATCCTAAATCCAAATCTATTAAAAACAAAAACTAGAAAGTCACATCCAACAACTCTCCTACGTAGGAATCAAAAGAAATAAAAAGAAAAAAAGCTGGGAAGTGGTATGAAAGAAAATAAAAAAAGATTATTCGTGCAAATGATCTTCACTAGAATCAAGTTTACAAAACGTAAACTCTTTCCAACAGTTAAAACAATTCAAAAACTTTGTGGGTTCAATTAAACATGAAATCCCTATGGGCACAGATTGGCGAAGTTTGCCTATCTCTCTTGTTCGACGGAAATATGACGGTCTCTAAGCCATCAAAAGAACAATCCTATCTTATAAAGTGCAAAGAAACTTGCTTTTGCATATGAAGGTAGCCTCTGATTTTATTTCATCAAACTAAACAGTTCCAATGTAACACTCCCTTTGTTTCTTTCTACTTCAAAACCTTCACATGTGAGCATATCCCTACAGTGATCTACTTCTAAGAAGGTATGGATAATTTTTGAGGGTGAGTAACAAATTAAAGGTGAGGATTCAATGGATTAAATGTGACCTAAACAATATCCCCTTTGACTTGATCAATAAAGTATTTTGTCTACCAATTTTACTTGCATCAAAAAGAGCCATAATGTTGCTTTTTTCCTCCAAAGGTTTGTTGGCTGCCTTTCACAAAATTCTCTTCCTTGGAAGAGTCCAAGGATTTGAACACCGTCAGCCTTGTAAAACTTATCAATTCACTCCAAGCACAAGAACAAAGAAGACATTTAAGACAAGAGGATACTTCTGAAGAGGTTTTTCAAGTCAAACTCAAGTGAAAACAACAACAAAAGAAGAAACAAACTGGGAAACAAGAGAGAAAAGCTAGAAATTCAAGCAGAATAGAAGGCCAATCATCTTTTGAATTTTGCAAGAAGGTCAATCATCTTGCAAAATTCTATTGGAAAAGACCAAAATTTGTATGCAAAATTTACTACAAGAAAGGTCACTTTGAAAAAATATGTTGGCACAAAGGAAAACAACAATAGTAGGATCAAGGAGACTAGTAAATGTAGAATGCACAATCTCCAGATGAAGATCAAGGAGTTGAAGACTAGTTGTTTATGGCTACCAATTGCCTTTATAGCAATGTTGTTGACACAAGGCTAGTGAACAATGGTTACACCCACCATATGTCATCTAATTTGCACTTATTTAAAGAGCTTGAAAATTCTTACAAGTTGATAGTCAAAGTTAGAAATGGAGAAAGCATTCAAGTAGGAGGTAAGTTACTACTATAATCAAAACAAAGATGGGTTTGAAACATCTAACCAATGTCCTTTATATACCTAAAATGAACCAAAATCTACTTTTAGTTGGTCAACTACTTGGAAGGATTTGCTCTTTAATATTTAAAGATAGGGCATGTGTCATACATGATTCCTTTGGTGTTGAATTGACCATTGTTCCTATGATAGAGAAACACCTCCATTTGAATCTAAAAAATATGAATACAAAGGCTTTACCTACTATGGTTGAAGTATTTGATTTATGATATCAAAGATTAGGCCATTATCATTTTGCTAGTACACAAATGTTATAGAAAGAAGGCCTTGTACATGATCTGCCTAAGTTAATAAAGAGCAAAGGTGTGTACAAGGCCTACTAGCTAGAGAAGCAAACAGAGCATCCTTTCTCTCAAAGTCATATTTGGGAAGCCAAAAAAATGCTTAAACTTGATTTGAATGTTGTCCAACCAGGGTAATGGCATTTATAGAGATTACCAATTTTTAATGTGCCCTTTTCTAATCAAAAATTATGTATAAAATTAAGTATGCATGTTAATTATTTGATTGTGGAGCAAACACTCTACAACTTTACTAGTTTATTTGTGCTTTGCAAGTAGTAGCATGATAACCATAAAGAGTATCTATGATAAATCAA
This sequence comes from Rhizophora apiculata, assembly GCA_037832385.1. Taxonomy (NCBI): domain Eukaryota; kingdom Viridiplantae; phylum Streptophyta; class Magnoliopsida; order Malpighiales; family Rhizophoraceae; genus Rhizophora; species Rhizophora apiculata. Next base: position 2,230,545 of record CM075440.1, read on the forward strand.
AGACTTTCTTTAGGAGCACCATACTAGAGAGCAAATGTAACTTGGCCCATAAAATTAACAATTTAGTCGTCAAATCAATTTTTATTCCATTACAAATTTAACATATTGTAAAAGTCATATAACAAAGGCTGTTAGACTTATAATATGTCACATTGACATGTTTAATATGCTCACATGGACAAAAAATAAAATTTAGAAAAAATGAAGGGATAATGTTAGGCATTTGGAGTAAATAGTAATATCAATACTATTGATAGTCATACCAATGGTGGATAAAATGGTTAAGTACCAATTTAAAGTTTAATTTATGAAAATCTTGACACAAAAAATTTCTTAATTTAAGGTATTCAAAACTTTAGGCACTCATTTTTTTCTCCGTATTTGCTTTGCGTAGGGGGTGTGACAGCTCCATTATGTCCATGGATCCTCCTACCATAGAACCAAATTCCATAATGCTTTTTAGGGGGAGAAGCATGCCTTTCTCCCCCTATATGCTAAACACCTTGCATTTTGTCCTAAACAAAGTATTTATTAGTTCATATGCAATCTTTTTCCCTTGACAATGCAAGCAGTGATTTCTCTGAGTGCTTCCACATGCTCCTTAACTCACTAAGCTTCTTGAGAATGTTGTATACTTGTTAGGGTTGTCACTCAATGTATCCTATTGCATATGAGTGGTAATAGGGTTGAATGGGTCTATTACCTTCAAGCCCAAGCATTAAATTGTTAGCCCTCAATCCCTTCTCTACTTATACTTAAAAATTTCTCATCTGTCTTAAGATTAAATATGAGGGTTTCTATGCTGTGTTTTTGAATTGAAAATCATTATGATGCTTGTATCCCTTCTTACCTTACACCTCTATGGGGGTATAGACGGACCATATATAATTGCTTGTATCCCTCACAATATGTTAATCATGACAGCTTTTATGCATAGTCTGTTGGTTATGCTATCAAATGTAAAACATTACACAAGCATGAGAACTCTGGTTCCCCTCCCACTCTACCCATAAAGAGTCCCTTAATAGCATGACTATTATGCCCACTCTCATCCTTAATCCCAACCTTTTGGTTAGAGTCATGTCATACGTGTAGTGACTAGCTTCATAAAGGAATGCTACTTATTTGGCTCTTTACATAGAAGGCTACTTATACTACATTCACATCAAAGTATATCACAGAAGCCGCAAATGATACTATTATATGCTTTGAAATCCTATTGTTAAGTAATCAAGAGTCAAACTCATGTTTCAAGTAATGAATAATTATCTTATGGTAAAAAGAGCCAATTAAGAGTAATAACTTCTTATTGGATGGAATTTAATGGATTTATACTACCTAAGATATAATGACATGCATCTCATAGTGAAATTAGTCATTGGTATAAACATTTAAGTTAGTTTCATCATTCCTTTACATGAAGGACTCCTAGGAAAAGAAAAAAAAGCCTTACTAGGTAGAAATGAAGTGTTAGTCTCGTCTTTTAAGTAAAGAACCATTCCATCTATGTAAGAAAATAAAATTAAGATGAATGACTCCTTTGTTTGATCAAATTCAATGGATTCTGATGGGGATAAGTATCATTTTAGTTCAATAACTTTCTAATTTATTCAGTATTTTTAAAATTGAAGAAATCAATTTAGTACTATTATAAATAGCATTCAATTAGGTTATAACTGACAAATTCCTCAAATTTGTCAATAAGTGCTTATATGGCATTTGCATGGCATCTAAGGTGATACAAACCTCTCTCATAATTAGTAATTGATATGGAGATTTTGAGTCACCTCGATCCTAGCCTCTCCTTCTTAGACCCCCATCTACTGTCTATTGTGAAGGCATTACATACTTGGCGTTCTAAATATCAACATGCTATTTAAATCCTATAATACATAGAGAAAGAAAAGCTTTAAGCTTGAATTCTCAAGAAGTTGGATTTTCAAGATTGAATTAGAGCTCCAAAAAGGAAGATAGTCTGACTCTAAGATGCTCTCAACAAATCATCTAAATAGTTAAAAAGGGAATTTTGAAGTTTTTCTTTAAGCAAAATTATGTTTCGTTAAACAACATAAGAGAAAGTTTCCAATACATAAGTTTCATGTGTTTGTATATGAGTTTTTTTTTTTTTATCCCTTTTGCATAAAAATAAAAGAAAGGTAGTGTCCTATAGAGTTGTTTGAGCTAATGGGTAATTGTAGGCTCTTAATCAAAGCTCAAGACATAGACAGGTGGATGACAGTTAGAAGATCTCCTAGGTAAAATTTGATGATTTTCCAAGCATAAGTCATTTTTCTTTCTTAAATTTGTTTACTTTGTTTTTGTTGCTTGTAGTAGTATGCATCCATTACTAGTACTTAGTCATTAATGTATCCGATACATATTTATGTGTTCTTTTCTTGGTTATGTTTCCATTACACATTTGGAAAATGCTAGAGGAAGTCACTCTGGAAGTCTACCTTATTGATGTTAATCTATCCCATTAATTGAAAAAACTAATATTAAGGGATTTCTTAGTGTACTTATGGAATGAAACCCATTAATTGAAGACAATTATGATGTTGCCATTTTGGAACACATTTGGAAAAAGCAAGTTAATGTTTTTTCTTAAAGTTTATCACCAAAAATTCAAAATTCAATTATAATAGTTTAGTAGCAAGTGCTGAAGCTAACAACTTGGTCTCAAGAATGTTAAGTCAAGCTCCAACATCCATAATTGCTTTTAAATTTTGAACTTTGCTTCTTATTTAAGTTTGTAATCATTGTATATTAATTTAACTTTTGATTATTATACTTTTTGTAATTTGAATTTGTAAAAGGTTCCAACATTGTGACAACTATAGATTTGAATTTTGTAATTTAGAAAACCTTTATATATAATGACGTTTAAGGATAAGAAAGAATTCTTCTTTTTATGTCTTTATTTTTCTCCTTTATTATTTTTTTTTTGTAATATTGTTGTTATTGTTTTGAGGTGGCTACTATATTTCAAAACTTTAAAGTTTGGATTGAGAACCAACCAAGATGCATGGTCAAAGCTATTAGAATAGACAATGGCTCTAAATTTGTCAAGAGATCATTTAAGGAGATCTGCACTTCTGTTAAAATACAACAGCAGTTAGAAAGTCCCAATTCACCCCAACAGAATGGAATCTATGAAAGGAAAAAGCAAACCATAATGGAGATGGTTACATGTTTGATGGTAGAGAAAACCCTACCTAAAAAGTTTTGGGAAAAAGTTATTGTAACGTCTATTCATCTTTAAGCAAGTTGCCAACCAAGTCTTTGCCAAGTTCAACTACATTTGAGACTTAGTTTCGGTAATAGGCTCTCCTTATGTCACTTAAAAGTGTTTGGCTACATTTGTTAAGCATATATACTTGTAATCAAAAGAAATAAGTTGGATTAGAAAACCACTCTTGCAGTCTTCATTAGTTATACCAGTACTCCAGCAAACTACAAGATTTACAACATCATCACTAGTAGAGTCTTTGTCAACAGAGATGTCAAGTTTTATAAGAATGAAATGTGGAATTAAGACATCTCTGAGGTTTAAATAGAGAAGGATCAAACTTCTAAAGGTCCATAGATGTAGGAAAAGATTCTCATTCCTCTAAGAAGAGGATATTGATCGTTTGCTTGTGAAAGGAATTAGAAGTGTTGCATACATCTATGAAAGATGTAATGTAGTAGATCTTGAGCTCTCCACTTATTAGGAAGCATCTAAATTAGCAAAATGGAGAAAGGAAAGTCAAGAGGAGATAGACTTTATTTGCAAAAATAATGCTTAGAAACTGATTCCTAAACATAGGAAGAAGAAAGCAATTGTAGTCAAATGGATCCATAAAACCAAACTTAATGCTAATGGGTTTATCAACAAACTAAAAGCCAAGTTGGTGATAAAGGGTTTCACATAACAACTTGGTGTGGATTACACAAGAGACCTATGCACTTATTGCTAGTTTGGACACCATTAAGCTTTTACTTGCAATTGCAACACAAAAAGGCTAGTTTATACATAAATTGGATGTCAAATCTGCCTTCTTGAATGGTGAACTTTAGGAGGAGATCTATCTTGATCAGCCTACAGGGTTTGTGAGAAAGGGCGAGGAGGAAAAAGTTTACCTATTAAGGAACGCTCTTTATGGCCTTAAATAGGCACCAAGAGCATGGTATACCAAAATCTATGAGATTTGCAAAAGCTAGTCTTTAACAGGAGCCATAATGATGCAACACTCTACATTAGAAAAGAAAGGCCTCACTTGCTCTTTGTCTCTCTTTATGTTGATGACCTTATGGTCATTAGGAATGAGGTTGAACTTGTAAATTAGTTCAAGTAGAACATGATGAATTAGTTTAAAATGACTAATCTTGGTAAAATGCATTACTTTCTTGGTTTGCAAGTTCACCAATTCTAGTATGGGATTTTTGTAAACAAAGGAAAGTATGTAAAACATATACTTTAAAAGTTTCATGTGATCAATTGCAAAACCTCAACAACACCTCTCACATCTGGAGACAAATTATAGAAAGAAGATGGTAGTCTTGATGTAGATGAGAGTACAGGAGTGTCATAGGTTGCTTGTTGTATCTCTTAACAATTAGACAATATATCATGTACTCAATGAACCTACTGCCTAGGTTTACGCACTCACCCAAAAAAAAAAACTCATTTCAAGGTGGTTAAAAGAATCCTTAGGCATATTAAAAGTATTTCTAAGCTTGAATCATGTTTAAAGCCAACAATGAGCTAAAGTTGATATATTTGCTAATAATGACTAGGCAAGGTCGCTTGATGATATGAAAACACCTTTGGTTAATTTTTTTCTTAGGTTCATGTGCTTGTAATTATAGTTTAAGGAAGCAACTAATTATAACTCAATCCACTGCAAAAATTGAGTGCATAGCGGCAGCCTATGCAATGAACCAAACTATACGGATCAAAAAGGTGCTAGCTGATTTAAGGTTGAAGCAAATAGAAGCAACTTTAATCTTTTGTGATAATCAATCCACCATTGCTATTTCAAGAAATCCAATGTTGCACGAAAAAACAAAACACTTTAAAATTAAGCTACATTTTATCAAAAAAGCTTAGGAGAGTGGCAAAATTAACTTGCTCTGTTGCAACTCTAAAAACTAAATTGCAGGCTCCTTGACTAAAAGACTACATAGACCAAGATTTAAGGAACTGAGGTCTGCCTTAGGTATGCAAAATTATATCACCAAGGAAGAGTAAGGAAAACTATGGTGTTGCTATTTTGCAACCTTAGAAAGCAAGTTGTTATTTTTTTGCTCAAGTTCATCACCAAAAATTCAAAATTTAGTTAAAACTATGGGGCAACAAGTGATGAAGCTAACAACTTGGTTTTGACACTATTAAGTAAAGCTCCAACAACCTTAGTTGCTTTTAAATTTTGAACTTTGTTTTTTGTTTAAGTTTGTAATTATTGTGTACTAGTTTACCTTTTAATTATTGTACCTTTTGCAATTTGAATTTGTAAAAACTTGCAAGATTGTAACAACTATAGATTTGAATTTTGTAATTTGGAAAACCTTCGTATATAATGAAGTTTAAGGACAAGAAAGAAATGAATTTCCTCCTTTTTATGTCTCTCATTTTTCTCTTTTGTTTTCTGTAATATTATTGTTACTGTTCTGTTGTTAAAGAAAACCATAGAGGAAAGGTCCATCCTTGCTGCAATTTTCAGCAAGAAGCAGCAAGAAATACTAGAGAACTGCAACTTTCCAAACCAGCATGTACATATTATACATCTGAAATAACAATTGCTTGTGTGAAAGTTGGCTAATAAGAACAAAAATTGGCCTTTTTGATTGTCAGTTGATTGATCTATTTGTGCACTTGTTAAGCAGCGAGCTCTTCATGTAGCATTAATGGACGCCATAAAACCCCATTTTCCTCTGTGTAGAAAATTTTGAAAAAATAATATGCAATTATGAACACAAATCTCTTTCCCTCAACATGTTCAATGTTACGCTTTTTTTTTTTCTCTCACTTCCATTTGTGGAGGCATTGCAGGCTTGGTGTTCTAAATACCAACAAGCTATTTTAAATCCTACAATAATCGGAGAAAGAAAAGTTTTAAGCTTGAATTTTAAAGATTTGAAGTAGAGTCCAAAAAGGAAGACAGTCTGACTTTAAGATGCTCCCAACAAATCATCCAAATAGGTGAAAAGGGAATTTTGAAGTTTTTTTTTTTTTTTTTAATAAAACTGTGTTTTTCTTAGACAATATAAGAACAAGTTTCCAATGCACAGAATTCGTATGTTTGCATATAAACTATTACTTATTATTATTATTATTATTTTGTCCCTTTTACACAAAAATAAAATAAAAACAGAGTCCCGTGGAGGTTTTTCAGCTTATGGATGATTGTAGGCTCTTAATTACAATTCAAGACACAGCCAGGTGGATGCAGGTTGGAAGATCTTTCTAGTAAAATTACCCGATTCTTCATGCCTGTGTCTTTTTTTTTTTTCTCTTTTGAAAAAAATAAATTGTTTACTCTGTTTTGTTATTTGTAATAGTGTACATACATCTCTTCTTCAGGGATTGCCAGTACTTGGTCCTTAACGTATCCGATAAATATTTATGCGTTCTTTTATTGGTTATGTTAACCATTATGCATTTGGAAAATGCTGGAAGAAGTCTTCTTTATTGATGTTGATCTGCCCCATTAATTGAAGAAACTGATATTAGAGACTTTGTTGGTTTGCCCGCGGAATGAAACCCATTAAAAGACGTAACAAAACTAGAAAGTTTGATTTTGAAGAGGACGGACCATATTTGATCCTTTTTGGTTTTTTTGAACAAGAAGGAAATTGAAGTCAGGGTGATGATGATGACGACGACGACGACGTGGATTCTATACAGTCAATGGCTGACTGAGCCGAGCAGAATAATATTTCCGGGATTGATGGGCTCTCTGCCAAGTGGACAGGAAAGCAGTCTCCATTGGGTTAGGTAAACGCATAGAACAGACAGACGAGTACCAATCAGGCATTGACACAGAAACGAGTAGCACCCAATATCATAGCCGTAGGTTGGCAAGACATCAAAGAAAATTGATTGAAATAATGATTTCCTTGAAGTTGAACAGAGAAGGTGGAAAATACGCGCATTTGCAAATATTGACGGACACACGAGACAGGACGAGGAAGTTGAAGTTGGCAATCACTTTGTCACTCAGGTCTTTTCTACCAGGTACAAGCCATTTCCCTTTTTCACGAATGTCAAAAGTAAAAGATGGGAAGCAGCAGCATCCTCTCCTTTTCCATGGAAAAATGTCAATTTGCATGGACTTTGGGTATCCGTGTGATGTTAGGCGAAAGTGAACGCTCTTAGCTACATTACATTTAATGAAAAAGACAATACAACGCGCCAAAACCCGTCCTTTTCCGAGTAACATTAATTTCAAACTTCCGCTAACGTCCATTGACTTGATGAATTCCATTCCACCCAAAACACCGCCAACCATTTGCTGCGATGAGACGCATTAACTATACTCTTAATAGCAGTCTTCCCCTACCCCTTTTGCATTCAAAAACCTAACCTCACAATGGCCAGCTCAGTATGCTTACTATTATCAGCTTTGCTCTTGTTCTTCTTCACCCATTCCCTTTGCTGTCCGGATGATCAGAAACAAGCTCTTCTTGAGTTCAAGACCTCCCTGATAAAAACTATTCATTCTTCTTCTTCTGATTATTCTGTCTTTGGCTTGGAAGGATGGCATTTCACCTCAGATTGCTGCAGCTGGGAGAGGGTTGTTTGCACTTCTTCCTCAAACCCAAGGTCAGTCGTCGCTCTCCATCTCGACTCCCTAGTTTCTCTGCAACCCATACCAGTTCCTTCCAAGGTGCTATCTCCTCTTTTTTCCATTAGGAGCTCGATGTGGCTTGATATATCCTTCAATTCCATACATGGTGAAGTCCCACCTAGCATGTTTGCCAATCTCAGCAAACTCGTTCGCCTTGAAATGTTAAACAACAACTTCAGCGGCTTCATTCCTCCTCAGATTTTTCGCTTAAGGTATCTTCAGCATCTTGATATGAGTAGCAATATGCTGGATGGGACTCTGAGCAAGGAAGTTGAATTTCTTGTAAACTTAAGGGTCCTCAAGCTGGATGATAATTCCCTGTCAGGAAGTATTCCTGGGGAAGTCGGAAACCTCACAAGTGTTGGACTTGCGAGACAATTCTTTGTCAATGCAAATTCCTGCTGACATTGGCAATTTAACCCGTTTGACCACTTTATCCTTAAGCAATAACCGGCTAACGGGTGGAATTGCGCAGTCAATACACAAGTTACAGAAGTTGGAAACACTTGGATTGGAAAACAACTTACTGACTGGGGAATTCCTGCCTGGTTGTTTGGTGTGGAAGGCCTGAAGATCCTGTCTCTTGGAGGTAACAATCTGACTTGGAATAACAACGTGGAATTGGTACCAAAGTGCAACTTATCTTGGTTATCTTTGAAATCATGCGGTCTAGCAGGAAGAATCCTAGGATGGGTTTCAACACAGAAGGATCTTGATTTCTTGGATTTAAGTGAGAATATACTGGAAGGACCATTTCCACGGTGGCTTGCTGAGATGGACTTGGGCAGCATAATTCTGTCAGACAACAAGCTCACGGGCACTCTTCCGGCTCGCCTCTTTGAGTCTCTAAGTTTATCAATTCTTGCTTTATCGAGGAATCACTTGTCTGGAGAGTTGCCAGACAACATTGGAGATGCCAATTCAATCATGATGCTTATGTTAGCCGCAAACAACTTTTCAGGGCAGATTCCAGAGTCGATCTCTGAGATATATCGCCTTCTTTGTTGGATTTGGCTGGAAATAGATTTTATGGGAATGTTCCTGCTTTTAAACCCGACGCATTACTTGCTTTCATTGATCTCTCCTCCAATGAATTCTCAGGTGAGGTTCCAGTGGCCTTCTCTCAAGAAACAAGGATCCTTTCATTAGGAAACAATAGGTTCTCTGGCAATCTGCCCAAGAACCTGACACACTTGAGCAAGCTTGAACACTTCGACGTCCATGACAACAACATCACCGGTGAATTGCCAGCATTTCTCTCACAAATACCCATACTTCAAGTTTTAAACATGCGCAACAACTCCTTCAAAGGTTCAATTGATGCTGTTGCCAACCTCCCAAACCTCAGAATTCTTGATCTTTCAAGCAACAGCCTCATTGGGAAAATTCCTATTGAATTTGGGAATTTGGCTGGAATGATACAAACTCCGACGACTTTTGCATCAACGACAGACATGTTTACCTTCACCATTGAGTTCAATGACTTGATAGTTAATTGGAAGAAGTCAAAACAAGGTCTCTCAAGCAGTAGCCGACTTGCCATCTACTCTTTGCTGGACTTGTCAAAAAACCAGCTATCTGGCAAAATCCCAGTTTCATTAGGCCACCTAAAGGGCCTGAAGCTGCTGAATATCTCATACAACCAGTTCTCTGGCAAGATACCAACAAGCTTTGGTGACTTGGAGAGTGTTGAAAGCCTGGATTTGTCACACAACAGACTATCTGGTTCCATTCCTCAAACACTATCTAAGCTGAATCAGCTTTCTGTTTTGGATGTGAGTAACAATGCACTCCATGGTCAGATTCCTGTTGGTGGCCAAATGGACACAATGAATGATCCAGATTATTATGCCAACAACAGTGGGCTGTGTGGCATGCAAATTCGGGTCAAATGTCCCACAGTCACAGAACTGCCTCCAGCGGCAGAGGCGGCAGCAGAAAAAGAGGCATGGTTTCAATGGGAAGGAGTTGTGATTGGATATTTAGCTGGATTTTTCGCATCAATAGCAGCCATGTTTTTCTCCGGGTTCGTTCATTGGCTACCGCCAAAAAATCCCCTCCGCCGACTAGGTAGAAGACAGGGTTTAGGCTTTGGCAGCAATCTTAATGCAGTCCACCGTCAGAGATTAATATTGTGTTTTTCTTCTTTTGTTTTATAGTAATATCAATCGTCCTAAAATGGAAAAAATAACAAAGCCAAGGAAATGGCAGAAGAGGTATGAATAAATGAAATGAAATGTAGGGATGGAAAAAGAGGTGTAAAATACTGAAGTCGAGAAATGGAAAGCCAGTCAACTTTGTATGCGAGTCAACTAACTTCGAGAAGCGCTCGGATGATATGATATTGAAATACACAAGTCGCGATGGAAACTAACCATTTTCCTTGGAAGAAAGGCAGGAAAGATTTGAAACTAAGCAACCAACTCACAGAAAGTCCGAACCATTCTCAGGATCTTATAAGAAAGTGGAACAACACACACTGGAATGTGGACAGTTTGATTTGGGATGACCTTAAAACACAGATCTTCATAATTCACCAGTACAGAATTCACAGTTAATGTAATACTCACACCAACCATTTCTCTTTGTGGCAATTGCATCACTAATCAATGCTTTGGTTCCGAAAATATGAAAACAATATTAAATCAACGCGCAAGGAGCAGCCACTGTCGAACATCAGAATGTCAAATGAACTGATGCTGCTTCGTCAACCCCTTCTCTAGCAACTACCATCATAGTTTCACAATCTTTCTCTTTTCTGTGGGAAGGAGATCAAGTGCGTTTATTCCAACAAGAACCATAACACCGAAATGAACCACATGGCATAACAAATGAGTTACTGACTCGATTTTGTAGCCTATGATAAGAGGCTTATTTTGACTCAACAATTTGAGTATAAGGCTTTGACCTAAAGTTAGCTCTTCCTAAGAGCCATCTCTCTGTAACAAATGACTGAAGCTGTGACCTCTAGGGCACACATAGAATAGCTATTGCAGCTGGTGGAAACTTAGACCATCCATGGGGTACTTATGACGATACCCATGAAGAAGGTAATGTATGGCGTTCCCACCTGCAGCAACTAACAAAGAGGGATTATGCTATGGCTTGAAAAAAACAAAAAGAAAAACAGAGAGAGAAAAAGGAGGGATTAGAGGTTTGTCACAGAGCCAAAAATTTGGTTATTGAAAATTGAAGGGGAGAAGCCAAAAAGGAATACGGTAAGCTGTGGGATTACAAAGGAGAAATAGAGAGAAACAATTGGGGGACAATAGTGCAGTTGTTCGACATCAGACATGAATTTAAGAGAGGGTTCCCTATGTTTAACGAGATGTATTTTGCATTTAATTGTTATAAAAAAGGCATTTTAATTGGATGCAGGAAGGTCACTGGTGTTGATGGTTGCTTTTTGAAGGGGGTTGTGAAGAGGGAAATATTAATTTAGTTGGCCAAGATGCCAATAACAAAATGCTTCCAATTGCGCGGGTAATTGTTGTCGGTGAGTCCTCGAAGACTTGGACATGGTTCCTCTACTAAAATTAGATTTTGGAACGGCCAATGGGGATGGTTGGGGAATTGTGTCAAATCAACAAAAGGTAGTGTTATTGGTCTTGAGATTAAATTATCATTTGCATATAAATTCATATCAGAATGCACTAATTGATGCTAGTTTTATGATTACAAGGTTTACTCAATCCAATTATCAACCAGCTACCTCATGCAAAACATATGTATTGTGCCATACACTGCTTTCTAATTGGAGTAGGCAATATAAAGGATTAAAACTCCCCGTGATAAACCTACTTGGTCTAACGAGTATGACAATTTATTGAAATTCTTTTAATTATTCATCCACGCCATTTAATTAGTAATTATAATAAAATTCAAAAAAATTTATTTTAGAATTTATAAAAAAAATTTGATATTGCTGATTTCTTTCTCTAAGATTAATAAGATTAAAATGAGTCGATGTGGGTAGATTGTGCGAAAATAGTCCAATTCTTAAAATCAGCGATTGAATTTTCTTGTACAAAGTTAAGGCTTGAGATCAGCCGATAATACTTTAAGCTTGACTTGGACTTTTTGGTGACGCTTCGGCCAATGGACGGGTGGACCAACGGCATGATGCAATGCAAGACGCTGATCAAATCGAGTGTGTCCGTACAATTATGCAATTTTAACTATGGCCCCACAACAATTATTCTCCGGATTTTGGAAAGAAGAAAGTTAGTGTGCAAGAAAAAACAAATTGAATATATTTTTTACAAAATAAAAAAAAATATATATTCTTTAAATTTATGTATTTTTTTCTTTCTCAATAAAATTTAAAATTATTATTATTATTTTTTAATACAGAGTCTATACGGGTCAACTCATCTTCCCACTCATTTTCTCTGTCATCAACCGCGCCTTTTGGGAAATCACGCTTACCAGGCTGAACTACTAGGCACTCATCCGTTTTAGCTGCTCCCTGAGTGTAAATATTGGCTTAGATTTCAATTAAATATGATATGACCGAGCATTTACATTTAGTTTCTCGTTTATATAAGAAACATAATTATAATTTGAAGATAATGAACGTAATATTTATTATTATTTTTTATTAAAAATATTTATAATATAAAATATAAATTTAAAATTAATTTAATTTATAAATATAATATATATTATTAGAATTTAATTATTTTATTTCTAGTTAAGAGGACATTTTGAGACATGTATGAGTACACTTGAGTTCACCAATATAAAGCAACTCTTAAAGTGGGAGTCTTATAAGATACATTAATACACAATTACGCAGGAATAGGGTGCACAAGTAATTTCAGTACGCGATCCTTAGTCTCACGATCAACAACACCGTGTCCATCTCCGTATTGATACATACATTGTGCCACTCTTCATAAGTTCATTGCAGTGTTCTTGAAGAGTTCAAAGAATAGAGAATCTGCAACTCTTTGCTCTTTGTTCATCTTTTTCCAAGTTTCACTAATCAAATATCTTATATGTGCACGAGCCTCCTCTTCAGAAGATCCCGTCTCATGCATGTAGCAATGGATTGATTTTAGGACATCACCTCTCTTTAGCTCATCCTATAATATAGCACAACAAAAAATATAATAATTAACAAGTATAAACTATTTTTAACTTTATTTAAATGACAAAATAAGGAGAGAGAAAAATAGATAAAAGAAAATGAGAAAACTAAAAAGTGAAAAGAAGGAAAATTTTTCATCCCTTAAAAAAAAAGTTAAAAATTTTTGCTTATAAAAGTGTAAAAATTAAAAGAAATGAAAATAATACTAAAATTAATAATATTAATTAAAAAAATATTATAAATAAATTATTTATTTTATTTATTAAATTAGAGATTTGAATTTGGTGAATTAGATACAAAAATTTTGAAATTTTCTTATATAGCATTTTCATCTCCACCATTGTTCATCATTTTTCAAACATAAGCATAACTCCCTTTATTTTCCTTCTCCTCCCTTTATTTTCCTTCTCCTCCCTTTATTTTCCTTTCTCTTGTCCTTTCCCCTTTCCCAAATGTAATGTTAGTGTATATACGCACAAAAGCATGAATGCATATTGGATGCAATCAAAACATTAATTTTAATAACATATAAAAGAGTTTACATACTGAGGATGTTCCCAGATCATCTGCAAGTCTAAAAATCACTGAAGACCACCGAATAATATTGGGGCACCCAGCCAAGGCTTCCATATCTTTGTAAGTGATTGGAGATGCTAGGAAACAATAATTGTGTACTAGAATCACAGGAGCTGATACGGATATCCACGCGTTGTCCAAGTACTCCTCAAGGGTTGGCTTATATCCACTGTAGTACCACTTCGCCTCCAGCAAAAAAGATTTGCATAAATCTGTCCATTGAATAAATAAATTAAATAATTAATGGTAGGATAGATTAGTGAAATTGCGTGAAGTTCTGGAGTAGAAAAATTAAGACGAAGAATTTACAGCTTTCTTTAAGTATGGAATGATGTGAACCCCTTGTTCCTTAAGAGCATCGTAAGCCATTTCATTTATTGAGTTGAGGAGGGCAAAGTAACACAGTTTCATATATTCTGGAAGTCGGTCCATTGCATTGACGTCCCATCTAAAATAATGGTAGGAATATTCATTAGTCTCAAATCCTGGATGTCAAATAAATTGCACAAGCAGATACTAATTGTAATCATTTGTTATAGCCATAAACCATGACATGAAATATGATCCACAACACTTTTGAGAGAGAGAGAGAGAGGTTGGAGTTTTATTTTTCAACTTACTCAAATTATGACAAATTGTTAGTCACAATTTTCAAGTTAAAGAGTGTGGACTGATTTTTTTGATCTACTAAAGAAAAGTGGATAGTTAGTCTTTCCAAGCACCTGGTTAGAGTTTTGTATAACCATGTTACTTGATTAAAGAACATGAAAAGAAAAGAAATGTAAGAAGGACCTTTCGACAGCATCAGTCAAGAGCTCAAGTTCATCCAATGTGCCACAAACATCATAGACATCATCAATTGTCGTTATTAGCGCATTGACAACTGTAGACATTCTTCTAAAATATCCAAACTGAGGCTCGAATCTTTTTCCCACAGTCCATAAAAAATTCTCCATTATCCTGTCTCTAGCAAAGCTCAACTTCTCCCCGAGCCCGGTTTTTCTCCACCACCTTTTATTGAAAAAATTTTAAACTTTGAGATCCAATAGATACGACATTTAAGAAAAAACCAAAACAAGGATAAAGACAGAAAACTAATAAGCCAACTTTCTTAAATTTGAAGTTTGGTTGGCGTTCTGTGTATCTAATATGATAAATTATTTGAAATACTTAAGCAGCGAAATATCATTGATTATGAACTTGAAATTTTAAGTTATAGGGTGCTAGTTCAAACCCCAGCAAATTATAAACAGATCAATAATCTGCCTTTGTTGCAAATTTATCGCTCTCAAATTAAAGCTCTCTCATTAAGGCAGAATAAGAAATGAGCTTACCCTGCAGCATATTTTATATCTTCCTGGTGCAATACCTGCACGTTGTTGAAGTCCAATTTGGCAAACTGAAGCAGAAGAGGACTCATCCCTTGTTTCATCTCGTACATGTCAATGAACCACCTGGCCTCCAGTCTTGGCACACGCCAATTGTCACGCGTCGCGTGATTCTGCCCCAAATTTGAAGTGCTTAAGGAGGCTTATTCTTCATAATTCTAGAATTAGGTGGAAGCCTCTAGAATCTTGTAGATAACTCTCTTATCTTCTTGAAGAACGTAGAGTTAGGTAGAATACTCTAGAAGGAGGATAGGGACCGTTAGATTAAATAGATCCTGACCCTCCGTTGAGGAGGTGGACGACTATATATAGCCTTAGGGACCTCACTTGTAAAGCATCCAAGAACAATCCAAGCAATAGTGTAGTTACATTCTCCAAGTTCTCCATATCTCTTGTCTACTTTGTGTGCTTCTTTCTATCTTCCGCTAGTAGCGTTCTAACTCTTGGAGAAGGCTAAACTAGCATTCGAGTCAAGATAATTGCTAGTGCCGCGCGGGTCGTTGGTTAATCAAGGCCAAGTCCGTGACAAGTGGTATCAGAGCACGGTTTCTACTAGCAAGCACACACTGTCTGGTAAGCATGTCAGGTCCTCACAGTGAGACTACCCATGTGGTTGAAGAAGCCCTGAAGCAACCTAAAAGAGGGAGATCAAGGTCGAGGGATGTCTTGGAAGACACCAATGCAAGGCTCGCAAAGGTTGAGCTTGCTATGACGGATGGGCAGAAAAAGTTCGAGGTGGTAGACCAACGCATCGACGAGCTCGAGAGGGAGAGTGAAGAGCTTCGTGAGGAGATGCAAGGTGCCTTGAACCAGGCCTTATCAAGGTGTCTAGCCCAAGTGAAGACCTTGGAAGAGACCCTCCAATGTGAGGTTGTGACGTTGAAGGAAGAGCTCGAACGAGTCTCTAACGAGTTGAAGGAGACCAAGGATGAGCTGGTCCTTTGCAAAAAGACAGTCGCTCAAGGTGGAAGCATTGCCTTGCCAATGGTAGTTGCTTCTTCAAAGGTGGATGTTCCGAGACCCAAGGCATACAACGGGTCGAGGGACGCGAAGGAAGTTAATAACTTCCTATGGAGCTTGGAGCAATACTTTAAGGCACTTGGTGCCACGGAGGATGCCAAGAAGATTGATAGTGCCGCCTTATACCTCATGGATACCGCAATGGTATGGTGGAGAAGGAGGTATAGTGATATCGAAAGGGGCACTTGCATCATCAACACATGGGATGAGTTCAAGAAAGAACTCAAGCGGCAATTCTATCCAGAGAATGCCGAGGAAGAGGCGAGAGCGAAGTTAAGGCGTCTTCAACAAAAGGGGAGCATACGAGAGTATGTGAAGGAATTCTCCGAAGTGTTGCTGGAAATTCCTGATTATCCCGACAAGGAAGCATTCTTTGCGTTCAAAGATGGCTTACAAAATTGGGCGAAGATGGAGATCCAAAGACATGGTGTTCAAGATCTCGCCACCGCTATTTCCATTGCTGAGTCGCTGATAGAGTTCAAGAAGTCTGAAAAGCCGAAGTCTCATAAGGATAAGGATGGCAAGGGAAAGAGTGGGGGAGACAATCCCTCGAACAAAGGATGTTTTCACAAGTATAACGGGCCTAAGGAAGGGAGGAACACCAAGGAAGGTCAAAGCAGTGACAGGCCCCCTCTCAAATGCTACTTTTGTGATGGGCCGCACAAGGCAAGGGATTGCCCGAGGAAAGCCAAGCTTTCTGCCATAGTTGAAGAAAGGGAGGGACAGCAACAACGTGAGGAGACAAGGATGGGATCCTTGCAAATCCTTAATGCCATCAAAGCCAAGGTCGAAGTGCCTAAGACCGAGAAGAGAGGACGATTATACGTGGAAGCAAAGGTGAGTAACCCAGTGGTTAAAGCCTTAGTGGATACCGGAGCTTCCAACAACTTTCTCCAAGAAGAGGAAGCAAGACGGTTGGGCATCAACTACAACAAGGAGCGAGGATGGCTTAAGGCAGTAAACTCGGAGCCAAAGTCAATTTTCGACATCGCTCATGGTATAGAGGTACGTATGGGTGAATGGTGTGGCCTTGTAGATTTTTCTATTGTACCAATGGATGATTATCCAATTGTGCTTGGTATGGAGTTTATGGATCGTGTTAAGGCCGTACCTATTCCTTTTGCCAACACAATGTGTATTTTGGAAGAAGGCAATACATGCATGGTGCCTTTGGCTAGAGAGACCAGCCTTCAATCTAGGCAAATTTCGGTCATGCAACTTTCGAAAGGTGTAAAGAAGTTGGAACCCACCTTTCTCGTATCCCTAAAAGATGGAGAGGATACTCCCCCGTCAAGTATCCTACCTAAGGAAGTCTCTCACGTCCTAGAGGAGTTTAAGGATGTGATGCCTCCCGAATTACCTAAGAAGCTCCCACCTAAACGAGAGGTGGACCATAAGATAGAATTGGTCCCTGGTGCAAGACCACCTGCCGTGGTGCCTTACCGAATGGCACCCCCGGAGTTAGAGGAACTTTGGAGGCAACTTAAGGAACTGTTGGATGTGGGTTACATTCAACCATCAAAGGCTCCATATGGTGCACCCGTGCTTTTTCAAAAGAAGCACGATGGGTCACTCCGGTTGTGCATTGACTATCGGGCACTCAACAAAATCACCGTGAAGAATAAGTATCCCATTCCATTGATAGCTGACTTGTTCGATCAGCTAGGTGAAGCACAATGGTTCACGAAGTTGGACTTAAGATCGGGATATTACCAAGTGAGGATTGCAGAAGGAGACGAGCCAAAGACCACATGTGTTACGAGGTATGGCTCCTTTGAGTTCTTAGTTATGCCATTGGGACTTACAAATGCCCCTGCCACATTCTGCACCCTGATGAATAGAGTCTTCGAGTCATTTTTGGATAAGTTTGTCGTAGTATATTTGGATGATATCGTTGTCTATAGCAAGACGTTGGATGAGCACATTAAATATCTACGACAAGTTTTCCAAGTGCTAAGAGAGCACGAGTTGTACGTGAAGAGGGAGAAATGTGCCTTTGCTCAACGAGAGGTCACATTCCTAGGGCACATTGTCGGCGGAGGCAAACTACGATTGGACGAGTCCAAGGTGCAAGCCATCCATAACTGGGAGCCACCAAAGAAGGTGACTGAGGTACGATCCTTCTTAGGCCTCGTCAACTACTACCGAAGATTTATAAAGGGCTACTCCTTTATTGCAACTCCACTCACTAATCTGTTGAAGAAGAATCGAACATGGAGTTGGGATGTTAAATGCCAAAGAGCATTTGAAGTGCTCAAACAAGCAGTAGCTGACGAGCCAGTGTTGGCTCTTCCCGATCACACCAAATCATATGAGGTACAGACCGATGCTTCAGATTTTGCAATTGGTGGTGTTTTAATGCAAGAGGGGCATCCTGTTGCATATGAGAGCCGCAAGTTGAATGAAACCGAGCACCGTTATATAGTCCAAGAGAAGGAGATGACTGCGGTGGTGCATTGCCTACGAACCTGGAGGCATTATTTGTTGGGGTCTAAGTTCATCGTGAAGACGGACAACATTGCCACAAGTTACTTCCTCAATCAGAAGAAGTTGACGCCAAAGCAAGTGAGGTGGCAGGCTTTCTTGGTGGAATTCGACTTTGTGATGGAGTATAAACCAGGCAAGGCTAATTTGGTGGCCGATGCTTTGAGTAGAAAGGCCGAACTAGCTGCCATCACAAGTCCAAGCTTCCCTTTGGTAGAACAAGTGAAGGAGGGATTGGAGCATGACCCACAAGCCAAGAGTTTGAAAGAATTGGCAAGTAGTGGGAAGACACGCCGGTTTTGGCTTCAAGATGGGTTACTTACTACCAAAGGCAATAGAGTTTATGTGCCAAAGTGGCATGGATTGAGGAAGGCAATTATCAAGGAGTGCCATGACTCAAAATGGGCAGGACATCCGGGTATGCGTCGCACGTTGGCACTTGTGGAGCGAGCATATTATTGGCCACAAATGCGGGACGACGTTGAGCTCTATGTGAAGACTTGTCTTGTATGCCAACAAGACAAGGTGGAGCAACACCAACCATCGAGATTGCTGGAGCCCCTACCTATTCCGGAGAGACCATGGGAGAGTGTTTCGATGGATTTCATCACATGTCTACCGAAGTCGGATGGATGTGCCAACATCATGGTCGTGGTGGACCAATTTAGCAAGTATGGTGTGTTCATCCCCGTACCCTCAAAGTTCACAGCTGAGGATGTAGCACGCCTATTTTTCAAGTATGTGGTGAAATATTGGGGCATCCCAAAGACGATTGTCAATGACAGAGACACGCACTTCACCGGGAGATTCTGGATGGAGCTATTCAAGTTGATGGGATCGGAGCTCAACTTCTCCACAAGCTTTCATCCTCAAACTGATGGCCAAACAGAGAGGGTGAATGCCTTGTTGGAACTATTCTTACAGCATTACGTAAGTACCAATTAGAGTGATTGGGCTAAGTTACTTGACATAGCCCAATTCTCGTACAATTTGCAGAAAAGCGAGTCAACTGGGGCTAGTCCGTTCGAGGTTGCTACGGGACTACAACCATTGACTCCACACACATTGGCGGTTGGCTACAAAGGGCCGAGTCCTGCAGCATTCAAGTTTGCCAAGGGTTGGCATGAGAAGTCCGACATGGCACGGGTACATTTGGCTAAGGCTACCAAGCGAATGAAGAAATGGGCCGATACCAAGAGGAGACACTTGGAATTTGAGGAAGGAGATTTGGTGATGGTAAAACTCCTTCCCCATCAGAGCTGAAGGTTTGCTAGGGTGCATAAGGGTCTAGTAAGGCGTTACAAGGGACCCTTCCCAGTAGAGAAGAGGATTGGCAAGCTAGCATACCGATTAACTTTACCATCACACCTCGAGATGCATCCAGTATTCCATGTAAGCTTACTAAAGCCTTACCATCCTGATAAGGAGGAGCCGAGTTAGGGTGAGTCAAAGAGGGCCCCTACGGCCATAACAACCATGCCAGATCGTGACATGGAGGAAATATTGGCGCATCGTGTCATTCCTAGGAGAGGCACCCATCCAAGTTATGTTGAGTACTTTGTTAAATGGAAAGGGTTGCTTGATAGCGAGGTAAGTTGGGAACACAAGCTAACTTTATGGAACAACGTGGATGTGATCGAGAAATACAAGAGGGACGCTACGAGGGCGTCGCCAAATTGAGTGGGGGAGAATGTCACGCGTCGCGTGATTCTGCCCCAAATTTGAAGTGCTTAAGGAGGCTTATTCTTCATAATTCTAGAATTAGGTGGAAGCCTCTAGAATCTTGTAGATAACTCTCTTATTTTCTTGAAGAACGTAGAGTTAGGTAGAATACTCTAGAAGGAGGATAGGGACCGTTAGATTAAATAGATCCTGACCCTCTGTTGAGGAGGTGGACGACTATATATAGTCTTAGGGACCTCACTTGTAAAGCATCCAAGAACAATCCAAGCAATAATGTAGTTACATTCTCCAAGTTCTCCATATCTCTTGTCTACTTTGTGTGTTTCTTTCTATCTTCCTCTAGTAGCGTTCTAACTCTTGGAGAAGGCTGAACTAGCATTCGAGTCAAGATAATTGCTAGTGCGCACGGGTCGTTGGTTAATCAAGGCCAAGTCCGTGACACAATGCAATGGGAACTCCAAAGCATGCCTTGCCAACAAGGACTCGTATTGAAGTTCTTTATCTTTAAGATTCTTCGTAAGATGCTTTGCTGCAAAATTTTTTGCATCTTCCAGCATACTCTCACCTTCTTCCAATAGGTATGATGCTTCGTAAAAGGATAACATTTCTTTTATGTCATTACACAAGTATTTTTTGAAGTTGTTTTCATTATTTTTAAAATTATTAAATATCTCTACAATTTGATAAATAATTTATATTTTTATTAATAATTTTTTTTTATTTTTTGAGTATTTAATAAATTAATTATTATTTATAATATAAAAAATTATTAAAATTTTTAAATATTAAATTAAATAATTTATAATAAAATATGATTATATAAATATATAAAAAATAAATATATTTTAATTAAATATATTTTTATTATAATATTATTATTATTATTGAAATATCTTGAAGTACTTTAAATTTATATTATCTTATGAGTATGAATTCAAGAGCTGTGGCATACAAATTTTTGTTGGTTCCTCTAGAATTAGTACAGTGATTATCACTGTAAAACGTGCCCAAAATCCTGTTTATCTCGTCTCCAAAGTGGTAAGCCAGCCCAAGTCTCTGCAGGGTATCAATTAGCTCGAGCCGATCTAAGGGATTCATTGGCTGTTGGAGCATCATCCTCGCTTGCTCCTTGAGACTGTTGATCTGCTTTTTGTGTGACTCTTCCTGCATGATTTATATTATATTATATATATATATATATATATAGCCAATAATTTTTAATGAATTATATAGCTATACTGATTCGGTATACTTTAAATAAACCCTTGGTACAATATTGACGATCTCACAAAGATTGAATTTCGGTGAATTTTCATTTACTGATCTTATCTTTTACGAAATCGATCCCTTTTTGACTGTACAAAAATATGTGGAGCTCGGCATGTCTGGAAGCACAGGAGAACGTTCTTTTGCTGATATTATTACCAGTATTCGATATTGGGTCATTCATAGCATTATTATACCTTCCCTATTCATTGCAGGGTGGTTATTTGTCAGCACGGGTTTAGCTTACGATGTATTTGGAAGCCCCCGTCCAAATGAATATTTTACAGAGAGCCGACAAGGAATTCCATTAATAACTGGCCATTTTGATTCTTTGGAGCAACTCGATGAATTTAGTAGATCTTTTTAGGAGGCCCCAATGACTATAGATCGAACCTATCCAATTTTTACAGTGCGATGGTTGGCTGTTCATGGATTAGCTGTACCTACCGTTTTTTTTTTTGGGGTCAATATCAGCAATGCAGTTCATCCAACGATAAACCTAATTCGAATTAATTCTAAAGCTATGACACAATCAAACCCAAATGAACAAAATGTTGAATTGAATCGTACCAGTCTCTACTGGGGGTTATTGCTCATTTTTGTACTTGCTGTTTTATTTTCTAATTATTTCTTCAATTAATAGGAGAAAAGAGAAGAGTAGGATAATAAATAAGAGCGGAAATTCTCTTATCTCATCGGAAGGATATCATCTCATACTTATCTATGACTGTTTATGTCTATAGCATGACCCCTTGATTAAATGTGGAGGCAAGTGAGATAAATGGCCGATACTACTGGAAGGATTCCTCTTTGGATAATAGGTACTGTAACTGGTATTCCTGTAATTGGTTTAATAGGCATTTTCTTTTATGGTTCATATTCCGGATTGGGATCATCCCTGTAGGAATCGGATGAACTAAGTAAAGTGTAAACATGAAAGCATAAAAACTCAACAAGACCCCCGCAAATCAGACAGAAAAAAAAGGGGGTACTCTATTGAGTTCTTAATAATCATAATACTTTATTCATATAAATTATAAATGAAAAAATGAATCCATTTTCTTTGATATTTCAAATATTTCAAAAACGCCATTACACCTTTTTTCTGAATAGTTTTTTTGAAAACGTAACTTCATTAATTCCGAACATTTGTTCCTTGATAGTATCTATCGATACTTTCAAAGTTATAAGAAAGAAAGAATTACTTGATTTCCTTTTCTTTTCCTCGATGACATAATTAGAATATGTATTTTCTATATTTATGTAGATCCGATCCGATATCATGCCAATTTTGCTATACTAATACTAATAGAACTGTATGCTATTTATTTTAATTTATTTTAATATTTAATATCTAATCAAAGTTGAAATTTTTTTTAGAAATTCATTGAAAAAGTTATATTTTTTCAAAAAATTTCCCTTTCTTTTTTATTTGTCCATTATTTTTTATTTATACATATAAATTATATTTATTGCATATAATTCTATTTATTACGTATAAAAAAGAAGGAGAGGTTATGATAAACCTGGAAAAAAAAGGATAAACTAAGAATGGGAATCTTAGACAAATGGGATCCAGAATCATTATTATTTCGACACAAGAAAAGGAAAATTTCCCATATTTTTTTGTGTCGAAGGCTAGTAAAGACCAATAGAATAATACCTTCTATACTCCCTTATTCTCCGCATTTAGCCTTTGCTTTTCTACTTACTTATCTTATGCTTAGTGTCTAGTCGAATTTGATTGTATTAGAATAGAAAAAGCTATTGATATATTCTATGACAGTTAAATCTGACAATAGTGACATAATTACACCGTTCTTCCATTTAGATTAAAAAATAAAAAGAAAAAAAAAGGGGGGGATAAATTCAACTTGTCTTTTTACCAATATCTATACTATGACTAGAAATGCAGTACAAGTAATTCCCCAAATCTGGTATAAAAGAAAATAGAAACAAAAGAAAAAGGATTTTCACAATTTTTTTTGATCATACATAATTGCCAACAAAAATTGTTTTCTTTTTAAGAACTTAATGCTGATAAATCCACGGATCTAGAAATTCATTTCGGATAATTGACCCTTCTCAAACTGTTTCTTTTTAAGAACTAAAAAAATTTGTGCCAAAATAACCTATGCAAAAAAGAACAAAAGACCTTGGACACGTAATGGGTCTTGAAGCACTATTTCCGAATCCCCCTGACCAAATCCACCCACATTTGGATTACTAGTTAATGGTTGATCAAGTTTGATGGATTCGCCTTCTGAAACAAGAAGTTCTGGTCCTGGAGGTATACTCTCAATTATTTGACGTCCTTCTGACGCATCTGTTATGGTTATTTCGTACCCCCTTTTCTTTTCGTATGATTTTGCTTACTATACCCGCTGCTGTAGCATTATAAACCGTATTGTTACTCTTGCTCCCGTCGGGATAAATCTGACCCCTTCCTCTGTTTCCGCCTATGTATATGGAATATTTTAAAAAGTGAGCATCTTTCTTATTAGCGGGGTCCGGAGAAGGAATAGGAAAGGTGATTTCACTATATTTCTGACCAGGAACAGACCTATCACAAGAATATTTTTTTTAGTGGGTCGATAGCTCTGAAAAGACAGATTACCTATCTTTTCTTTCATCTCTGGCGAAATACGATCAGGGGGGCTAATTCAAATCCCTCGGGTAAAATAAGAACAGCCCCCACATTCAAAGCCCCCTTTTTGCCATTAGCAAGAACTTGTTTCAGTTGCATATCATAAGGAATTCGAACAACTGCTTCAAATACAGTATCAGGAAGTACTGCCTGCGGAACTTCAATATCCACGGGCTTATTCGCCAAATGACAATTTGCTCATACAATACGGCCAGTTGCTTCGCGCGGATTTTCATAACCCTGCTGTGCAAAAATGGGATATGCATTTGAAATGGATGACCGAGTTATTATATATATCATGAGTGATACGGAAATGGAGTGAGTAATCTCTTCCTTTATACAAGAAAAGGTCTTTTTATTTTGCATGGTACAATCGTTGATCCCAAAAATTTCTACAATAAACTTAGATAGGTCACTAATAAAGTTCCCTATCCACGATGCTGGTATTTATTGAAAAATTTTTACTAAAACTAAAATGTGAGAAGAATCTGAATCTCTTGGATGTATAAATTCTTAAATGTATAGAAAAAAAAGAAAAGAAGTGTATAAAAACAAAGTAAGATTTGGAATGTTTTGCTTATATACAAAATCAAATAACAAACATTCTAATTGAATCAGTGAATCATTTTTCAGTCATTCATTGAATGATAAATCACTACAAGTGACGGAGATATATGATTTAAATAACAGAAGATCCAATATTTAAAAATGGTATCGAGAATGACTGGAAAAGTGGAAACAAGCCCAGATATAATTTGATCGTTACGAGCAAATCCAAAATCTTTGTAGATAGAGCCAATCATTAGTTCCCAACCATAGGGTGAATGGAATCCTATACATAAATCGGTTAATTCTTGCATCCAAGAATTAAGAATAATAAGTTTTTCATTACTTAGAATAGAATAACCACTTAAAATAATGAAACAGATTATATTTGTCGAGAAGTGAAAAATCGTATGGATACCAACCTCATTGTACATCCTGATCAATTCGATCATTTCTTGGTGGATTCCGATACGAAATTTTTGTAGATGTGTTTCCGGATATTCCTTTATCAGTTGGTCCAAGAGCAAAAGTTCTTCTAATTCTAGGAATTTTTCTAGAATACTCTTTTCTTGGATATCATTGAAAAGGGTTTCGGATTTACTAGTATTCCACCAATTAATAACCCAAGATTCCAGACTTTTATTAAATGAAAAGGGGATCCACCATAGCAAAAATACTAGAGATGTAAGATATAGAAGGGGAATGGATATTTTTTTTTTTCCATTTTTCATCTGTAAATTTTTAATGAACTCACCTCATTCGTTGACTCTATACGATCTAATATTTCTATCAAGCATAAATTCTATTACAAGGTTTCGAACTTATTAATCTATTCCCTCTTTTTTATTTGTGAGTCATTGGCTAGCCCTTGAATTTAGAAAGACTACAGAAATAGCCTAAGAAAGCGTACATGAAGGAGGAAAACAAGATTGTTTCCGGATATCTCAATTGCTCAAATTCGAAGCAATTCCCTCTTTTCGACGAATGTCCAAAAGAGCCACTTCAAATTAGGATTTCGAAATAAAAGAATTGCTTTCTATCAAAATATTTGATATTTTGAAAAAAAAAAATTGCGGACAAAAAAAAAGTTTTTTTTTTTTTATAATTGTTCTTATATTTGATATATATATAATCTATTTTCTTTTCTTTGGTTCATCAGTATTGTGAAAAAATTTCAATTAGGTTGTGCTATCCAATAAAAGAGGACTCTTGGATTTTTTTCCTTCTGCTAAGAAAATGTTCATTCCTTAGTTGATTTCAAAATACTTCAATTGGTACACGCAAAAAATAGGCCAATTCCGCGGCTTTTTGTTCAATTTCTCGTGGAGTCAAATTCTCATCAGTACAAGTCAAAGGAATAGCCCCCTGGCCTCTGATTTCCATATAAAGGACACGCCAAGCATAAATACCTTCTTTAACTTCTATTCTGATAGGCTGAATATCGTTCATGAGGAATCGGAGTAAGATGCGCCGATTTTTTCCAGGAAATCCTCAACGAAAAATACACACTATTCCTTCTTTTCTATCAACCACTCCCTACATTCCAAAAAATTGTACACCACAAATAAGAACTAATAAATAATCCGGCGATCCCATAGAAAGACATCACGACCCCTTGTGGAAAAAAAATTATTTGCTGAGACCGAAATAAAGATATCAAATTTCTGTCAAGATAATTGGAAATTCCAACCAATAAAAACCCCAAAGAACCTAAAAAAAGTATAAAGGCCCAACAGAAATTACTTGTTTTTCGAGACCCCGCTATAAACTCTATCCATATATGTTCTGATCGAGAACTCATACTAAATTCAGTTGCATTTTATTGGAAGTAGGAGACTAGCCTAAATGAATTTTGATCTTACTTTTTTCCGAAGTAACTTTCATCAACTCGCATTATTCTGATGTGAACCTTTAGGAAGAATTCATGAAATTTGTTAGATCTAAACTAAAATAATAGGAGCCCTTTCTTTCATATGATCGGCTATCTATACACATATGATACATATAGATACATTGGCTTAGCTTTTATTCAGCTATCTATCCAATCTCGACTTATTTTCAAATAGCTCATTTCCTCATATATCCTATTTATGCTTGCCTAAGTTTCATTTATGTTGGTTCATTTATGTTTGAAGGAAGCCACATTTTATTTTATATGATATTATACTAAATAGATATATCTAAGTGAGTATAATAATAAAGTGCAAGGAGTGGAGAACTAACTAAATGAATTTATTCCTCTCTCTACATGAAATATATGTATGATAATCCATTTGTTTGTTATTCTTCTTTATATTATCTTTTTCTTGTCTTATAATTTTTTAATATTTTAATTTTAATAAATTAATAAAGAATAAAGCATTTTTTCCGCTTCTAAATTACCGAAAAACTTGTTCCAATTCAATGCAGCAAGAGGGATTCTTAGTAAAAAAAAAAGGGGGATTCGGGGGGATTATAGAAATACGGAAGACTCCATATTTTCTATACAATATAGAGGTAAGAAAAGAACATAAAATTCATTTTCTTTATTATTTACCTTCTCCAATTGAATTTCATGGAAGAAAGAATTTACTCTTTTATCTTGTTGATAAAGGTTTCCTAATCAGTAATCAGAACTATCGACAAAAAAAATTATTTACATAATTCTTTCTACAATTGACTCTTATGTTACCAAAAAAAATCCAAGGAATAGATTTTTCCTTTGATTCTGATAAACGATAAATAAATATTTGTTTGCCAGAAATTAAAAAACAAAATTAACTAATTTAATTAACTAATTAACTTAGGGCCCCCTTTCTTTATGATTCAAAGGAAAGAAAGCATGGAGCTGAAATAACTCGTTCAGAATACTTTTTAAAGGATTACGTGGTACGATTGGATCAAATAAGCCCTTATGGAATAAAAATTCGGCCACTTGTGAACCTTCAGGTACTATTTTATTCAATGTTTGTTCAGTTACTCTTTTACCGGCAAATGCAATGTAGGCGTTGGGTTCAGCAATAATGATATCCCCTAACATACCAAAACTAGCTGTCACCCCACCAGTCGTAGGAAATGTAAGGATTGATACATAAAATAACTTTTTTATTCGATTGATAATGATATAAAGCGGAAGATATTTTAGCCATTTGGATCAAGCTCAAACTTCCTTCTTGCATGCGTGCTCCTCCGGAAGCACACACTAGAATAAGTGGTAAAAATTTATTGGTAGCATACTCGATCAAACGAGTAATTTTCTCGCCTACTACGGATCCCATACTACCCCCCATAAACTGAAAATCCATAACCCCAATTGCGACGGGAATGCCGTATAGCTGACCTGTGCCTGTTTGAACAGCCTCGGTTAATCCCGTGTTTCTTTGATAAGAATCAATACGATCTTTATATGGCACTAATTGAGGAATTTTCTAGATTGATTAGACATTTTAAGAGTGAAACGCATAGAAAGGCCCGCCGCCCGACAAAGGGCGTCCCTGGTGAAAGCAACATCCATATTATTCACAGAATCGTTTGGCACGAAATCACCTACCCTCAATTAGTGCATAGCCTGTAACGAAAATTTTTGATCGTTATGGACCAAACAAAAAAAAAAAGAGTTTTTTTTGATATTGTTGTCTGTTCATTCATATGCGTTTAAAGAAGCTTTGTGGTCACAAAGCAACCCCTATTAAAGGCTTCTTATATTGGTCTAGCAATAAATGAATTGCGCGTTTTGCCTTATGAACAAAGACGACTTAATTCTTGAAATTAAATTATAAGAGAGCATGATCAACGCGAGATCCAAATGGAGCAGATCATGGGGAGGCAATGACGTTCAGGTTGGGTTAGGACAGTAGATGAAAGGGCGTTTGTCGAGGACTCCTTCGGTTACCTGTTGCTTGGTGTCATGGGTGCTCTGCTTGCTCCGGTGCATGTCAGCCCCATGGACCCATTGCCTCACCTTAACATCAGTGACACCCCAATTGTAACTCCCTTTCTTCGTTCCCCATTTCACTTTACATCTTCACTTTAGACCCATTTTGGTTCTTCGCAGCCTTTGTGGCTGTCCCAAATTCTGAAGCTATCATTTTAACGTTTCCGATTGCAATATGTATTGAGCGGAGGAAGTTTCTTGCAATAGCACATCCCCGAAGAGACAAAAATAATTAGGGTGTTTATTAATGAAATTGGAGCAGTTTCCACTAGATTACAACAAGAGCAGAAAAATGAAGCCGAGGGTCCAGATGTACAAATAATACTGACAATAAAAATGGATTTGAAGTTGTAAATAAAACCATGTAGACAACTAAAGATAAGATTGACCAATTTTTTCCGCTTGCTACTTTCTCAACAGCCAAACACAAGTCTGAAAAACTAACAATTTTAACATGAATGAATGGATCTATTATTCAACAACAACATTAACAACAACACGACATACAAAGTGTCCAATGACTTCACCAACGTCACATTTTAACTCTGAATCCAATTCAATTAAAAACGGAAACTAAGAAATCACTTACATCCGAAAACTCACCTATGTAGAAATCTCAAAAAAAAAAAAAAAAAAGGAAAATACTCGGAAGTGGTATGAAAGAAAATAAAAAATGATTATTCATGCAAATGATCTTCACAAGAATTAAGTTTACAAAACATGAACTCTTTCCAATAGTTGTTTTTACTTGGTGGGTTCAATTAAACATGAAATCCCTATGGGCATATATTGACGAAGTTTGGTCATTGCTCTTGTTTGATGGAAATATGACGGTCTCTGAGCCATCTATAGAATAAGCCTATCTCATAAATAGTAAAGAAACTTGTTTTTGCATATGAAGGTAGCCTCTGATTTTATTTAATCAAACTAAACAGTGCCAATGTAACACTCCCTTTGTTTCTTTCTAATTCAAAACCATCACAAGTGAGCATATCCCTCCAATGATCTACTTCTATAAAGGTATGAACCATTTTTGAGGAATTCAATGGATTAAACGTGACCCAAACGACATCCTCTTTGACTTGCTCAATAAAGTCTTTGTAACATTTTGTCTACCAATTTTGCTTTCATCAAAAAGAGGCATGGTGTTGCATTTTTACTCTAAAGGTCAGTTGGTTTGCCTTTTACAGAAAGCTTCCCACCAAAGTCCATGAATTTTAGTTGGTGGTAGTTACAATTTGTTGGAGCTTGTTGATGACGAAACCAAAGCAAATCAAATTTGTTGACTATTTAATTTAATTTGAAAAATATTGGATTGAAAAGATGTAATTTAATGATTAAGTTTTTAAAATCTCTTAATCATTAGCTAACTTTATTTTAAATTTAAAAGTTTGTATTTAAATTTTGTAATGTACAAAATTTAATATAGAAGAGGTTTGATGATGAATAAAAAAGTGTGAGCAACTTCCCTCAATAGCATTACAAGTTCTTGTTCTGCTTCTTTCATTTTCATCAATATTTTTAGGTTTTTTGGTCTTGAATATTGGTATACTTATACATTGAGTGTTGCTAGTTTTCATAATCACCAACAGGCCAAACTTGCATCAGCATTGTCACCAACAAGCTTGTTATTAGAGCTATTAGATTCTTGTGAGACTTAAAAGGAGTGAAGAAAAGGATAGGCTAAACAATTAAGAAAGGAAAAATTAGCGAGTTTGTGTTGAGAAAACAAAAACTAGAAAGATATGGCTTCATCCAGATTTACTCCCTTGCCACCACCCAAATTTACAAGAGACAATTATCTTTAATGGACAATGATTATAAAGGCCCATTTGACTTGTGGAAAGTGATAGAAACTAAAGTTCAGCCACCTCTTCTTCTAGCAAATCCATCACTAGCACAAATCAAGTTTTGTAGTGAATAAGTTGCAAAGCAATATAAAGCTTTCATTTGCACTCACTTAACTATTTTAGAAACCATATTCAATAGAATTATGGCACGTGAAACAACAAATGAAGCTTGGGAAAGGATTAAAAAAGAATTTGAAGGCAACTTTAAAACTTAAAATATGCAAATTCTCAATTTAAGAATGAAGTTTAAACATTTGAAAATGAAAGAGATTAACACTACAAAGGATTATAGTGATAAATTGATCAAAGTTGTGAATAAGATCAAGATCCTTGGAGGGTATTTTTCTAATAAACAAATTGTTCAAAACATCTTGGTAGGAGGTTGAAAAAAATTATGAGGCTAAAATCTCTTCCTTGGAGGAGTCCAAGGATTTGAACATTGTCAAGATTGCGAAACTTATTAGTTCACCCTAAGCATATGAACAAAGAAGACATTTAAGATAGAAGAAGACTTCTGAAGAGGCTCTTTAAGTTAAACTCAAGCAAAACCATAATAAAAGAAAAAATAAATTGGAAAACAAAGAGAAAAGTAAGAGATTCAAGGAAATCAGAAGACTAATCATCTTATGAGTTTTGTAATAAGGTTAATCATCTTGCAAAATTTTGTTGGAAAAGACCAAATCTTATATGCAAAATCTACAACAAGAAAGGATATTTTGAAAAAATATGTTGGCATAAAGGAAAATAATAACAATAGTTATAGGGATACCAATAAGTGTAGAATGACAATCTATAGATAAGGATTAAGGAGTTAAGGACTAGCTGTTTATGGCTACCAATTGCCTTTATAGCAAAGTTGTTGACATATAGCTAGTGGATAGTGGCTACACCAACCATAAATCATCTAATTTGCACTTATTTAAGGAGCTTGAAATTTCCTATAAGTCAATAATCAAAGTTAGAAATGGAGAAAGCATTCAAGTAAAAGGTAAATGTATAATTGTAATCAAAATAAAAATGGATTTGAAATTTATAACCAACGTCCTCTATGTACCTTCAATAAACCAAAATCTACTTTCAGTTGGTCAGCTACTTGAAAGGAATTGCTCTTTAATCTTTAAAGATAGGGTATATGTCATATATGATTCCTTTAGTGTTAAACTGACCATTGTTCTTATGATAGAGAAAAACTTCCATTTGAATAAAAAAAATATGTATACATAAGCTTTACATGCCACCATCACCATCAAAATATTTGATTTATGGCATCAAAGATTGGGCCATTATCTTCTTATTGGATACAAAGGTTGCTAAAAGAAGGTCTTATACATAATCTACCTAAGTTAGAAGAAAGCAAAGGTATGTGCAAGGTTTGCTAGCTAAGGAAGCAAACAAAGCTTCCTTTTTCTCAAAGTCATAATTAGAGAGCCAAGAAATACTTAAACTTGTCCATTCTAACTTTTGTGGACCTATGAGCATTACTTCTCTAAATAGTATCAAAAAATTTATCAATTTCATAGATGACTTCTTTAGGTTTGCTTGGATCTATTTTCTAAAGTCTAAAGCTAATGTCCCTAATGTTTTCCTTAAATTTAAGATCAAGATTGAGAATAAATTGGGCTTCAGGATTAAGGCCATTAAAAGTGACAATGGCATAGAATATGTGTCACTATCCTTTAAGAAGATATACTTAGATTTTATAATTAGGCAATAGCTCACTTCACCTTATTCCCCTCAATAAAATAGGGTTAGTGAGTGAAAGAATAGGACTTTACTTATAATAGCTAGGTGTTTGCTATACTAAAAGTCAATGCTTAAGAAATTTTATGTTGAAGCTATAACAATCGCAACTTGTATACTAAACAAGCTTTAACAAAATTCTTGTCTAAAAGGACACCATTTGAAGCCTAGTTCTAGTCCAAACCATTTATCAATTTTTCACAAAGAATTCTTGGATTCCTCTTCATAACTTAAAGGTTTAAGAATTGCTTCATGACATTTTTCATAAATGTCATCAAAGTCTTTAGCACTTCTGACTAATGTATGATTAACATCTTCATCTTCTAAAGAGGCAAATTTTTATTGTTGTGCTGAAGGGCCAGCTCAATCTAAGTTTCTTGGATTTTAACCTTTGACTTGTCCCAATGCCACTACTTTCCCTAATTGAATCTAAGGTTTCTGACAACAGAAACCCTTCTGTTTTGAGATCATAGATTCTATAATTGAGAGGTGTGCTTGTATAGGCAATTAACATAGCTACAAATGACTTCTAATCCAATTTATTTTTCTATTGTTGCTTATAGTTATATGTCAAGGCAACTTTCTTAAATGGAATGTTCTAAAAGGAGTTGTATGCTCAACAACCTGATGGATTTATTAAAGAAGGAGAAAAAGAGAAGACCTAACTACTTAAAAGGGTTTTGTATAGCCTTTAATAGGCACTTAAGGCCTACTATAGCAGGATTCATGATTGCTTGCAAAAACTTGGGTTTAATAAAAACTCAACTGAGGCTATTCTCTGTATTAGTGCCAAAGATACACATTTCTTGCTCATATCTCTGTATATTGATGACTTAATGGTCATTAGAGACAATTTAAAGCTTGTTGATTAGTTCAAAAAAGAGATGAAAAGTTAGTTTGGCATCACTAATTTAAAGAAAATGCATTACTTCCTTGGCTTGGAAGTATATCAATCCAATTAAGGGATCTTTATAAATCAAGCAAAATATGCAAAACAGGTGTTGGAAAATTTCCAAATGCATGGATGTAAGAGCTTTAAGACACCTTTAACTCTAAGGGAAAAGTAGTAGAAAAAGGATGGAGCTGCAAAAATAAATGCTTCAAAATTTAGGAGTCTTATTGGATATCTTTTATACTTGTCAACTACAGACTTGACATAATGCATTTAGTTAGCCTATTATTAAGATAAATGCATTCTTCTTGTGAAAATCATTTTAAGTCATGTAAGAAAGAGCTTAGATACATTAAAGGCTCAACTAATTTAGGAGTTATGTTCATGATAAGCCAATAAATGAAGCTAATTATCTTTATTGACATTGACTAGGCTAGCTCACATGATGTTATAAGAAGTATAATAGGCTACGCCTTTACCATGTGCTTAGACATCTTTTGTTGAAGTTTCAAGAAGCAAATCATTGTTGCTTAGTCCATAGTTAAGGCTAAATACATTGTAGTAACCTTAACAGTGAACCAATTAATTTGGATTAAGAAAGTGCTCATTGATTTGAAGCTAAACTAGACTCAGCCTATTAAAATTATGTGTGAAAACCAAGTTGCAATTACATTCTTAAGGAACCTCATTTTGTATGGGAAAATTAAACATTTTAAGATTAAACTCCATTTCATTAGGGAGGTACAAGAGAATTATGAAATTATTCTAATTTATTGCATAACTAAAGAACATATTGCAAATATACTAAACAAAAGTCTGCATAAATCAAGATATATAGAATTAAGAAAAGCACTTAAAATGTAAAATTACAACATGAAGAAGGAATGAAAGGAAAATCCATGGTGTTACAATTTTGCTCCAAAGGTCTATTAGTTTCCTTTTTAATAAAGAGCTTCCCAGCAAAGCCCTTAAATTTTAGTTTATGATAGTTACAATTTGGTAGAGCTTATTGATGAAGAAACCAAAGCAAATCTATTTTGTTAATTATGTTATTTAGTTTGAAATATTTTGAATTGAAAACATATAAGTTGATAATTAAACTGTTAAAATCTCTTCATTATTAGTTAACTTTATTTCAAATTTGAAAGTTTGTATTCAAATTTTATAATTTATGAAACCTCATATAAAGAGGTTGAATGATGAATGACAAGTGTGAGCAACTTCTCTCAATAGCCTTACAAGTTCTTGTTTTGCTTCTTTCATTTTCATATACATTTTCTAGTTGTCAAGCCTTAAGCATTATTGTACCTATGAGTTAAGACTTATTTGTTTGCATAATCATTAATAGGCAAACCTTGCATTAAATAATCACCAACATAGGCAAAAGCAACATAAATCTATTAGTGTTGCTATCTTAATCATTTTTACTTTAGCATGATTCTATAAACATAAGTTTATGGCCATGGGTGAGATGGATAAGTGTCAAGATTAGGGCATGGAAACTATTAAAGTGCTATTGTCACTAAAAAGATGAAAGAGGGTAGCATACTTGGTAGTTAATTAAGCTTTTATAAAAAAGGCTTTGTGTTAGATAGAGGTCAAGATGAAATGATACTTTTCTAGGCATAAACAAATTTAATAGAGCCTTAGGTAGTTGTTGATAGACAATAATTACATAGTACACAATGGATGAGACAATGTGTAATTGATTTATTTTCTAGAAGAGTGGAAGATGATGCAATAAGAAAATCTTGAAATC
The DNA here is from genome assembly GCA_037832385.1 of Rhizophora apiculata. NCBI lineage: Eukaryota > Viridiplantae > Streptophyta > Magnoliopsida > Malpighiales > Rhizophoraceae > Rhizophora > Rhizophora apiculata. Next base: position 2,265,233 of record CM075440.1, read on the forward strand.
CATGTGCTTGTCACAACTTATGCTAACATAAAGAGTTCTTGGCTTAATTGAGGGATGTAATCTATCTTTGTATTTGCTCATGCTCAATATCAAGGCATGTTGAGTACCATATAGGTGGTAGTAATAATTTTGATTGCATTTTTCTCCATATATTAACAACACCCATTGAACTACCATTTTATTTTCTTTATTTTCTAGTTTTGGAATTTAGTAAAGCTTTTTGCCACCCCTTTTGCTACTTTAACATTGATTGGAGGTGGTACACTAAATTATGTGATGTATGACTACACTTATTACTACCTTCATCACAACCAACCCAAAAGTGATGTCTCAAAGGGTTTAAAGGCGAGAAAATTTTACCATTGGTCAAGAAAGTTCAAATTTTTCAAAAGTTAATGCTAAGAATTAAAGCAAATGTGTATTGATTTTTCTTAACCTCAAAAGATTAATAAATTTTCAATTATTTGACCCATTTCTTGTAGTATCCAGGGTTTCCAGTTTGATCCTAATATGGTTATTGTTGGTGTATAACTTCCTTTGATGTTTGATCAACAACATTACTTTGCATATTTGCAATCTACATGTCCTCATTTGTCTTCACAATAGTAAAACCATCCTTATATTATTTTGATAAATATGGAAGATGAAAAATATTATAGGTTGCACCACCAATATCTTTATTTATATTAACTGCATAATCAAGTATTGGAAGCGCAAAATCATATTCAATCCAATGGAAATGTTGGACTAAAGCTAATGAAAGAAAATATGAGGTAATGATCTTTCAAGCTACCAATCCCTCACTAACCTCAACAATCTAATCATAAGAGTTTTTAGAACAATCATACTATGACAAGGTGTTTAAACCAATCACATCCTATAGACAAAGTATGAAATCATACTTTTCCTAAGAAAATTGTAATAAAATCTCAAAGGTTGAACATGCTAAAAGCTTTGATGCTTGACTTTATTGTAATGAATGTGTCATTAACCCATAAAAACTAGAATGAAAATGTTATGTCCGTTGGCCATCTTCACCATAACTTGCCTATTCCCAACACTAGATGCTTTCAGTTAGATTATTTGAGTTCATGCAATTTGAATTAGAACCACACATGGTCAAAGTACTACTCCTTATTCCTAGCTTCAAAAGTATAACTTTAAGGATGAAGTCACTAGTAAAATATATGATATGGCAATGGACTAACATGGATGTCACTTCTTGCAAAAAAAAATTTTTTGAGGGCATGCTACAAGATGTTGAAAACATTTTTCTGGAGACCATTGATCACATTGTCGAGTTGATGACAAACCCTTTTGGAAATTACCTAATCTAAAAGTTATTTAAAGTGTTTGATGAGGTTCAGTGAATGCAATTACTTAGTGCATCACTAGAAAATCCAAAGAACTTGCTGGGGTTTTATGTGACATGCATAGATTATTCATCTATTGGTTCTTATTTTGGTGATAAGGGATTACTTAAGGCAAAAAGAAAAGAAGGTGAAATAAGGAGAAGGGTTAAGGTAGGGTGAATATCTATTGATTTTGTGCAAAAAGCATCAATTTCATTGTTTCTTCTTCAATATATATTAGAAACTTTTACAAAATCAAGTTTACTACAAATTCAAATTTCATATTTTGAATTTAAATAGAGAGTTACAAGATTATAGATTTATTTAAATTCAAAATATTTCAAATTTGAATTAAACACATCAATACACAAAATGTTTGGAATGATTTGCTAGGAAGCTTCTATAAAATGTTTACCAACTTCCAAAACTGTCAATTACCAATTGATGTTTGGAAAAAAAGTTAGTTACTTAGGGTTTAAGGTCAACTTGTTGTAGCAAAGTAAGGGCACAACAATCTTTACTCTTCCTTAATGTTGTTGCTTTGCATCCTCAATTTCATCCTTAGTTTAGCAAATCTGTCTTTATGCAACCCTTTGGTTAGGACATTTGCAAGCTAAATCCTTGGAGGGATAAAACCTTGGTTCCACATCTTAATTCTCTTACAGTTTCCTCACACAATGAAGCTTTATATTAAAATGCATAGTTCTCCCATGCATTATTGAATTCTTTGATATAACAATGGATACTTGATTGTCATGGTATGATGGTGGCCTCCTTTTGTTTTAGCTTCATGTCTACCATTATCTTTTTGATCCATAAGGCTTGATTCACAATTGAAGTAAGAACTATTTGCTTTGTTTTAGCTGTGAATTGAGTCATAATAGTTTGTTTCTTTAAACTCTAACAAAAAATAGCTAAACCAAGAGTAAAAGTTTGCCTTGAAGTGCTTTTCATATCCTTACTTGATTTAGCTTAATCATTATAAGTATAGCCTTTTAACTTGATATCTCCTGTGCTTTTGAATGTAATTCCAAAATTAGTTATGTGTTTGATGTATTTCAACACTCTTTTTGTAGGAGGGGTAGGAGTGGTGAAAAGCTAGAGGAAGCCATTTATAGAAAGCGGTTTTAGTTTTCTATAAGGTTCTCCAAGTGTTTTGCTCCTCACACAATGGTTAGCTAGCTTTTCTTCTTTCTTTTCTTCTTGATTGCTTGTTTTTAGGGCCCTCAAATGTAGCTTGCTTTGATACTAGAATGTTGGTGTGTTGGTTCATATTTTGGTGATTACAAATTACTTAAGGCAAAAGGAAAAGAAGGAGAAGTAAGAATGAGGGTCAAGGTAAGGTGATGATCCATTGATTTTGTGCAAAAAGCATTAGTTTCATTGCTTCTTCTTCAATACATACTAGAAATTTTTACAAAAACAAGTTTGCTACAAATTCAAATTTAATAATTTGAAATTAAACACAATATGTTACATGATTATACATTAGTTTAAATTCAAAATATTTCAATTTTAAATTAAGCACATCAATACACGACATGTTTAGAATCATTTGCTAAGAAGCTTCTGCAACATATTTGTCAACTACCATAACTATCACCTGTCAATTGATACTTGGTAGGAAAGTTAATTATTTAGAGTTTGAAATCAGCTTGTTGTAAAAAAGTAGGGGCACCATGATCTTCGTAAATTTCTCTCTCTCTCTCTCTCTCTAAATATATATACATATATAACAAAAAGGTCTCTCTTTAATCTCCTTCTCCTGCAACAAAACTACAAGTATCAATAGCTACAAAACCAACTATGGATCACATAAACCTTTAGCTTTAAAACCAACACATATAACCTTTATCTACTTCCTCCAAGCACTAAAACAGGAGACTTGGATTTTCATCTCCAAATATATGCCTTGTGATTGTCAATCTTTAGTAGGCAAGTGTCAACAATATTGAGGTGAGCATTTGTACATAATGTGATCATATTCAAAATGCAAGCAAAGTTATGGTTTGCAATTGACATCTCTTGTATCTAGCAAAAGATAATTCATTGTGTTAGAAATTATAAAGAAATAAAATAATGTTGTGAGAAAATGTTGAAAAAAATTAGTAAGCATAATGCATTATTGTAATATTGTCTACATTGTTTGGTCCTTCATGTAAAAGGAAAATATTATTGAATCAATAATTAGTTTATTCATTTTCTCTTCTATCAACCATAAAGCCTTTCTATGGTTAAGTGAAACACTAGCAATGATTTCTTTTGCAATTCCTTTTTGAGGCAACAACTACTAACTATGTTAAACTTGCAATTGATCGACATGGATATTGTGTGCTTCAAAAATGCCCTAGCCACTTTAAGGGTAAGCAATGAAACCATTTAGTGTGCGAGATTAGATCAAATGCTCTAATCCTTTCTGAAGATCCATTTTGGCGCAATTTTTCTATCGTTTGGCTTGTTTTCTTTGTGATCCTACATTTATTAGAAAAGCTGCAAGAATGTTCATCCTTTGAGCATTGCATTAATATTGCTAACATTAAAAATGTAGACATGATCTTGTTGATGAGACGAGACATATTTATATAGCTAACCTTGAATCAAAACAACACTGACTTGTTTAGACCACTTACATCAGATTATGAACTTTGACTTTATTGATGAAAACTTTGATTCATTCTAGTTATCTTTTGAATATGCTATATTTATTTTGATTATGCGAATGAGAAAAAGTCTTATTAGCAAGCATGATTTTCATGCCTATACTTGTTTTCCATGTGAGGCTGACGTTTGGGAATGAGTATTTCAGCTATGAGGATTAGGCTTTTGATCCCCTTACTAGCTTCATGTCTAAAAATGCCTTGAAATGGCTCACCTTGCGCTTCATCCTGAAGTGTGATTAGACATTCAATGCTTGGAGGAGACCGAACTGATTAGGCATGCAAAAACTTACCTGAATTATTCAATTAGAATTTTTCAGGTGTTGAATATATTTTTTTTCTTTCTAAAAATTTTCTATCCAAAATTTTCCAATGTTTTGTCAAAAAAATACATGATTTGAAGATGATTGAACAAAATAATACAGACCAAAGAAACCTTTAATATAAATTTATATTTTACCCCCAAAAAATACTGTGAATGTTGCACTTTACGAACCGGACATTTGGCACTTTGCCAGCCGTTTGGGCAGAGGCATCCTTCTGGGTCCCGCTCCAATATGCAAATAAAACTCGGCGGATAGGCTTCCATACTCTGGCACATCCGGAGTTTTTCACCAAACAAAACGGTGTGCTGGTAGCAGCTGATAGAAAAAAGCGAGATTTCCATTCTCTCCCCTCGTTTCTTATCGGACTCAGTTGTCCAACTTGGACATTAAAGTCATAACGCGAATACCTACCCACCAGAACAAGAAAATCAGTTGATGTAGCTGCTGATTTTCTAATGCTTTTGGCCCTTTAGCTTTATTCTAAGCCAGTGTGTTCGATGTTATGTTAAAGCAGTCCTTGTGCAGTACACATATCTCAGTATTGCAGCTGTGGAGGCGATGAAAGACCAAGGGATCTGCAGATGGAACTACACCATAAGATCACTGCACCAGTATGCCAAGAATCACGTAAGATCAATCCCTCAGTCCAAGAAGCTCTCAGCTCCATCTTCTACAGTGGTTTCAAGGAAGTTGACACAACAAAGAGTAAAGTAATCTGAAGGATCTTGGAGAAAAGTCATGTAATTGAGTTGTTGGGGTCCCTACTGAAAGTATTGTGCACAACTTATGAATAACAAATATAAATGTAAATTGTGGAGAAATTGTGCTTTTCAATTACCAATATGATAATTTTGAGAATTGCAATACGAACACGCAAATCGACGGAACTCTCCTGCAAGATTCCGAAAATCCTATTCTTCCCATCAGAACTATAATGATTTACTAGTACAAATCGAGTAGAACGAAGTAATTGGTTTTTTCACTGCATGACGTTGCTTGCATTTTCGTTGTAAAAATGCAATTAAGCGTGCACTTAAGCCATGAAGAACTTAAACATACCCGCACTATCTAAATCATTAAATTAAGTAATGTCTTAAGTCCGGAACACGTTTTTTGAAATATTATATGAAAAAGAAATTAATAAAACCACTGGGTCAATTTGATGATGTACAACAGAAGAAAACACAAAGTTGTGTTATCTGAAACATTTGGCACATTGGCAGTCATTTCGATATCACGATTCTTCGAGCAGGCTCATACGCCATTGAATAAAACAAGCATATTTTGGTTGCTTCCTATTATTTTAAGACGAAAAAGGCAGATATAGCTCCTGCTTTTCCAAAACTTTTAGCATTCGTTGTTTCTACAATTAATTTTCTGTATATATAAACAATAGTAAGCATTGCAGTTGTGGTGCGGGCGCTGCAGATGGAACAACACCGTAAGATCTGCTTCAATATGCCCAGGGTCATGTTTTCTAGGAAATGTCAAAACTAATTATGGACTTAATATTATATTTTAATTTAAAATTTTAAAATATTTAATTTATATATATATATATATATAATCATTTTAATAAAATATTTTTAATTATAAAATTAATTTAAGACAAAAATTTTTATATTTATCTTATATAGTTTTTAAGAAAAAAATTTGAGAGAAAAGAAAATAAAAAAATAAAATTTTATAATAAAATTATATATATAAGTTGAGTTATTAAAATTAAATAAATAAATAGAAACTTTTTCCAACTGATCACTGGGATTAGTTTTGCTTACTCTCTTTAGCAATGCTCCAGAACAAGTGCTGCTGAATTAAACCTTGTTTCGATCAGTTGCAGAGGAAAACTAAAACCGATCTTGCTCTGCTCCAATGACCTATTTAAGACACCTTTTTCCCTTGCATAGATTAATCGATTGCATATAATATAATGCGTTGCAATGAGATAGGAATGCCGGACTTGGACTCTCGCAGGAAGTGCTGAGGCCGTGGAGCGCGAAATCCTTGGGGAAGATGAATCCAGCATAAGTACAACTTTACATTTCACAAATTTAAAGTTGGTAGTTTCAAAGCTTGCACGTGGGACGAAACAACTCATACTTTGCATCCCTTCTTTTCCCTTTCTCCCCGTTTTCCGTAAAGGTAGACGGGTTTGTAAAACAACTGAGTTCTCGATTTACTTGTGTAGTTAAGTCATCCGATGAAAAAGGAAAAAACATTTACGTTTTGTCTTCTTTGACCTCCACTTGTTGAAACTGCCAAACGTGAAGATGACACCCATTTTGTAAGGATATCAATCGAATTAATAAACTAATAGTATATTTTTATTAAAATTTAATTATAAAATTATAAAATAAACTTAATTATTTATTATTTTTTATAATATTTTTAAATTAAAAAAAATTAAATAATTTTAAATTATTTAATTAACATGTAAATTAAATATTTTTTAATTAAATAAATTCATTTACAAACAAAATTTTTTTATATTAATGTAATTTAAATTATTTTATTATTTATTTTTTAATAAATAAAAATTTATATAAAATTTAATAATTATAAATTTTTAAATTTATTAATATTAAATATAAAAATTATTTAAATTTAATAATTATAATTTTTTTATAAATAAATTAAATATTAATAAATAATTCTCAATTTTAATTTATTTTTAATATGATATAATTAAAAAAAAAAAAATCATGTCAACAAAAAAAAAAACAAACATTGGAATTCGGCCGACACAGTCAAGTGACACCGTGCCAAGCCTCGCCTCGAAGTCAGAGCCACTGCCAATCGTCATAAGCCACGTGTTCCCGTCACGTGGAGTCCCACATCGGTCAAAAGTCGGAAATGTCCTTGTAGCGAACAGTAGAAGAAGACAAACGGACAATAATCATTTAAAAGATTCTTTAACCTTTAATTGAAAAAAAAAAGACCAATTGTGGGACCCTTTGGCAGAACCGCTACTTCATGAAACCACTTTTCACGTCTGTAAAATCCATTCTTCTCGAATCCAACCCTTCCGAGGATAAAACAAGCTAAAAGCAGGACACTTAAAAACCGCTTTAAAAAGAAATTTAGATCGGAAAATCAGAAATGAGCTACTCGAACAGGATCCATATGGCGGCGAGCGTAGCGGGAGTGCAATGCCACGCTGACCAGGGCCTGAAAGTGAAATCAGGCTTCAAGTCCCTACATCACGGCGACAAGGGGTGGCTATTTTACTGCGAGGATGGGACGGAGTTCCAGCCATTCCCCGGCGCAGTCGGATCTGATCGGACCGGAGTTCTTGGAAGCCGCGAGGGGACGAAAGAGTGGGTCAAAGCGAATAAAGGTATTGTTCAATTAAATATGATACCACCAATACACTTGAGTTGACCAATATAAAGCAATTCTTAAAGTGAGCCTTACAGGATATACTTACATTAATACACAATTACACAGGAATATAGGGTGTACAAGTAATTTCAATACGCGATCCTTAGTCTCACGATCAACAACACCGTGCCCATCTCCGAATTGATACATACACTGTGCCATTCTTCCCAAGCTCATTGCAATAGCCTTGAAGGGTTCAGAGAATAGAGAATCTTCGACTCTCCGCTCTTTGTTCATCTTTCTCCATGTTTCACTAATCAAATATCTTTATATGTGCACGAGCCTCCTCTTCAGAAGCTCCCGTCTCATGCATGTAGCAATGGATTGATTTTAGGACATCACCTCTCTTTAGCTCTCCTGTAATATAGCTCAACCAAAAGTGTAGCAATTAATAAAAATAGACTATTTTTATCTTCATTTAAATAACAAAGTAAGAAGAGAGAAAAATAGAAGAAAGAGAAAGAGAAAAATACCGAGGATGTTCCCAGGTCATCTGCAAGTCTCAAAATCATCGAAGACCACCGAATAATATCGGGATATCCGGTCAAGGCTTCCATAGCTTTGTCAGTGAGTGATTGGAGATGCTAGGAAACAATAGTTGTGTACTAGAATCACAGGAGCTGATATGGATATCCACGCGTTGTCCAAGTACTCCTCAAGGGTTGGCTTATATCCACTACAGTACCACTTTGCCTCCAGCAAATAAGATTTGCATAAATCTGTCCACTGAATAAATAAATTCACTAATTAATGGTAGGATAGATTACTGAAATTGAGTGAAGTTTTGAGTAGAAAAATTAAGATGAAGAATTTACAGCTTTCTATAAGTATGGAATGATGTGAACCCCTTGTTCCTTAAGAGCATCGTAAGCCATTTCATTTATTGAGTTGAGGAAGGCAAGGTAACATATCTTCGTGTATTCTGGAAGTCGGACCATTGTGTTGACATCCCATCTAAAATAACAGTGGAATATTCACGAGTCACAAATTTGGGATGTCAAATAAATTGCATAAGCATATATTAATTGTAGTTACTTATTGTAGCCATAAACCATGACATGAAATATGATCACAAAGCACAACACTTTTGAGAGAGAGAGAGGTTGGATTTTCATTTTTCAACTCACTCAAATTCTCATTAGTTTCAATTTTCATGTAAAAGAATGTGTACTTGTGTTTTTGATGTACTAAAAAGAAGTGATATAACGGACTGAATAGTTATTCTTTCTGAGCAACTAGATGGAGTTCTGTTACTTGATTAGTGAATATGAGAGATAAAAATGTGACAAAGACCTTTCGACGGCATCTGTGAATAGCACAAGTTCATCCAATGTGCCATAAACGTCATAGACATCATCAATTGTCGTTATTAGTGCATTGACCACCGTGAACTTTCTTCTAAGATGTCCGAACTGAGGCTCGAATCTTACTCCCACAGTCCATAAGAAATTCTCCGTTATCCTGTCTCTAGCAAAGCTCAACTTCTCCCCCAGCTGTGACTTTTTCCACCACCTGTTATTGAGAAGATAGAAGTTTAAACTTTGAGAACCAATAGATACAATTTAAGAAAAACAAAAAAAAAAATAAAGATGGCAAACTTATAAGACAACCTTCCTAAATTTGAAGTTTAGTTGACATTTTGTGTATATATTATGATAAATTGTCTGAGATATTGTTATGAATTCATTTGTTGGGAATGTATATAAAGACGTGTTAATTAACTTCTAATTTAAATTATTATTTTTTTTATTTTATTTTTAAATTATTTGATTTGTTGAAAACTTATCTTTTAAATTAAACTATTTTTAAAATTTTAAAATTTAGATTCAAAATTATAGGTTTCTTATTTTTAACAAATTTGTCCTATTTAAAGGATCTAATAACTAATAAAATAACAGCTGAATTTTATCGTTAACTTAGATAATGGGTTCTCTCTCTGAACAAGGTCTAAGGTTTCAGTCTCCCTTTGATGAGCTGAACTTTTATTATAAAAATAGGTCATTTTAAAAAACACTAATAAAGGGAAGGGACGACTCATAAAAGCGGACTTTCCTGTGAATCGCCTAGTGACAAGATCTTTGGTCAAAAAAGGCAATAAATTGATATCAGAGCCAAACACAATGGGAAACTCTTAAATCGACGACAAACTATGCACATACCTCAAAAAGGCACAAGCTGAAGTGATGCTAGGGTTATTGAGGTAGAGCGACGGTTAGGAAATCAAATGCAAAAACTCTCACTGCAATTGAAAGAGATGATGGCAAGCCTCCTAAAAAGTATGCATGTGGAATCAGAAATCACAAGCCATAACCCACCACAAGAGCAAACACCCCTTATGATTAACGCAAGCAATCCAACGATAGGGGCCGGTGTGGCAATCAACGAGGGAATGGTGCCTCGATACACAAAGTTGGATTTCTCAACTTATGCTGGTGCAGAAGATCCCTTAATCTAGTTACATCAATGTGAAAAGTTTTTCGCTAATCAGCACACGATAGAAGTAGACAAGTTGGGGCTAGCCGCATTCCATATCCTTGGGGAGGCATAATTGTGGTACCACCAGTTAGAATCTAAGCAACCTGCAATCAATTGGAATAGGTTTAAGGAGTAATGTTTGCATTGATTTGACCCTCTGGCACATAGCAACCCCTTAGGGGAGCAGGTCAATCTTAAATAAATGAGGTTAGTTAAGGATTATCAGAGCTGATTTCAGGAGTGATTGGCATAAGCAAGCCAATTCGTCAAATTAAACTAGCATGTAAGTTTATTCACTGTAGGATTGTTCAATTCAATTCGCTTGGATATGGAGCTTCACGCACCACCTAATTTAGCCTATGCCATGAATCTAGCCAAAGCCTTTAAAGCCAAACAAAAGGTGTTGCAAGAACTCGTACAAAAGGCAACTAAGGCGTTCCTTCATCTAACACGACACAAACAACACCTCTAATCAGGAACAACACTAGTCTGAGAATGTAGATTGACAACAAAATTATAAGTTCTTCCTCGCCTTTCATTAAGAAACCGATAAGGGTTAAGATGGCATAAAGAAGGGCACGAGGGCTTTGTTATAATTATGACGAGCTCTATTCAACAGTACACCAAAAGCTTTTTTGGCTTAAGTTGGCTGAACAGAATAGGTAGGAATTAGCACTTGAGCCTGAGGTGGAACCGAAGATTTCACTTGATGCCATTACAAGACAAAAGGGGGCAATTACAATGCAAATTTATCTAAGACTTACCACTACCCAAGTTAGTAGATTTGGGGAGTACTCACAATTTTATTTGTTTAACAGCAGCCAAATACCTTGGGATACAAGTCCAACCAAATTCTTGCATGACTGTATCAATGGCGTATAGGGAGGATGTGCACAGTAGCGACCTTTGCTGAAAGGTTCCCTTCTCAATTGATAATAATAACTTTTTTGTTGATTTTTTTATGCTTCCCCTAGCTGGTTTTGATTTAGTGCTAGGAATTAAATGGCTCCAAACATTGGGACCAATACTTTGGGATTTTACCTCTCTCACTATAAACTTTGATGCTGTTGGAAGACGAATTGTGCTCCATGGGCTACAAATACCAAACCAGCACCACCTTCATTCGCTCAAACAAATGGATTCTCGTCATGCCCAGCTCGAACAATTATTATTTGAGTTTGCTAATTTATTTCAAGAACCAACTAGTTTGCCCCCAATTTACAATTGTGATCGCCGAATTTGCCTTGAGCTTGCTTCAGGTCCAGTAGTGGCATGACCATATTGATACTCGTAACTTCAGAAAGATGAGATAGAGAAGTAATGCACACAAATGTTATAGCAAGGGATCATTTGGCCAATTAGATCCCCCTTCTCCTCACCCATGCTGTTAGTTAGGAAACATGATGGGTCTTGGCAGTTTTGTATTGATTATAAAGAGTTAAGTGCCAAAACTGTGAAGGATAAATTTTCTATCCCAATGGTAGATGAGTTGTTGGATGAGTTATATGGGTCTATTTCTTACAAGCTCCAATTACTGGCCAACTCCAAGCTCCACGATGTCTTCCATGTCTCTCTTTTGAAACCACTTAAAGGCGTGCCACCTACTCTTTTTCCATCACTGCCTCTAGTTAACAATGGTCAGGTCATCCCAACTCCTACTGCTATTTTACGAGCTCATCCAAATCGTGGTAACTAGGAACTATTAGTCCATTAGACCAGAACTAATGTTGCTAACTTAGCTTGGGAATCTTAGATCAATTCCGCAATGCATATCCAACCTTTAAGCTTGAGGACAAGCTCTTTCTTTAGAGGGAGGGTGATGTTATGAACTCATTTGTTGGGCGCGTGTATAAAAGACACGTTAATTAACTTCTAGTTTAAGTTATTATTTTTCTACTTTATCTTTAAGTTGTTTGGTTTGCTGGAGACTTATCTCTTAGGTTAGGTTGTTCCTTAAATTTCAGAATTTAGATCCAAAATTATAGGTTTCTTATTTTTAACAAACTTGTCTTATTTAAAGGACCTAGTAACTAATAAAATCACAAGCTAAATTTTATCGTTAATCTAAAGATTGGGTTCTCTCTCTAAACGAGGCCTAAGGTTTTAGTCTCCCTTTGATGAGCTAAGTTCTTATTATGAAAATAGGTCATTCTAAAAAACCCTAATAAAGGGAAGGGACGACTCATAGAGCCAGACTTTCCTGTGAATTACACAATGACAAGATCCTTGGTCAATGAAGATAACAGATATTTAATTAATGAAATATCATTGACTATGAACTTGAAATTTTAAATTGCAGGGTGTTATTTAAACCCCAACGAATAATAAACAAATCAATAATGTGCCTTCCTCACAAATTTATTGCTCTCAAATTAAAGCCCTCTCATTAAGGCAAAATAAGAAATAAGCTTACCTTGAAGCATATTTTAAATCTTCTTGATGTGCCACTTATACATTGTTGAAGTCCAATTTAGCAAACTTAAGTAGAAGAGGACTCATGCCTTGTTTCATCTCGTATATGTCAATGAACCACTTGGCCTCCAGTCTTGGCGTATGCTAATGCAATGGGAGCTTAGAGGCATGCCTTGCCGATAAGGACTTGTATTGAAGTTCTTCATTTTTAAGATTCTCAATAAGATGCTTTACTGCAAAATTTCTTACATCATCCAACAAACTCTCTCCTTCTCCCAATAGGTATGATGCTTCATAAAGAGATAATATTCTCTTTATATCATAACATAAGTATTCTTTAAAGTTACCTTCATCGTCGATAAAATTATTAAATATCTCTACAATTTGATAAATAAATTGTATATTTATTTGTAATGTAAAAAATTATTATGATTTTTAAAATTTGAACTAAATAATTTATAATATAATAAATATCATTATATAAATATATAAAAAAATAAATCTATTTTAATTAAAATATAGTCTTAATTATAAAATTATTTTTTTTAAATACCTTAAAATACTTTAAATCCATATTGTCTCAAGAGTCTAAATTCAAGAGTTGCTACATGCAAATCTTTGTTCATTCCTCTAGAACTAGTATGGTGATTATCACTGTAATATGTGGTCAAAATCCTATTTATCTCGTCCCCAAAGTGGTAAGCCAACCCAAGTCTCTACAGGGTATCAATTAGATCAAGCCAATCTAAGAGATTCATTGGCTGTTGGAGCATCATCCTCGAATGAAACATTGATGGATTTTCTAAATACCAAATTCTAAACCTACTCCAACTAATGACTATGGTTACTAACGCTTATCGTACTCATAATCAAACTTCAGATCCAACGATTGTAGAAATCCTTGTAGCAAGACTTTCTGGGTAACTCAAAGGATGGTGGGATAACATACTCTCACCAGAAAACAGACAAGAAACTTTTACCAAAATCAGAAGGGACACAAATCAGCAACCTATCCTCGACGAACAACATCGTCCAATTCCTGATGCAGTAACAACCCTTATTTTCACCATCGCTAAACATTTTATTGGGGATCCTTCCCATTTTAAGGATAAAATTATTGAACTACTTTCAAATTTAAAATGCAAATATTTACATAATTTTTGCTAATACAAAGATACTTTCTTAACTCGTGTCATGCAATAAAAAGATACTAACCAAAATTTTTGGAAAGAAAAATTTATTGTTGGTCTTTCTAAGCTTTTGGGTAATAAAGTTAGAAACAAATTTTATGACCAATACAATAAGCACATCCCATATGATATTCTTTCTTATGGCGAATTAACAAGTTTCATCCAAAAAGAAAGATTACAGGTTTACAGTGACCTTTGATTGCAAAAGCAAATTAAGAAAGAAAAGTAACAAACCAAGAGAGAGCTTGGATCCTTCTCTGCTCAATTTGATGACAACCTATACCAAAAACAAAAGGTCAAAAGAAAGTCCAAACCCAAACCAAATAGACCCAGCTCCAATAACTTGTTTTACTGAAAGTTTAGAAATAAACCAACTAAGTCACAAAAGGTCTTTACTAAACTTTCAAAACCTCCTATTCAAAACCAAGCCAATCAACCCACATATCAAAAGCCCAAAGTCATTTGCTATCGGTGTGGCAAACCTGGACACATTACTTGTTATTGTGAACTCAATACAAAATTCCAAGCCTTAGAACTTACTGACCAAATCCATACCCAGCTTCAAACTTTGCTCCAAGACAGCAACTCAGAGGGATCCAAAGTCTCTTTTGAAGATAAGGCGAGCCTCCAACCGGATGATAATACCAATCCATTAACTTTGTCTAAAGAAAAGGATATCTTTGTATTAATACATGATCAAGAACAAATTCTTGACATTTTTGACAATTTAGGTAATGATCATACCAAAACCCTTTTCCTTAAAAAGCTTTTGAAAGCCCTATCTTCCTCTGAACTTAATGAATTACTTCATCAAACCTAGACACATTATGATTTACAAAACATATTTGACCACTTTGAGTAGTCACAAACCAAACCTATAACCATTAATGACCTCAAAGCAGAGATAAATCATCTCAAAACAAAAATCACCCAAATCAAATAGCAACAAACTATTGACCAAAAAACACTAGCATCCCTACTGAATCTAGTACATAACCACTCTTTTAGCACTCCTGAAACTAGACCTCCTAAACTTAAGGCACCCTCTGAGCCAAACAATGAATTTTTGTGTCTTTTAACAAAAATCACAACCCAAAAATGACTGATCAATATCCAACTAACAATTGCTAACCAATTTTCTTTAAAAACTATTACGTTACTTGATACAGGGGCTGACCTTAACTGCATCCAAGAAGGTCTCATTCCAACAAAATATTTTGAGAAAACTATTGAAGGATTAAAATCAGCCAGCAACCACCGACTGGTCGTTAATTACAAACTTACGGAAGTACAAGTTTGCCAACAAGGTAATTCCTTGAAAACTTCTTTTATTCTTGTTCAAAATCTCAAACAGAAGGTTATTCTTGGCACTTCATTTTTAAATCTTATCAAGCCATTTAGTGTAACCCATCAAGGTATTCATACCCAAATTCTTGGCCAACTTATCATTTTTGAATTCATTCGAATACATCTCTTCACTGAAAGCAATTTTGGCAAACGCTGAATGACAATTACTAGGAGACAGCTTAGCCTCTATTTCTTATGACCCGCCGGCCAACCATGATCTATTTGATTACATCTACGAACCTTTAGAAGACACCGAATGAACAAAACAACAAAAACCTAGCAAATCATCTGCCGAAAGCCAAGAGAAGAAAAAAAAAAAAGTAAAGTAAAATGTCGGGGAATATGTTCTTTCACCCGAAGTAAATTTACTTTACCCAAAGCATCTCTGCTCGTCAACTCAAAAGCATTTGTCTGCCAATTACTCCACCAAAAGAAAATTTGTCCAAATGTCTAGCTTAACAAATAACTGTAGGCTCCTCTTCTGCTATAAAAGAGAGCCAAACCCAACGGCAACAAGAAAGTTCTAAATTTTATGTAAATATCATTCATGATGCGTTGGAATTCACAGGGTGCATTTTTAAGTCCAAATGGCATGACATTCTATTCATATTGGCCAAATGGGACTGTAAAAGCAATTTTGTAATGGTCTTTTTCATGAATTTAGATTTGCCAAAATCCTAATTTCATGTCAAATTTGGAAAAAATATTAGCATGCACAAGTCTTTTGTAATAAATCTTTTTGATTTGAAATAGAGTATCTAATCCATTTCAAAGCATCATTCAAAGGTTTGTAGTTGATTACTAGATGAGGAACACCACGTTCTACTTCGGCATTCTTGTTAACGTAGAAGGCTACACAACTCCATGGTGATTGACTAGGTCTAATGATGTTTTTGTCAAGCAGGTTGTTAATTTCCTGTTTACAATGTTTAACCAGTTTAGAATTCATTTGTATAGGCTAGGCTTTGGTGGGAATTTGTCTTTCACTAAAGTCTTTGGGATAGGGTAAGGTTACAACATGGTTTTGTCTATGCCAAAAGGCATAAATGTCAGAACAAATTGTTTGTTCAATTTGGACATAGAGTGTTTGAATCTATGATTGAATCTTAGGAGTTTGTAGTTGGCTCTGAAGTTGCTTGAAAGAAACAGGATCGATAAAAATATGAAATCCAAAAGAAAAAGCTTTCAAACCATGGACTGAGGATCTCACACAAATTGTCCAGACCATTAAATCCCAAGTCAATACTCTCCATGTCTGCACCTTGCTGACCTAACATTTCCCAAGATTGTAGAAATTGATGCATCTAACCAAGGGTATGGGGGAATCCTCAAACAAGTAAAAGGACAGCAAGAGCAACTAGTGAGATTTACATCAAAACATTGGAATGAATGCAAAAGAAAGTATTCCACTATCAAGTAGGAAATTTTAGCTATTATTTTATATATTTCAAAATTTTAAAACAATTTATTAAATTAAAAATTTTCTTTTACAAATTGATTGTCAAATTACAAAATTTGTTTTACAAAAAGATATTCAAAATTTTTTTCCCAAACAAATTTTTGCCAAATGGTAAGCAATTTTAAGTATTTATGATTTTAATATTGAATTTATTAAAGGTTTTTCTAACAATTTACCTGATTTTCTTATAAGAGAATTTCTACAAGGAAACACTAATACCCAAACCTTCCTACAAAAAAACACATGCCAAAATTCAAACATGGGCTGATATATGTAGTCACCCAGACTTTAATGAAGACACCAAACAAATAGCCCAACTAAGAAAACTAGCCTCAATTAATTCTTCGGAATCTTCCAACTCTTCCCAACAAAGTTTTGACAAACTTAGCCCAATAGCAAAAAAGACTCTAAAGGCCTTACTTGAAAAACTCAATGAAGACAAGTCCACAGCAAAATCCAAAAGGAGACCCACTCCACCTTCTTCATCAGACGACTCCAAAAAGAAGAAGACTATATTAAAAAGCAAACAGGTGATAACATTATCACCTCTGAAACAAATGATGGTTCTACCATCACAAAAGGAGGTGGTCATGGTCTCACCATCCCCTTTTCAAATCAATTTTTCAAAGAGGTAGTGGTTTCCCAAGCCCCTCCAAAAACATTTCAAACAGCTTACTATTTCAAAAAACCCTCTTTCTAAACCCTTGAACTTATTGAAGCAGGGTATCATCATGACAACCCACGAAGGTGTGCCCAAAAACATTTTCAAAATTAGTTTTACAAACCATGGGATCATCATCGAACCCACAATTTTTATGAAGTCATACTCATTGATACCAACTATGCCAAATTCATACATCACACCCAAAACAATGAGATTGGATATTCAACACTCCAAATTATAAGAGTGCTCTATTCATCTGAATGGCTAAATCACTCATCCACTCAAATATTTTTCAAATCATTTGTTTATCAAAACTCCAATTTTGCCCAGTATTTCTCTTATGGGGATTATAAACAGGCATGGTTCAATGCCTTTTATTTCCAAAATTCTCAATTCAAATATTCCTGATTATTCTTTTGGGAAACCCAAATAATAATCAAATTTCTCCTTTGGTTTGTTCATTGGTGGTCTTAGTTTGGACCAATCCGTCAAATTTTTCCTAAACCTATCCAAGATGGATTCCAACTTTTTGCTAACAAATATGCTTTATCTAAAACTGAGGAGGCATATCTTGTACTTCTACTATTTTGCTATTACTTCAGGCTACCCTAGTGTTGTATGTGGGACTTCCAATTCCGGCCTAATGCAATGACGGCCACCCCAATATTAGGAAGAGCCAAGTTAAGTTCTGACAGTAGTTTTTTGAAGCCCGCCAACAAAAGGCCCATCCAAGAGGAGTCTTGGAATGGTTTGATCAACATCCAACCTAATCTAACAAAGTGGAGGCCTCCACTTCTCAATTCCTAGCCTATAAGGCTCAAACACAAGCCCAATTAATAGGATCCAAATCACAAGAAGAATACATCTATTCACTGAAAGCAACTCTGACAAACACTGAACGACAATTACTAAGAGATGGCTCAACCTCTACTTCTTATTTGATGGACCAGTCCAAATTAGGACCACCAATGAACAAACTAGAGGGGAAATTTGATTATTGTTTGGATTTCTTAAAAGAATAACTAGGAATATTTGAATTGAGAGTTTTGGAAATAAAAGGTATTGAATCATACTTGTTTGTAATCCCAATAAAAGAAATATTGGGTCAAATTAGAATTTTAATAAACAAATTATTTGGAAGATATTTAAGTGGATGAGTGATTTGGTCATTTAAATGGATGGAGCACTCTTATAATTTAAAGCGTTGAATATCTAATTTTATTATTTTGGATGTGATGTCTGAATTTAGTAGAATTGGTATTAATAGATATGACTTCATAAAAATTGTGGTTTCAAAGAATCTCATAGTTTGTAAAACTATTGTCGTCTCGTTAGATCTATTGAAATTGTTAGTCAGCTTTATTATATATATATATATATATATATATAACCAATAATTTTTAACGAATTATATCGATGACGAAGCCAGTGACAAAACTAAATATTCAGCGGAACATATAGTCAGCCATAGCACAAACCGCAAATTCATTCGTTAGAGATTGGATATAATCGTAGTGCCACATGGAAGGTTGGTAATCTGCAGATCGCCACTTGATAGTTCGATCATCAGAAACTATTAAAGGGGAACGGCGCCGCTGCAACAAAATGGGCTGCGATTATTACGGTTGCTCGGTTGTCGAAGCGACAAGGAGCAGTAGTAATGACTTGGGGTTGTTGTTGTTGATGGCAATTTTGTGAAAGTGCAAATAGAAAGAAAAGCAAACAGGTGAGACGGGGCCATGGCCATTTAGATACCCAACGTTGTCAAAGGCAATTTGGGACTGGCAGTATTTTTTCGTTGTGCTGGATGATTGATTATACTGGCTCATCATCGCTATTTATGGAGGACTACCGTTCAGGTTATTTTTGACTGAGGTGGTAAAATACTCAAAAGTTAAGAACACTAGCTAATGGCCAAGTTCTTTGTAGGATTCTTAATTATGCTGCCATGGCCCAAAGTTCCGACTTCCAAGCCCTCTTTCACATCAAGAGAAGAAAAACTCATTACTTCAAATATTGGCGGTGGCTCTCACCAGCGACGCCCTCTGTCGGGGCGGCGGGCCTTTCCATGTGTTTCACTCTTAAAATGTCTAATCAATCTAGAAAATTCCTCATTATGAGAGTGTCCAGTCCCGAGCATGTTCTTAAGATGTCCTATTGAAAATACACATGAGCAAAACATTTTAGCGTGCGGTCTGTTTTGCCTAATGAAAAAAAAAATAATTTACATTTTATGTTTTTAGTTCCTTCACAACTAATAAATTATTATTATTATTTTAATTTAAATTAATTTTTTTAATTTTAAAATAAAATAAATATTAAATTAAATTATTATATATTTATTTCAAAATTTTAATAAAAAATAATAAAAAAATTTAAAAATTAATTATATCTTAAAAATAAGACCAACAAATAATTTTTTATATATAAAATAATATTTAATTATAATAATATCTTTTATATTAATTAATGTAAAAAAAATTTAATTTTAATATAATTTTTAATTTATTTTATTATTTTTTAATATTTATTTAATTAAATTTTATTTATTTAATAAATTATTATAAAAAAATAAATTAAAAATAATATTTTATTATAAAAATATTTATACTAATTTATATTAAATTTATTTTTATTTTATATATAAAAATAAAATTAAATTTAAATATAATTTTTATTCTATTTTAATTATTTTTTTTTTTTTTATTATTTATTTAATTAAATTTTTTATATAATAATTTTTATTAAAAATATTTTTTAATAAAAAAATAATATTTTATTATAATAATATTATTTATGAATTTATATTAAATTTATTTTTACATAATTTATATAAAAAATTTTAAATAAAAAAATTATAAATAAAAAAAAAATTTATTAACGAAAAAACGACAAAAAAAATGTTAAAAGAAAATTTTAATTTATTTTATCTATGTTATGTGGTAAACTGGTTTTTGGGTAATGCTTTCTTCCCTTAAAATGAATCGTTAGCAGAAATAGATCAGGGATGCACACGCCACCTGTTTCTAAATTAAATAGGACCAAAGTTACCGTAAAAAACAACTCTTCTACGTAAAAATGCGTTTGTCGAGAACTCCTTCGGTTACCTGTTGCTTGGTGACATGGGCGCTCTGCTTTCTCCGGTGCATGTCAGCTCCATGTACCCTTTGCCTCTACTTAATTAGCATCAAAGACACCCCCACTGTAACTCCCTCTCTTTCTTCCCCATTTCACTTACATCTTCATTTTAGACCCATTGCGGTTTTTCACAGCCTTCGTGGCTGTCTCAACTTCTGAAGCTATCATTTTAACGTTTCCCATTGCAATAAGTATTAAGCAGAGGAAGATTCTTGCACTAGCACATCCCAGAAAGGACAAAATATTTAGGGTGTTTATTAATGAAATTGGAGCAATTTCCACTCGATTACAACAAGAGCAGAAAAATGAAGCCATGCATCCAGATGCACAAATAATATTGACAATGAAAATGGATTTGAAGTTGGGAGCAGAGCCATGCAAACAACTAAAGGTAAGATTGACCAATTTTTTCCCCGCTACTTTCTCAACGGCCAAACACAAGACAGTGAAAAACAAATAATTTTAACATGAATTAATGGATTTATTATTCAACAACAACAACAACAACAACAACAACAACAACAACAACAACAACAACAACAATAATAACAACAATAGGACACACAAAGTGTCCAATGGCTTCAGCAAATTCACGTTTTAACCCTAAATCCAAATCTATTAAAAACAAAAACTAGAAATTCCTTACATCCAACAACTCTCCTACGTAGGAATCAAAAGAAATTAAAAAAAAAAAAAAGCTGGGAAGTGGTATGAAAGAAAATAAAAAGTGATTATTCATGCAAATGATCTTCACTAGAATCAAGTTTACAAAACGTAAACTCTTTCCAACAGTTAAAACAATTCAAAAACTTTGTGGGTTCAATTAAACATGAAATCCCTATGGGCACAGATTGGCGAAGTTTGCCTATCTCTCTTGTTCGATGGAAATATGACGGTCTCTAAGCCATCTAAAGAACAATCCTATCTTATAAAGTGCAAAGAAACTTGCTTTTGCATATGAAGGTAGCCTCTGATTTTATTTCATCAAACTAAACAGTTCCAATGTAACACTCCCTTTGTTTCTTTCTACTTCAAAACCATCACATGTGAGCATATCCCTACAGTGATCTACTTCTAAGAAGGTATGGACAATTTTTGAGGGTGAGTAACAAATTAAAGGTGAGGATTCAATGGATTAAATGTGACCTAAACAATATCCCCTTTGACTTGATCAATAAAGTATTTTGTCTACCAATTTTACTTGCATCAAAAAGAGCCATAATGTTGCCTTTTTTCCTCCAAAGGTTTGTTGGCTGCCTTTCACAAAATTCTCTTCCTTGGAAGAGTCCAAGGATTTGAACACCGTCAGCCTTGTAAAACTTATCAATTCACTCCAAGCACAAGAACAAAGAAGACATTTAAGACAAGAGGATACTTCTGAAGAGGCTTTTCAAGTCAAACTCAAGTGAAAACAACAACAAAAGAAGAAACAAACTGGCAAACAAGAGAGAAAAGCTAGAAATTCAAGCAAAATAGAAGGCCAATCATCTTTTGAATTTTGCAAGAAGGTCAATCATCTTGCAAAATTCTATTGGAAAAGACCAAAATTTGTATGCAAAATTTACTACAAGAAAGGTCACTTTGAAAAAATATGTTGGCACAAAGGAAAACAACAATAGTACGTACAAGGAGACTAGTAAATGTAGAATGCACAATCTCCAGATGAAGATCAAGGAGTTGAAGACTAGTTGTTTATGGCTACCAATTGCCTTTATAGCAATGTTGTTGACACAAGGCTAGTGAACAATGGTTACACCCACCATATGTCATCTAATTTGCACTTATTTAAAGAGCTTGAAAATTCTTACGAGTTGATAGTCAAAGTTAGAAATGGAGAAAGCATTCAAGTAGGAGGTAGATTTACAACTATAATCAAAACAAAGATGGGTTTGAAACATATAACCAATGTCCTTTATATACCTAAAATGAACCAAAATCTACTTTTAGTTGGTCAACTGCTTGGAAGGATTTGCTCTTTAATCTTTAAAGATAGGGCATGTGTCATACATGATTCCTTTGGTGTTGAATTGACCATTGTTCCTATGATAGAGAAACACTTCCATTTGAATCTAAAAAATATGAATACAAAGGCTTTACCTACTATGGTTGAAGTATTTGATTTATGATATCAAAGATTAGGCCATTATCATTTTGCTGGTATACAAATGTTATAGAAAGAAGGCCTTGTACATGATCTACCTAAGTTAATAAAGAGCAAAGGTGTGTACAAGGCCTACTAGCTAGAGAAGCAAACAAAGCATCCTTTCTCTCAAAGTCATATTTGGAAAGCCAAAAAAATGCTTAAACTTGATTTGAATGTTGTCTAACTAGGGTAATGGCATTTATAGAGATTACCAATTTTTAATGTGCCCTTTTCTAATCAAAAATTATGTATAAAATTAAGTATGCATGTTAATTATTTGATTGTGGAGCAAACACTCTACAACTTTACTAGTTTATTTATGCTTTGCAAGTAGTAGCATGATAACCATAAAGAGTATCCATGATAAAATCAGAGACTTTCTTCTGGAGCACCATACTAGAGAGCAAATGTAACTTGGCCCATAAAATGTAACAATTTAGTCGTCAAATCAATTTTTATTCCATAACAAATTTAGCATATTGTAAAAGTCATATAACAAAGGCTGTTAGACCTATAATATGTCACATTGACATGTTTAATATGCTCACATGGACAAAAAATAAAATTTAGAAAAAATGAAGGGATAATGTTAGGCATTTGGAGTAAATAGTAATATCAATACTATTGATAGTCATACCAATGGTGGATAAAATGGTTGAGTACCAATTTAAAGTTTAATTTATGAAAATCTTGATACAAAAAATTTCTCAATTTAAGGTATTCAAAACTCTAGGCACTCATCTTTTTTTCCGTATTTGCTTTATGTAGGGGGTGTGACAGCTCCATTATGTCAATGGATCCTCCTACCATAGAGCCAAATTCCATAATGCTTTTTAGAGGAGAAGCATGCCTTTCTCCCCCTATATGCTAAACAGCTTGCATTTTGTCCTAAACAAAGCATTTATTAGTTCATATGCAATCTTTTGCCCTTGACAATGCAAGCAATGATTCCTCTGAGTGCTTCCACATGCTCCTTAGCTCACTAAGCTTCTCAAGAATGTTGTACACTTGTTAGGGTTGTCACTCAATGTATCCCATTGCATATGAGTGGTAATAGGGTTGAACGGGCCTATTACCTTCATGCCCAAGCATTAAATTGTTAGCCCTTAATCCCTTCTCTACTTATACTTAAAAATTTCTAATTTGCCTTAAGATTAAATATGAGGGTTTCTATGTTGTGTTCTTGAATTGAAAATCATTATGATGCTTATGTCCCTTCTTACCTTACACCTCCATGGGGGTATAGACAGACCATATACAATTGCTTGTATCCCTCACAATATGTTAATCATGACAGCTTTTATGCACAGTCCGTTGGTTGTGCTATCAAATGTAAAACATTACACAAGCATGGGAACTCTGGTTCCCCTCCAACTCTACCCATAAAGAGCTATTGTCCTTTAATAGCATGACTATTATGCCCACTCTCATCCTCGATCCCAACCTTTTGGTTGGAGTCATGTCATATGTGTAGTCACTAGCTTCATAAAGGAATGCTACCTATTTGGCTCTTTACATAGATGGCTACTTATACTACATTCACGTCAAAGTATATCACAAAAGCCGCAAATGATACTATTATATGCTTTGAAATCCTATTGTTAAGTAATCAAGAGTTAAACTCATATTTCAAGTAATGAATAATTATCTTATGGTAAAAAGAGCCAATCAAGAGTAATAACTTCTTATTGGATGGAATTTAATGGATTTATACTACCTAAGATATAATAACATGCATCTCATAGTGAAATTAGTCATTGGTATAAACATTTAAGTTAGTTTCATCATTCCTTTACATGAATGACTCCTAGGAAAAGAAAAAAAAGCCTTACTAGGTAGAAATGAAGTGTTAGTCTCATCTTTTAAGTAAAGAACCATTCCATCTATGTAAGAAAATAAAATCAAGATGAATGACTCCTTTGTTTGATCAAATTCAATGGATTCTGATGGGGATAAGTATCATTTTAGTTCAATAACTTTCTAATTTGATTCAGTATTTTTAAAATTGAAGAAATCAATTTAGTACTATTATAAATAGCATTCAATTAGGTTATAACTGACAAATTCCTCAAATTTGTCAATAAGTGCTTATATGGCACTTGCATGGCATCTAAGGTGATACAAACCTCTCTCATAATTAGTAATTGATATGGAGATTTTAAGTCACCTTGATCCTAGCCTCTCCTTCTCAGACCCCCGTCTACTGTCTATTGTGAAGGCATTACATACTTGGCGTTCTAAATATCAACATGCTATTTAAATCCTATAATACATAGAGAAAGAAAAGCTTTAAGCTTGAATTCTCAAGAAGTTGGATTTTCAAGATTGAATTAGAGCTCCAAAAAGGAAGATAGTCTGACTCTAAGATGCTCTCAACAAATCATCTAAATAGTTGAAAATGGAATTTTGAAGTTTTTCTTTAAATAAAATTATGTTTCGTTAAACAATATAAGAGAAAGTTTCCAATACACAAGTTTCATGTGTTTGTATATGAGTTTTTTTTTTTTTATCCCTTTTGCATAAAAATAAAAGAAAGGTAGAGTCCTATAAAGTTCTTTGAGCTAATGGGTAATTGTAGGCTCTTGATCAAAGCTCAAGACATAGACAGGTGGATGACAGTTAGAAGATCTCCTAGGATAAAATTTGATGATTTTCCAAGCATAAGTCATTTTTCTTTTTTAAATTTGTTTACTTTGTTTTTGTTGCTTATAGTAGTATGCATCCATTACCAGTACTTTAGTCGTTAATGTATCCAATACATATTTATGTGTTCTTTTCTTGGTTATGTTTCCATTATACATTTGGAAAATGCTAGAGGAAGTCACTCTGGAAGTTTGCCTTATTGATGTTAATCTATCCCATTAATTGAAAAAACTAATATTAAGGGATTTCTTAGTGTACTTATGGAATGAAACCCATTAATTGAAGACAATTATGGTGTTGCCATTTTGCAACACATTTGGAAAAAGCAAGTTAATGTTTTTTTCTTAAAGTTTATCACCAAAAATTCAAAATTCAATTATAATAGTTTGGTAGCAAGTGATGAAGCTAACAACTTGGTCTCGAGAATGTTAAGTCAAGCTCCAACATCCATAATTGCTTTTAAATTTTGAACTTTGCTTCTTGTTTAAGTTTGTAATCATTGTATATTAATTTAACTTTTGATTATTATACTTTTTGTAATTTGAATTTGTAAAAGGTTGCAACATTGTGACAACTATAGATTTGAATTTTGTAATTTAGAAAACCTTTATATATAATGACGTTTAAGGATAAGAAAGAATTCTTCTTTTTATGTCTCTTATTTTTCTCCTTTATTATTTTTTTTTTGTAATATTGTTGTTATTGTTTTGAGGTGGCTACTATATTTCAAAACTTTAAAGTTTGGATTGAGAACCAACCGAGATGCATGGTCAAAGCTATTAGAATAGACAATGGCTTTAAATTTGTCTCGAGATCATTTAAGGAGATCTGCACTTCTGTTAAAATACAACAGCAGTTAGCAAGTCCCAATTCACCCCAACAGAATGGAATCTATGAAAGGAAAAAGCAAACCATAATGGAGATGGTTAGGTGTTTGATGGTAGAGAAAACCCTACCTAAAAAGTTTTGGGAAAAAGTTATTGTAACGTCTATTCATCTTTAAGCAAGTTGCCAACCAAGTCTTTGCCAAGTTCAACTACATTTGAGACTTAGTTTGGTAATAGGCTCTCCTTATGTCACTTAAAAGTGTTTGGCTACATTTGTTATGCATATATACTTGTAATCAAAAGAAATAAGTTGGATTAGAAAAGCCACTCTTGTAGTCTTCATTAGTTATACCAGTACTCCAGCAAACTACAAGATTTACAACATCATCACTAGTAGAGTCTTTGTCAACAGAGATGGCAAGTTTTATGAGAATGAAATGTGGAATTAAGACATCTTTGAGGTTTAAATAGAGAAGGATCAAACTTCTAAAGGTCCACAGATGTAGGAAAAGATTCTCATTCCTCTAAGAAGAGGATATTGATCGTTTGCTTGTGAAAGGAACTAGAAGTGTTGCATACATCTATGAAAGATGTAATGTAGTAGATCTTGAGCTCTCCACTTATTAGGAAGCATCTAAATTAGCAAAATGGAGAAAGGAAAGTCAAGAGGAGATAGACTTTATTTGCAAAAATAATGCTTAGAAACTGATTCCTAAACATAGGAAGAAGAAAGCAATTGTAGTCAAATGGATCCATAGAACCAAACTCAATGCTAATGGATTTATCAACAAACTAAAAGCCAAGTTGGTGATAAAGGGTTTCACATAACAACTTGGTGTGGATTACACAAGAGACCTATGCACTTATTGCTAGTTTGGACACCATTAAGCTTTTACTTGCAATTGCAACACAAAAAGGCTAGTTTATACATAAATTGGATGTCAAATCTGCCTTCTTGAATGGTGAACTTTAGGAGGAGATCTATCTTGATCAGCCTACAGGGTTTGTGAGAAAGGGTGAGGAGGAAAAAGTTTACCTGCTAAGGAAGGCTCTTTATGGCCTTAAATAGGCACCAAGAGCTTGGTATACCAAAATCTATGAGATTTGCAAAGCTAGTCTTTAACAGGAGCCATAATGATGCAACACTCTACATTAGAAAAGAAGGGCCTCACTTGCTCTTTGTCTCTCTTTATGTTGATGACCTTATGGTCATTAGGAATGAGGTTGAACTTGTAAATTAGTTCAAGT
The DNA here is from genome assembly GCA_037832385.1 of Rhizophora apiculata. Lineage (NCBI taxonomy): Eukaryota > Viridiplantae > Streptophyta > Magnoliopsida > Malpighiales > Rhizophoraceae > Rhizophora > Rhizophora apiculata. The sequence goes on from CM075440.1 coordinate 2,292,495, forward strand.
AGAACATGATGAATTAGTTTAAAATGACTAATCTTGGTAAAATGCATTACTTTCTTGGTTTGCAAGTTCACCAATTCTAGTATGGGATTTTTGTAAACAAAGGAAAGTATGTAAAACATATACTTTAAAAGTTTCATGTGATCAATTGCAAAACCTCAACAACACCTCTCACATTTGGAGACAAATTATAGAAAGAAGATGGTAGTCTTGATGTAGATGAGAGTACAGGAGTGTCATAGGTTGCTTGTTGTATCTCTTAACAATTAGACCATATATCATGTACTCAATGAACCTACTGCCTAGGTTTACGCACTCACCCAAAAAAAAGAAAAAAAAAACTCATTTCAAGGTGGTTAAAAGAATCCTTAGGCATATTAAAGGTATTTCTAAGCTTAAAATCATGTTTAAAGCCAACAATGAGCTAAAGTTGATATATTTGCTAATAATGACTAGGCAAGGTCGCTTGATGATATGAAAAACACCTTTGGTTAATTGTTTTTCTTAGGTTCATGTGCTTGTAATTAGAGTTTAAGGAAGCAACTAATTATAACTCAATCCACTACAAAAATTGAGTGCATAGCGGCAGCCTATGCAATGAACCAAACTATACGGATCAAAAAGGTGCTAGCTGATTTAAGGTTGAAGCAAATAGAAGCAACTTTAATCTTTTGTGATAATCAATCCACCATTGCTATTTCAAGAAATCCAATGTTGCATGAAAAAACAAAACACTTTAAAATTAAGCTACATTTTATCAAAAAAGCTTAGGAGAGTGGCAAAATTAACTTGCTCTATTGCAACTCTAAAAACTAAATTGCAGGCTCATTGACTAAAAGACTACATAGACCAAGATTTAAGGAACTGAGGTCTGCCTTAGGTATGCAAAATTATATCACCAAGGAAGAGTAAGGAAAACTATGGTGTTGCTATTTTGCAACCTTAGAAAGCAAGTTGTTATTTTTTTGCTCAAGTTCATCACCAAAAATTCAAAATTTAGTTAAAACTATGGGGCAACAAGTGATGAAGCTAACAACTTGGTTTTGACACTATTAAGTAAAGCTCCAACAACCTTAGTTGCTTTTAAATTTTGAACTCTGTTTTTTGTTTAAGTTTGTAATTATTGTGTATTAGTTTACCTTTTAATTATTGTACTTTTTGCAATTTGAATTTGTAAAAACTTGCAAAATTGTAACAACTATAGATTTGAATTTTGTAATTTGGAAAACCTTCGTATATAATGAAGTTTAAGGACAAGAAAGAAATGAATTTCCTCCTTTTTATGTCTCTCATTTTTCTCTTTTGTTTTCTGTAATATTATTGTTACTGTTCTGTTGTTAAAGAAAACCATAGAGGAAAGGTCCATCCTTGCTGCAATTTTCAGCAAGAAGCAGCAAGAAATACTAGAGAACTGCAACTTCCAAACCAGCATGTACATATTATACATCTGAAATAACAATTGCTTGTGTGAAAGTTGGCTAATAAGAACAAAAATAGGCCTTTTTGATTGTCAGTTGATTGATTTATTTGTGCACTTGTTAAGCAGCGAGCTCTTCATGTAGCATTAATGGACGCCATAAAACCCCATTTTCCTGTGTAGCAAAATTTTGAAAAAATAATATGCAATTATGAACACAAATCTCTTTCCCTCAACATGTTCAATGTTACGCTTTTTTTTTCTCTCACTTCCATTTGTGGAGGCATTGCAGGTTTGGTGTTCTAAATACCAACAAGCTATTTTAAATCCTATAATAATCGGAGAAAGAAAAGTTTTAAGCTTGAATTTTAAAGATTTGAAGTAGAGTCCAAAAAGGAAGACAGTCTGACTTTAAGATGCTCCCAACAAATCATCCAAATAGGTGAAAAGGGAATTTTGAAGTTTTTTTTTTTTTTAATAAAACTGTGTTTTTCTTAGACAATATAAGAACAAGTTTCCAATGCACAGAATTCGTATGTTTGCATATAAACTATTATTTATTATTATTATTATTATTATTTTGTCCCTTTTACACAAAAATAAAATAAAAACAGAGTCCCGTAGAGGTTTTTCAGCTTATGGATGATTGTAGGCTCTTAATTACAATTCAAGACACAGCCAGGTGGATGCAGGTTGGAAGATCTTTCTAGTAAAATTACCCGATTCTTCATGCCTGTGTCTTTTTTTTTTCTTTTGAAAAAAATAAATTGTTTACTCTGTTTTGTTATTTGTAATAGTGTACATACATCTCTTCTTCAGGGATTGCCAGTACTTGGTCCTTAACGTATCCGATAAATATTTATGCGTTCTTTTATTGGTTATGTTAACCATTATGCATTTGGAAAATGCTGGAAGAAGTCTTCTTTATTGATGTTGATCTGCCCCATTAATTGAAGAAACTGATATTAGAGACTTTGTCCGTTTGCCTGCGGAATGAAACCCATTAAAAGACGTAACAAAACTAGAAAGTTTGATTTTGAAGAGGACGGACCATATTTGATTTTTTTTGGTTCTTTTGAACAAGAAGGAAATTGAAGTCAGGGTGATGATGATGACGACGTGGATTCTATACAGTCAATGGCTGACTGAGCCGAGCAGAATAATATTTCCGGGATTAATGGGCTCTCTGCCAAGTGGACAGGAAAGCAGTCTCCATTGGGTTAGGTAAACGCATAGAACAGAAAGAAGAGTACCGATCAGGCATTGGCACAGAAACGAGTAGCACCCAATATCATAGCCGTAGGTTGGCAAGACATCAAAGAAAATTGATTAAAATAATGATTTCCTTGAAGTTGAACAGAGAAGGTGGAAAATACGCGCATTTGCAAATATTGACGGACACACGAGACAGGACGAGGAAGTTGAAGTTGGCAATCACTTTGTCACTCAGGTCTTTTCTACCAGGTACAAGCCATTTCCCTTTTTCATGAATGTCATAAGTAAAGGATGGGAAGCAGCAGCATCCTCTCCTTTTCCATGGAAAAATGTCAATTTGCATGGACTTTGGGTATCCGTGTGATGTTAGGCGAAAGTGAACGCTCTCAGCTACATTACATTTAATGAAAAGACAATCCAACGCGCCAAAACCCGTCCTTTTCCGAGTAACATTAATTTCAAACTTCCGCTAACGTCCATTGACCGGATGAATTCCATTCCACCCAAAACACCGCCAGCCATCAATATAGTACGCATTAACTATCCTCTTAATAGCAGCCTTCCCCTACCCCCTTTGCATTCAAAAACCCTAACCTCACAATGGCCAGCTCAGTATGCTTACTATTATCAGTTTTGCTCTTGTTCTTCTTCACCAATTCCCTTTGCTGTCCAGATGATCAGAAACAAGCTCTTCTTGAGTTCAAGACCTCCCTGATAAAAACTATTCATTCTTCTTCTTCGGATTATTCTGTCTTTGGCTTGGAAGGATGGAATTTCACCTCAGATTGCTGCAGCTGGGAGAGGGTTGTTTGCACTTCTTCCTCAAACCCAAGGTCAGTCGTCGCTCTCCGTCTCGACTCCCTAGTTTCTCTGCAACCCATACCAGTTCCTTCCAAGGTGTTATCTCCTCTTTTTTCCATTAGGAGCTTGATGTGGCTTGATATATCCTTCAATTCCATACATGGTGAAGTCCCACCTAGCATGTTTGCCAATCTCAGCAAACTCGTTCGCCTTGAAATGTTAAACAACAACTTCAGCGGCTTCATTCCTCCTCAGATTTTTCACTTAAGGTATCTTCAGCATCTTGATATGAGTAGCAATATGCTGGATGGGACTCTGAGCAAGGAAGTTGAATCTCTTGTAAACTTAAGGGTCCTCAAGCTGGATGATAATTCCCTGTCAGGAAGTATTCCTGGGGAAGTCGGAAACCTCACAAGGTTGCAGCGGCTGTCCCTCCGTGGCAACAATTTCCTAGGCAGTATTCCGACTTCACTTCTCTATCTGGAGGATTTACAAGTGTTGGACTTGCGAGACAATTCTTTGTCAATGCAAATTCCTGCTGACATTGGCAATTTAACCCGTTTGACCACTTTATGCTTAAGCAATAACCGGCTAACGGGTGAAATTGCGCAGTCAATACGCAAGTTACAGAAGTTGGAAACACTTGGATTGGAAAACAACTTACTGACTGGGGGAATTCCTGCCTGGTTGTTTGGTATGGAAGGCCTGAAGATCCTGTCTCTTGGAGGTAACAATCTGACTTGGAATAACAACGTGGAATTGGTACCAAAGTGCAACTTATCTTGGTTATCTTTGAAATCATGCGGTCTAGCAGGAAGAATCCCAGAATGGGTTTCAACACAGAAGGATCTTGATTTCTTGGATTTAAGTGAGAATATACTGGAAGGACCATTTCCACAGTGGCTTGCTGAGATGGACTTGGGTAGCATAATTCTGTCAGACAACAAGCTCATGGGCACTCTTCCGGCTCGCCTCTTTGAGTCTCGAAGTTTATCAATTCTTGCTTTATCGAGCAATCACTTGTCTGGAGAGTTGCCAGACAACATTGGAGATGCCAATTCAATCATGATGCTTATGTTAGCCGCAAACAACTTTTCAGGGCAGATTCCAGAGTCGATCTCTGAGATATATCGCCTTCTTTTGTTGGATTTGGCTGGAAATAGATTTTATGGGAATGTTCCTGCTTTTAAACCCGACGCATTACTTGCTTTCATTGATCTCTCCTCCAATGAATTCTCAGGTGAGGTTCCAGTGGCCTTCTCTCAAGAAACAAGGATCCTTTCATTAGGAAACAATAGGTTCTCTGGCAATCTGCCCAAGAACCTGACACACTTGAGCAAGCTTGAACACTTCGACGTCCATGACAACAACATCACAGGTGAATTGCCAGCATTTCTCTCACAAATACCCACACTTCAAGTTTTAAACATGCGCAACAACTCCTTCAAAGGTTCAATTGATGCTGTTGCCAACCTCCCAAACCTCAGAATTCTTGATCTTTCAAGCAACAGCCTCATTGGGAAAATTCCTATTGAATTTGGGAATTTGGCTGGAATGATACAAACTCCGACGACTTTTGCATCAACGACAGACATATTTACCTTCACCATTGAGTTCAATGACTTGATAGTTAATTGGAAGAAGTCAAAACAAGGTCTCTCAAGCAGTAGCCGACTTGCCATCTACTCTTTGCTGGACTTGTCAAAAAACCAGCTATCTGGCAAAATCCCAGTTTCATTAGGCCACCTAAAGGGCCTGAAGCTGCTGAATATCTCATACAACCAGTTCTCTGGCAAGATACCAACAAGCTTTGGTGACTTGGAGAGTGTTGAAAGCCTGGATTTGTCACACAACAGACTATCTGGTTCCATTCCTCAAACACTATCTAAGCTGAATCAGCTTTCTGTTTTGGATGTGAGTAACAATGCACTCCATGGTCAGATTCCTGTTGGTGGCCAAATGGACACAATGAATGATCCAGATTATTATGCCAACAACAGTGGGCTGTGTGGCATGCAAATTCGGTTCAAATGTCCCACAGTCACAGAACTGCCTCCAGCGGCAGTGGCGGCAGCAGAAAAAGAGGCATGGTTTCAATGGGAAGGAGTTGTGATTGGATATTTAGCTGGATTTTTCGCATCAATAGCAGCCCTGTTTTTCTCCGGGTTCGTTCATTGTCTACCGCCAAAAAATCCCCACCGCCGACTAGGCAGAAGACAGGGTTTAGGCTTTGGCAGCAATCTTAATGCAGTCCACCGTCAGAGATTAATATTGTGTTTTGCTTCTTTTGTTTTATAGTAATATCAATCGTCCTAAAATGGAAAAAATAACAAAGCCAAGGGAAACGGCAGAAGAGGTATGAATAAATGAAATGAAATGTAGGGATGGAAAAAGAGGTGTAAAATACTAAAGTCGAGAAATGGAAAGCTAGTCAACTTTGTATGCGAGTCAACTAACTTCGAGAAGCGCTCGGATGATATGATATTGAAATACACAAGTCGCGATGGAAACTAACCATTTTCCTCGGAAGAAAGGCAGGAAAGATTTGAAACTAAGCAACCAACTCACGGAAAGTCCGAACCATTCTCAGGATCTTATAAGAAAGTGGAACAACACACACAGATCTTCATGATTCACCAGTACAGAATTCACGGTTAATGTAATACTCACACCAACCATTTCTCTTTGTGGCAATTGCATCACTAATCAATGCATTGGTTCAGAAAATATGAAAACAATGTTAAATCAACGCGCAAGGAGCAGCCACTGTCGAACATCAGAATGTCAAATGAACTGATGCTGCTTCGTTAACCCCTTCTCTAGCAACTACCATAGTAGTTTCACAATCTTCCTCTTTTCTGTGGGAAGGAGATCAGGTGCGTTTATTCCAACAAGAACCATAACACTGAAATGAACCACATGGCATAACAAATGAGTTACTGACTCGATTTTGTAGCCTTTGATAAGAGGCTTATTTTGACTCAACAATTTGAGTATAAGGCTTTGACCTAAAGTTAGCTCTTCCTAAGAGCCATCTCTCTGTAACAAATGACTGAAGCTGTGACCTCTAGGGCACACATAGAATAGCTATTGCAGCTGGCGGAATCTTAGACCATCCATGGGGTACTTATGATGATACCGATGAAGAAGGTAATGTATAGCGTTCCCACCTGCAGCAACTAACAAAGAGGGATTATGCTATGGCTTGAAAAAAACAGAAAGAAAAACAGAGAGAGAAAAAAGAGGGATTAGAGGTTTGTCACAGAGCCAAAAATTTGGTTATTGAAAATTGAAGGGGAGAAGCCAAAAAGGAATACGGTAAGCTGTGGGGTTACAAAGGAGAAATAGAGAGAAACAATTGAGGGACAATAGTGCAGTTGTTCGACATCAGACATGAATTTAAGAGAGGGTTCCCTATGTTTAACGAGATTATTTTGCATTTAATTGTTATAAAAAAAGGCATTTTAATTGAATGCAGGAAGATCACTGGTGTTGATGGTTGCTTTTTGAAGGGGGTTGTGAAGAGGGAAATATTAATTTAGTTGGCCAAGATGCCAATAACAAAATGTTTCCAATTGCGCGGGTAATTGTTGTCGGTGAGTCCGCAAAGACTTGGACATGGTTCCTTTACTAAAATTAGATTTTGGAACGGCCAATGGGGATGGTGGGGAATTGTGTCAAATCAACAAAAGGTAGTATTATTGGTCTTGAAATTAAATTATCATTTGCATATAAATTCATATCAGAATGCACTGATTGATGCTAGTTTTATGATTACAAGGTTGACTCAATCCAATTATCAACCAGCTACCTCATGCAAAACATATGTGTATTGTGCCATACACTTGCTTTCTAATCGGAGGACGCAATATAAAGGATTAAAACTCCCCGTGAAAAACTTACTTGGTCTAACGAATACGACAATCTATTGAAATTCTTTTAATTATTTATCCACACTATTTAATTAATAATTATAATATAATTTGATAAAATTTATTTTAAAATTTATGAAAAAATTTGATATTGTCGATTTCTTTTTCTAAAATTAGTAAGATTAAAATGAGTCAACGTGGGTCCATTGTGCGAAAATAGTCCAATTCTTAAAATTAGCGATTGAATTTTCTTGTACAAAGTTAAGGCTTGAGATCAGCCGATAATACTTTAAGCTTGACTTGGACTTTTTGGTGACGCTTCGGCCAATGGACGGGTGGACCAACGGCATGATCAATGCAAGACGCTGATCAAATCGAATGTGTCCGTACAAATTCTGCAATAGTAACTATGGCCCCACAACAATTATTCTCCGGATTTTGGAAAAAAGAAAGTTAGTGTGCAAGAAAAAACAAATTGAATATATGTTTTACAAAATAAAAAAATATATGTATTCTTTAAATTTATGTATTTTTTCTTTCTCAATAAAATTTAAAATTATTATTTTTTTTTAATACATAAAGCCTATACGTCAACTCATCTTCCCAATCTTTTTCTCTGTCATCAACGGCGCCTTTTGGGAAATCATGCTTAGCAGGCTGAACTACTATGCACTCATCCTTTTTAGCTGCTGCCTGGATGAGTGTAAATATTGGCTTAGATTTCAATTAAATATGATATGACCGAGTATTTATATTTAATTTTTTATTTATAAGAAATATAATTATAATTTGAAGACAATGAATGCAATATTTATTATTATTTTTTATTAAAAATATTTATAATATAAAATATAAATTTAAAATTAATTTAATTTATAAATATAATATATATTATTAGAATTTAATTATTTTATTTCTAATTAAAAAGACATTTTGAGACATGTATGAGTACACTTGAGTTTACCAATATAAAGCAATTCTTAAAGTGAGAGTCTTGTAAGATACATTAATACACAATTACACAGGAATAGGGTGTACAAGTAATTTCAGTACACGATCCTTTGTCTCACGATCAACAACACCGTGTCCATCTCCGTATTGATACATACCTTGTGCCATTCTTCCTATGTTCATTGCAGTGTTCTTGAAGGGTTCAAAGAATAGAGAATCTGCAACTCTTTGCTCTTTGTTCATCTTTTTCCATGTTTCACTAATCAAATATCTTATATGTGCACGAGACTCCTCTTCAGAAGATCCCGTCTCATGCATGTAGCAATGGATTGATTTTAGGATATCACCTCTCTTTAGCTCGTCCTATAATATAGCACAACAAAAAATATAGTAATTAACAAGTATAAACTATTTTTAGCTTTATTTAAATAAATGACAAAGTAAGGAGAGAGAAAAATAGATAAAAGAAAATGAGAAAACTAAAAAGTGAAAAGAAGAAAAATTTTTCATCTCTTAGGAAAAAAGTTAAAAATTTTTTACTTATAAAAGTGTAAAAACTAAAAGAAATGAAAATAATACTAAAATTAATAATATTAATTAAAAAAAATAATATAAATAAATTATTTATTTTATTTATTAAGTTAAAAATTTGAATTTGGTGAATTAGATACAAAAATTTTGAAATTTTCTTATATAGCATTTTCATCTCCACCATTGTTCATCATTTTTCAAACATAAGCATAACTCCTTCCTTTATTTCCCTTCTCCTCCCTTTATTTTCCTTTCTCTTGTCCTTTCCCCTTTCCCAAATGTAATGTTAGTGTATATACACACAAAAGCATGAATGCATATTGGATGCAATCAAAACATTAATTTTAATAACATATAAAAGAGTTTACATACTGAGGATGTTCCCAGGTCATCTGCAAGTCTCAAAATCATTGAAGACCACCGAATAATATTGGGGCACCCAGTCAAGGCTTCCATATCTTTGTAAGTGATTGGAGATGCTAGGAAACAATAATTGTGTACTAGAATCACAGGAGCTGATATGGATATCCACGCGTTGTCCAAGTACCCCTCAAGGGTTGGCTTATATCCACTGTAGTACCACTTCGCCTCCAGCAAATAAGATTTGCATAAATCTGTCCTGTGAATAAATAAATTAAATAATTAATGGTATATTGAAATATGTCTTGTATTCTAATTGAATTAAAATTACTTTTTTAACCATTATCTTATATATTTATATATATATATATATATATAGGTATAGTAGGGTTATGAGAAAGTGTGAGAGAGAGGAGAGAGGAGAGCCGCACTATTTGTTTCCGGTAACACACTCTCTCTAATAATAAAGAGTATTCCCTCTGTCTTTCCCGTGGATGTAGGTCATATCGACCGAACCACGTAAAATTCTGATGTTGTTTTTCTCTTCATTTGATTATTTTCGTGTTATTTTTGGTAACAAATTGGTATCAGAGCCCGAAAAAAAAAAAAAAAAAAAAAGGATCCAAGAACTAGAGTCCTGCCGAGACCATCCAACTTCTCGCCCACACCGACAAGCCCCGTCGCACAACCCAGCGGCCAACGCACATCCCACACTGGCAAGCCCCGTCACACAGCCCAGCGGCCAACGCACATCCCACACCGGCAAGCCCCGTTACACAGCCCAGCGGCAGGCGTTCTGCCGTATCCACCAGATCCGATTCGGATCCCTACCATACCGATTGGAGCTGATCCGCCATACCCAGATCCATTTGGGTTTCGGTGGCGTATAGACCTCGTGGCGTGGTCGGTCTTTCCACCCGATTGCCGCTGCCGTTCCTTACCATATCGATCCAGGTCCCCGCGGCATCCGGAATCGAGATTCCCCGGGAGGCCGTTCTGCCGTACCCAGATCCAATCGGGTCCCCGGCGTTATCACAATCCCATTGAGGAGATTCAGGAGAAGCTGACGGAAGAGGGAACAGATCGAGCTGCTGTCTTTTCCGTCTCATCTCCAACGGGTCGGGCATTACAGCGTCGGCGGCAACGATTGGTTGTACTTGGGTAATTTTATTAATTTGGGCTATCAATTTGTATTCTTCAATTTTCGTTTTGGGTGTTTTGTTGCAATGGTTTCTTCATTTTCATCAACGGTGAAGTCTGAAATTGAGAAGTTCGATGGAAACACCAGTTTTGCACTGTGGCAAGTTAGGATGATAGCAATTCTGTCGCGAGAAGGTACAAAAAGGGCCCTACTTGGCAAGGAGAAAAAACCGGAGTCAATGTCCGATGCAGATTGGGATGACTTGGATGATAGAACTCTATCCTCAATTCAACTCAGTTTGGGAAATGAAGTTTTGAGAGAAATCCTCGGTGAAAAAACAGCAGCTGGTGCGTGGCTAAAATTGGAAAGTCTGTACATGACAAAATCTTTGACTAACAGGCTCCGATTAAAGTAACTCCTTTACACTCTACGTATGTCAGAAGGTACTTTTTTGAAATCACATATTGGAGAGTTTAGTTCAATTGTTACTAATTTGAGCAAGATTGACGTTCATATTGACGATGAGGATCAAGCTTTATTGCTATCGTATTCTTTGCCTCCTTCATACAAGCACTTTTGAGATACTATGATTTATAGCAGAAAAGATATTTCCCTTGAGAATGTCAAGACTAATTGGCAGGCCAATGAGAAAATTGATAGTAGTTTGACATTTTCTGAGACATCAGATTAGAGTGTTGGTTTGATCATTGATCGAGGAAGATCAAAGGAAAGAGGTCGAAATTCAGGAAAATTAAGATCGAAATCAAGGCACAAGAATTTGACATGTAATTATTGCAAGAAGAAAGGGCACATTAAGTCTGATTGTTACAAATTGAAAAATAAGCAGAAAGTAAGTGACAGTAATCAGAAGAACCATCCACCAGGAGAAGCTCATGTGGTAGCAAATGAGAGTGATGATCTGCTTTGTGTCACTCAAGGCCAAGGCAGATTTCAGGATACCTGGATCATGGACACTGGAGCCTCACAACATATGACTCCTAATAGGGAATGGTTTACCACTTACAAGCCAATCAATGGTGGTGTTCTGTTAGGTAATGATCACGTATGTAAGGTTGCTGGGATTGGTACAGTGCAGATCAAGATGCATGACGGTGTCATTAGGACCTTGTCTGAGGTCAAACATATTCTAGATTTGATGAAGAATCTTATCTCATTGGGCATTCTTGAGAAGAATGGCTGCAAGATTGGATGTGAAGGTGGAGTTCTGAAGGTTTCCAGAGGTGCTCTTGTATTGATGAAGGCTGCCAAAATTGGCACATTGTATTTCTTGCATGGTTCGACAGTCATAGACTTAACTGTAGTTTCTACTTCAGTTTCAGATTCAGACGTGACAAAGTTGTGGCACATACGGCTGGGACACATGAATGATAGAGGTATGGCTGCTTTGAGTAAGATAGGTCTTTTGTGTGGTTAGAACACTGGAAAAATGGAATTTTGTGAGCATTGTGTTTTTGGGAAGCAGAAGAGGTTGAGCTTCAGTACAGCCATCCATAAAACAAAGGGAACATTGGACTACATCCATTCAGATCTTTGGGGTCCTTCTCGGGTTCTCTCTAAAGGTATGGGTGCTGCTTATATGCTCACTTTCATTAATGATTTTTCTCACAAAGTTTGGGTCTATTTCTTGAAACAGAAAAGTCAAGTATTTAGAACCTTCAGACAGTGGAAAACTTTACTTGAAAAGCAGACTGGGAAGCAGATTAAGAGGCTGAGAATATATAATGGCCTTGAACTTTGCAATAACGAATTCAATGAGTTTTGCAAAATTGAAGGCATTATTTGACACCGCACAGTTGTAAAAACTCCACAGCAGAATGGAGTTGCAGAACGCATGAACAGGACTTTGATAAAGAAAGCTAGATGTCTGTTATCCATTGCAGGTTTGGGCAAGGAGTTTTGGGCAGAAGCAGTTAATATAGCTTGTTGGTTGGTAAATCGATCTCCTTCTACTTCCATTGAGTGTAAGACACCTGAAGAGGTGTGGTCAGGCAAACCTGCAGATTATTCTGATTTGAAGATATTTGGCTATCCTGCTTATGCTCATGTTAATGATGGAAAGCTTGAACCGAGGGCTAAGAAATGCATTTTCCTTAGCGATGCTTCTTGTGTGAAAGGTTATAGGTTGTGGTGTCTAGACCCTAAGTCTCCAAAATTCCTCATCAGCAGAAACGTGACATTTGATGAATCCGCTATGCTGCATCTAAAAGAGGAAGTCTTAAGGCCAAACAATGAAGATAGTGGGAGTTCCAGACAACAGGTAGAGTTTGAAAGCAATATTTCTTCTAAGTCAGGTCAACAGATTCGGGTTGGCACTTCAGAAACAGATGAGGATACTCTAGATACTCAATAGGCACAGCCGTATAGTATCGCCAAAGACAGACCCAGAAGGACTATCAAACCACCAGCCAGGTTTTCATACTCAGATTTTGCTTATTGTTTGGCAGTAGCGGAAGAGGTGGAGTACAATGAACCTAGAAACTACTCAGAGGCTGTCACTTATACCGAATTTTCCCAGTGGAGTATTGCTATGACCGAGGAAATTGAGTCCCTGCATAAGAATCAGACTTGAGACTTAGTGAAACTTCCCAAAGATAAGAAGACTATTAGCTGCAAATGGATCTTCAAGAAGAAGGAGGGAATCCCAGGAGTTGAAGATGCAAGGTACAAGGCACGTTTGGTTGCAAAGGGCTATAGCCAGAAAGAAGGGATTGACTTCAATGAGGTGTTTTCTCCAGTTGTGAAGCATACTTCCATTCGTGTGCTTCTAGCTATGGTTGCTATGTATGATATGGAACTAGAACAGCTTGATGTCAAAACTGCTTTTTTACATGGCAATCTTGAGGAAGTCATCTATATGGATCAACCCGAGGGTTTCCAAATTGAAGGCAAGGAGGATCAAGTTTGCAGGTTGAAGAAATCTCTATATGGTTTAAAGTAGTCTCCTAGACAATGGTATAAGAAGTTTGATAGCTTTATGGTTGGCCATGGTTACTTAAGGAGTGGGTATGACAGTTGTGTCTACCATAGGAAGCTTCGTGATGGATCATTTATCTATCTGCTACTATATGTCGATGATATTCTTGTTGCCTCTACAAGCATATCTGAGATCAATAGTTTAAAGAAGCTACTTGGTAGAGATTTCGAGATGAAAGATTTGGGAGCTGCAAAGAGGATTTTGGGCATGGAGATCATCAGAGATAGGAAAGCAGGAGAGTTGCGCCTTTTACAAAAAAGGTACATCGAGAAGGTTCTTGATCGTTTTGGGATGATGAGTTGCAAATCAATAAGTACTCCTTTGGCATCACACTTCAGACTTTCAGCCTCTTTGTCACCCAATAGCCTAGAGGAGGAGGAATATATGTCACGTGTTCCATACTTTAATGCAGTGGGCAGTGTTATGTATACTATGGTTTGCACTCGTCCAGATATTTCACAGGCAGTCAGTGTGGTCAGTAGATATATGTCTAATCCTGGGAAAGCACATTGGCAAGCAGTTAAATGGATATTTCGGTATCTTAGAGGCACTACAGATGTAGAACTGATGTTCAGCAGAGACAGTAGGTTATTTACTGGTTTTGTGGATTCTGACTATGCAGGTGACCTTGACAGAAGAAGATCAACAACTGGTTATATTTTCACTCTTTCAGGCAGTGCCATTTGTTGGAAGGCAACATTGCAATCAACAATTGCTCTTTCCACCACTGAAGCTGAGTACATGGCAATAGCATAATCAGTCAAGGAAGCTATTTGGTTGAAAGATTTGGTCACTGATTTGGGTTTATCACAGGAAACTACCACTATGTTCTGTGACAGTCAGAGTGCTATACACTTGACCAAAAATCAAGTGTATCATGAGAGGACCAAACACATTGATGTCAGATACCATTTCTTGCGAGATGTTATATCTTAAGATTTGATTTCAGTGAAAAAGGTCGCTACTGCAGACAATCCAACTGACATGTTGACGAAACCAGTTTTAACTAGCAAGTTCAAGCATTGCTTGGACTTGATTGGTGTTCGTTTTGATTGATTGGCCCTAAGGGGCCATTTGGAGGAGAGACAAAAGGATTCTATTTTGTTGTGTCTTTTGAGAATACAATGTAAGGTGGAGATTTGTTGGAATATACCTTGTATTCTAGTTGAGTTATAATTACTCTTTTGACCCTTGTCTTATATCCTTATATATATATATATAGGCATACTAGGGTTATGAAAAAGTGTGAGAGAGAGGAAAGAGGAGAGCCACATTATTTGTTTCCGGTAACACACTCTCTCTAGTAATAAAGAGTATTCCCTCTATCTTTCCCGTGGATGTAGGTCACATCGACCGAATCACGTAAAATTCTGGTGTTGTTTTTCTCTTCGTTTGATTACTTCTGTATTGTTTTTGGTAACATGGTAGGATAGATTAGTGAAATTGAGTGAAGTTCTGGAGTAGAAAAATTAAGACTGAAGAATTTACAGCTTTCTTTAAGTATGGAATGATGTGAACCCCTTATTCCTTAAGAGCATCGTAAGCCATTTCATTTATTGAGTTGAGGAGGGCAAAGTAACACAGTTTCATATATTCTGGAAGTCGGTCCATTGCATTGACGTCCCATCTAAAATAATGGTAGGAATATTCATTAGTCTCAAATCTTGGATGTCAAATAAATTGCACAAGTAGATACTAATTGTAATCATTTGTTATAGCCATAAACCATGACATGAAATATGATCCACAACACTTTTGAGAGAGAGAGAGAGAGAGAGAGGTTGGAGTTTTATTTTTCAACTTACTCAAATTATGACAAATTGTTAGTCACAATTTTCAAGTTAAAGAGTGTGGACTAACTTTTTTGATCTACCAAAGAAAAGTGGATAGCTAGTCTTTCCAAGCACCTGGTTAGAGTTTTGTATAACCATGTTACTTGATTAATGAACATGAAAAGAAAAGAAATGTAAGAAGGACCTTTCGACAGCATCAGTGAAGAGCTCAAGTTCATCCAATGTGCCATAAACATCATAGACATCATCAATTGTCGTTACTAGCGCATAGACAACTGTAGACATTCTTCTAAAATATCCAAACTGAGGCTCAAATCTATTTCCCATATTCCATAAAAAATTCTCCATTATCCTGTCTCTAGCAAAGCTCAACTTCTCCCCGAGCCTGGTCTTTCTCCACCACATTTTATTAAGAAAATTTTAAACTTTGAGATCCAATAGATACAACATTTAAGAAAAAACTAAAATAAGGATAAAGACGGAAAACTAATAAGCCAATTTTCTTAAATTTGAAGTTTGGTTGGCGTTCTGTATATCTAATATGATAAATTGTTTGAAATACATGAGCAGTGAAATATTCTTAATTATGAACTTGAAATTTTAAGTTATAGGGTGCTAGTTCAAACCCCAGCAAATTATAAACAGATCAATAATCTGTCTTTGCTGCAAATTTGTCGCTCTCAAATTAAAGCTCTCTCGTTAAGGCAGAATAAGAAATGAGCTTTCCCTGCAGCATATTTTACATCTTCCTGGTGCAATGCTTGCACGTTGTTGAAGTCCAATTTGGCAAACTTAAGTAGAAGAGGACTCATCCCTTGTTTCATCTCGTACATGTCAATGAACCACCTGGCCTCCAGTCTTGGCACACGCCAATGCAATGGGAGTTCCAAAGCATGCCTTGCCAACAAGGACTCGTATTGAAGTTCTTTATCTTTAAGATTCTCCGTAAGATGCTTTGCTGCAAAATTTTTTGCATCTTCCAGCATACTCTCACCTTCTTCCAATAGGTATGATGCTTCGTAAAGGGATAACATTCCTTTTATATCATCACACAAGTATTTTTTGAAATTACTTTCATCATTCTTAAAATTATTGAATATTTTTTATAATTTGATAAATAATTTATATTTTTATTAATAATTTTTTTTTATTTTTTGAATATTTAATAAATTAACTATTATTTATAATATAAAAAATTATTAAAATTTTTAAATATTAAATTAAATAATTTATAATAAAATATGATTATATAAATATATAAAAAATAAAAATAAATATATTTTAATTAAATTTATTTTTTATTATAATATTATTATTATTGTTAAAATATCTTAAAATATTTTAAATTCATATTGTCTTCAAAAATCTGAATTAAAGAGCTGAGAGGCATGCAAATCTTTGTTCGTGCCTCCAGAATTAGTACGGTAATTATCACTGTAAAACGTGCCCAAAATTCTGTTTATCTCCTCTCCAAAGTGGTAAGCCAGCCCAAGTCTCTGCAGGGTATCAATTAGCTCGAGCCGATCTAAGGAATTCATTGGCTGTTGGAGCATCATCCTCGCTTGCTCCTTGAGACTGTTGATCTGCTTTTTGTGTGACTCTTCCTGCATGATTTATATTATATTATATATATATATAGCCAATAATTTTTAATGAATTATATAGATGACGAAGTCAGAGTTAAAACTAAATATTTAGCGGAACATATAGTCATAGCACAAACCACAAATTTATTGGTTAGAGATTGGATAAAGTCGTTGCCAAATGGAAGGCTGGTAATCTGCAGATCGCCGCTTGATGGTTGGATCATCAGAAACTACTATAGGGGGAACGGCGCCGCTGCAACAAAATGGGCTGCGATGGTTACGGTTGCTCGGTTGTCCAAGCGACAAGGAGCAGTGGTAATGACTTGGGGTTGTTGTCGGTGACAATTTTGTGAGAGTGCAAATAGAAGGGAAAGCAAACAGGTGAGACGGGGCGATGGCCATTTAGAAACGCAACGCTTTCCAAGGCAATTTGGGACCGGCAGTATTGTTTCGGTGTGCTGGATGATTGATTATCCTGGCTCATCATCGCTATTTATATAGCGGACTACCCTTCAGGTTATTTTTGACTGAGGTGGTAAAATACTCACAAGTTAAAGAACACTACGGGGGCTTCTATGCACTAATTGAGGGTAGGTGATTCCGTGCCAAACGATTCTGTGAATAATATCGGATGTTGCTTTCACCGACGACGCCCTCTGTCGGGCGGCGGGCCTTTCCATGCGTTTCACTCTTAAAATGTCTAATCAATCTAGAAAATTCCTCATTATAAGAGTGTCCAGCCCCGTGCACGTTCTTAATGTGGCCTACTGTGAAAATGTACATGAGCAAAACATTTTAGGGTGCCATCTGTTTTGCCTAATAAAAAAAATCAATTTGTATCTTTTTTTTTTATTCCTTTACAACTGTAATAAGCCGTAGGTTTTTTAATTTAGTTTTTTTTTTTTAAATTTTAAAATAAAATTATTATATATTTATTTTAAAATTTTAATTGAGAATAATAAAAATTTTAAAAAATAATTAAACCTTAAAAACATGATTTACAAGTAATTTTTTTTAAATAAAATAATATTTTATTATAATAATATCATTTATATGAATTTGTAAAATTTAATTTTAATATAATTTTTAATTTATTTTATTATTTTTTATTATTTATTTAATTAAATGTTGTGTACATAATAAATTATTTTTAAAAATTTCAAAAATAATATTTTATTATAATAATATTACTTATAAAAATTTGTATTAAATTTATTTTTATTTTATATATTAGAAGATGAGATTTAATTTAAATATACTTTTGAATTTATTTTATTTATTTTTTTATTTTTATAATTCATTTAATTAAATTTCTTATATATAGTGAATTTTTATAAAAAAATTTTAAATTAAAAAAATAATATTGTATTATAATAATTTTATTACTGTAAATTTTTGTTAATTTTATTTTCACTATGAAAAATTTTTAAAAAAAATTATTTAAACAATTTATATTACTTTTATATAATATATATTTGTTTACATAAGTATATATAAAACTTTAAACTTGAATATGATAGGTTTATACATTAGGTTCTCCGGATTGAATTGACACCAGATTAAAAATGAACGGACAAAAGTTGATGGTGATCGTTATAAACGTGACTTATTACGTGTATCTCTGTACCTGGGTCTATCAGCAGGTTGGGTTCTGTTCATGTTGCGGCTGGTCCCAAACTGTTTGACGTTGTTTAAGCACTAAATGGCCAAGGTGCAACGAAAATGTAACTGTACTAACAAAATGAAAGCCGTGGGCGGCCGCTCGGTGGACCTTGTGCCTTTGACACATGGAGAAATTATTGATTGAAATTTATGGTCTTGTGACGACACGGAATACTGAAAAGCTTAAAATATGCGTTCTAGATGGACCTCTTTTGCACATTTTTAGCGTTTTTTATATATGATTTAAGTTGACAAAAAGAACATAAACGTGTGTTTAATGCTAATGTTAGTGCAACTGTATATTCTAGGCTTGATTATTATGTGCAATCCGTTTTGAGTCAATTGGAGCTGGGCGTAACTTTCAAAGGAAAAACGGAAAAACAAAAAGGAGAGAAATTTTCAATTGATATTGTCTATGCTATGTGGTACACTGGTTTTTGGGTGATGCTTTCTTCCCTTAAAATGAATCGTTAGCAGAAATAGACCAGGGATGCACACGCCACCTGTTTCTAAATTAAAGTAGGACCAAAGTTACCGTAAAAAACAACTCTTCTACGTAAAAATGGATTTGTCGAGAACTCCTTCGGTTACCTGTTGCTTGGTGACATGGGCGCTCTGCTTGCTCCGGTGCATGTCAGCCCCATGTACCCTTTGCCTCTCCTTAATTAGCATCAAAGACACCCCCACTGTAACTCCCTCTCTTTCTTCCCCATCTCACTTACATCTTCATTTTAGACCTATTGCGGTTTTTCACAGCCTTCGTGGCTGTCTCAAATTGGGAAGCTATCATTTTAACGTTTCCCATTGCAATAAGTATTGAGCAGAGGAAGATTCTTGCAATAGCACATCCTAGAAAAGACAAAATATTTAGGGTGTTTATTAATGAAATTGGAGCAATTTCCACTAGATTACAACAAAAGCAGAAAAATGAAGCCATGCGTCCAGATGTACAAATAATATTGATAATGAAAATGGATTTGAAGTTGTGAGCAGAGCCATGGAAACAACCAAAGATACGATTGACCAATTTTTTCCCCCGCTACTTTCTCAACAGCCAAACCCAAGTAAGTGAAAAACTAATAATTTCAACATAAATTAATGGATTTATTATTCAACAACAACAACAATAATAACAACAATAGGACACACAAAATGTCCAATGGCTTCAGCAAATTCACATTTTAACCCTGAATCCAAATCTATTAAAAACTGAAACTAAAAAGTTACCTACATCCAACATCTCTCCTACGTAGGAATCAAAAGATAAAAAAAAAAAAAAGCTGGGAAGTGGTACGAAAGAAAATAGAAAATGATTATTCATGCAAATGATCTTGCCTAGAATCAAGTTTACAACGTAAACTCTTTCCGACAGTTCAAACAATTCAAAAACTTATAGAGAATGATTATCCATGAAAATGATTACCAATTTTTGATGTACCCTTTTCTGATGAAAAATTATGTATAAAATTAAGTATGCATGTTAATTATTTGATTGTGTAGCAAACACCCTACAACTTTACTGGTTTATTTGTGCTTTGCAAGCAATAACATGATAGGCATAAAGAGTATCCATGATAAAATCATAGACTCTCTTCTGTAGCATCGTACTAGAGAGCAAAGGTAACTTGGCCTATAAAATTTAACAATTTAGTCGTCAAATCAATTTTTATTCCGTAACAAATTTAGCATATTGTAAAAGTTACGTAACAAAGGGTAGACCTATAAGAGTGTCCACTCCCGTGCACGTTCTTAATATGTCCTCTTATAATGAGGAATTTTCTAGATTGATTAGACATTTTAAGAGTGAAACGCATGGAAAGGCCCGCCGCCCGACAAAGGACAAAGGGCATCCATATTATTCACAGAATCGTTTGGCACGAAATCACCTACCCTCAATTAGTGCATAGCCTGTAACGAAAATTTTTGATCGTTATGGACCAAACAAAAAAAAAAAGAGTTTTTTGATATTGTTGTCTGTTCATTCATGTGCGTTTAAAGAAGCTTTGTGGTCACAAAGCAACCCCTATTAAAGGCTTCTTATATTGGTCTAGCAATAAATGAATTGCGCGTTTTGCCTTATGAACAAAGACGACTTAATTCTTGAAATTAAATTATAAGAGAGCATGATCAACGCGAGATCCAAATGGAGCAGATCATGGGGAGGCAATGACGTTCAGGTTGGGCTTAGGACAGTAGATGAAAGGGCGTTTGTCGAGGACTCCTTCGGTTACCCGTTGCTTGGTGTCATGGGTGCTCTGCTTGCTCCGGTGCATGTCAGCCCCATGGACCCATTGCCTAACCTTAACATCAGTGACACCCCAATTGTAACTCCCTTTCTTTGTTCCCCATTTCACTTTACATCTTCATTTTAGACCCATTGTGGTTCTTCGCAGCCTTTGTGGCTGTCCCAAATTCTGAAGCTATCACTATAACGTTTCCGATTGCAATATTGGGCGGAGGAAGTTTCCTGCAATAGCACATCCCCGAAGAGACAAAATAATTAGGGTGTTTATTAATGAAATTGGAGCAGTTTCCACTAGATTACAACAAGAGCAGAAAAATGAAGCCGAGGGTCCAGATGTACAAATAATACTGACAATAAAAATGGATTTGAAGTTGTAAACAAAACCATGTAGACAACTAAAGATAAGATTGACCAATTTTTTCCCTTGCTACTTTCTCAACAGCCAAACACAAGTCTGAAAAACTAACAATTTTAACATGAATGAATGGATCTATTTTTCGACAACAACATTAACAATAACACGACATACAAAGTGTCCAATGACTTCACCAACGTCACATTTTAACTCTGAATCCAATTCAATTAAAAACGGAAACTAAGAAATCACTTACATCCGAAAACTCTCCTATGTAGAAATCTCAAAAAAAAAAAAAAAGGAAAATACTCGGAAGTGGTATGAAAGAAAATAAAAAATGATTATTCATGCAAATGATCTTCACAAGAATTAAGTTTACAAAACATGAACTCTTTCCAATAGTTAAAACAATTCAAAAACTTGGTGGGTTCAATTAAACATGAAATCCCTATGGGCATATATTGACGAAGTTTGGTCATTGCTCTCGTTTGATGGAAATATGACGGTCTTTGAGCCATCTATAGAATAAGCCTATCTCATAAACAATAAAGAAACTTGTTTTTGCATATGAAGGTAGCCTCTGATTTTATTTAATCAAACTAAATAGTGCCAATGTAGCACTCCCTTTGTTTCTTTCTAATTCAAAACCATCACAAGTGAGCATATCCCTCCAAGGATCTACTTCTATAAAGGTATGAACCATTTTTGAGGAATTCAATGGATTAAACGTGACTCAAATGACGTCCTCTTTGATTTGCTCAATAAAGTCTTTGTAACATTTTGTCTACCAATTTTGCTTTCATAAAAAAACTGGCATGGTGCTGCATTTTTACTCTAATGGTCTATTGGTTGCCTTTTACAGAAGGCTTCCCACCAAAGTCCATGAATTTTAGTTAGTGGTAGTACAATTTGTTGGAGCTTGTTGATGACGAAACCAAAGCAAATCAATTTTGTTAATTATTTAATTTAATTTAAAAAATATTGGATTGAAAAGGTATAACTTAATGATTAAGCATTTAAAATCTCTTAATCATTAGTTAAGTTTATTTTAAATTTGAAAATTTGTTTTTAAATTTTGTAATATACAAAACCTAATATAAAAGAGGTTTGATGATGAAGGAAAAAGTGTAAGCAACTTCTCTCAATAGCATTACAAGTTCTTGTTCTACTACTTTCATTTTTCATCAATATTTTTAGGTTTTTTGGTCTAAAATATTGGTGTACTTGTGAGTTGAGTGTTGCTAGTTTTCATAATCACCGACAGGCCAAACTTGCATCAGCATTGTCACCAACAAGCTTGTTATTAGAGCTATTAGATTCTTGTGAACTTTAAAAGAGTGAAGAAAAAGAGAGGCTAAATAATTAAGAAAGGAAAAACTAGTGAGTTTGTGCTGAGAAAACAAAAACTAGAAAGTTATGGCTTCATCTAGATTTACTCCCTTGCCACCACCTAAATTTACAAGAGATAATTATCTTTAATGGACAATGATTATAAAGGCCTATTTGACTTGTGGAATGTGATTGAAACTAAAGTTCAGCCACCTCTTCTTCTAGCAAATCCATCATTGGCACAAATCAAGCTTTATAGTGAACAAGTTGCAAAACAATACAAAGTTTTGATTTGCACTCACTTAACTATTTTAGAAACCATATTCAATAGAATTATGATATGTGAAACAACAAATGAAGGTTGGGAAAGTATTAAAAAAGAATTTGGAGGTAACCTTAAAACTTAAAATATGCAAATTCTCAATTTAAGAATGAAGTTTAAACTTTTGAAAATGAAAGAGACTGACACTACAAAGGATTACAGTGATAAATAGATCAAAGTTGTGAATAAGATCAAGATCCTTGGAGGGTATTTTCCTAATAAAAAAATTGTTCAAAACATCTTGGTAGGTGGTTGAAAAAAATTTTGAGGCTAAAATCTCTTCCTTGAAGGAGTCCAAGGATTTAAACACTATCAAGATTGCAAAACTTATTAGTTCACCCTAAGCATATGAACAAAGATGACATTTAAGATAGAAGAAGACTTTTGAAGAGGCTCTTTAAGTTAAATTCAAGCAAAACCATAACAAAAGAAGAAACAAGTTGGCAAACAAGGAGAAAAGTAGGAGATTCACGCAAATTAGAAGACCCATCATCTTATGAGTTTTGCAAGAAGGCCAGTAAAATCTACAACAAGAAAGGACACTTTAAAAAAATATGTTGGCACAAAGGAAAATAATAACAATAGTTATAGGGAGACCAATAAATGTAGAATGACAATCTATAGATAAGGATCGAGGAGTTGAGGACTAGTTGTTTATGGCTACCAATTGCCTTTATAGCAAAGTTGTTGACATATAGCTAGTGGATAGTGGTTGCACCAACCATATGTCATCTAATTTGCACTTATTTAAGGAGCTTGAAATTTCCTATAAGTCAATAATCAAAGTTAGAAATGGAGAAAAGCATTCAAGTAGAAGGTAAATGTCAACAATAGTTATAAGGAGACCAATAAGTGTAAAATGACAATTTATAAATAAGGATCAAGGAGTTGAGGACTAGTTGTTTATGACTACCAATTTCCTTTATAGCAAAGTTGTTGACATATAGCTAGTGGATAGTGGCTGCACCAACCATATGTCATCTAATTTGCACTAATTTAAGGAGCTTGAAATTTCCTATAAGTCAATAATCAAAGTTAGAAATGGAGAAAGCATTCAAGTAGAAGGCAAATGTATAATTGTAATTAAAATAAAGATGGATTTGAAATTTATAACCAATGTCTTCTATATACCTACAATAAACCAAAATCTACTTTCAGTTGCTCAGCTACTTAAAAGGAATTATTCTTTAATCTTTAAAGATAAGGCATATGTCATAAATAATTCCTTTGGTGTTGAACTAACCATTGTTCTTATGATAAAGAAAAGCTTCCATTTGAATAAAAAAAAATATGTATACACAAGCCTTACATGCCACCATCATCGTCAAAGTATTTGATTTATGACATCAAAGATTAGGCCATTATCTTCTTGCTAATATACAAAGGTTGCAAAAAGAAGGTCTTATACATGATTTACCTAAGTTAGTAGAGAGCAAAGGTGTGTGTAAGGCTTGCTAGCTAAGGAAGCAAACAAAGCTTCCTTTCTCTTAAAGTCATAACTGGAGAGCCAAAGAAATACTTAAACTTGTCCATTCTAACTTTTGTGGACCTATGAGCATTACTTCTTTAAATGGTATCAAAAAATTTATCAATTTCATAGATGACTTCTTTATAAATCAAGCAAAATATGCATAATAAGTGTTGGAAAAATTCCAAATGCATGGATGCAAGAGCTCTAAGACACCTTTAACTCTAAGGGAAAAGTAGTAGAAAGAGGATAGAGCTGCAAAAATAGATGCTTCAAAATTTAGGAGTCTTGTTGGATGTCTTTTATACTTGTCAACTATAGACTTGACATAATGTATTTAGTTAGCCTATTATCAAGATACATGCATTCTTCTAATGAAAATCATTTCAAGTCATGTAAGAGAGAGCTTTGATACATTAAAGGCTCAACTAATTTAGGAGTCATGTTCTAAAAAAAGCCAAGAAATGGAGCTAATTGGCTTTATTAACATTGACTGGGCTAGCTCACAAGATGTTATGAGAAGTACAATAGGCTATGCCTTTACTATGAGCTTAGACATCTTTTGTTAGAGTTTTAAGAAGCAAATCATTGTTGATAAGTCCATAATTAAGGCTAGATACATTGTAGTAGCCTCAACAATGAACCAAACAATTTGGATTAAGAAAGTGCTCACTGATTTGAAGTTAAACTAGACCCAGCCTATTAAAATTATGTGTGACAACCAAGTTGCAATTACATTCTTGAGGAACCTCATTTTGTATGGGAAAATTAAACATTTTAAGATTAAACTCCATTCTATTAGGGAGGTACAAGAAAATTATGAAATTATTCTAATTTATTGTAGAACTAAAGAACATATTACAGACATACTAACCAAAGGTTTGTATAAATCAAGATATGAAGAATTGAGAAGAGCACTTAAAATGCAAAACTACAACATGAAAGAGGAGTGAAAGGAAAAGCCATGGTGTTGCATTTTTGCTCTAAAGGTCTATTAGTTTCCTTTTTAATAGAGAGCTTACCAATAAAACCCTTAAATTTTACTTTATGACAGTTACAATTTGGTGGAGCTTATTAATGAAGAAACCAAAGCAGATCTATTTTGTTAATTATGTTATTTAGTTTGAAATATTTTGAATTGAAAACATATAAGTTGATAATTAAACTATTGAAATTTCTTAATCATTTATTAACTTTATTTCAAATTTGAAAGTTTGTATTCAAATTTTGTAATTTATGAAACCTCATATAAAAGACATTTGACAATGAATGACAAGTGTGAGCAACTTCTCTCAATAGCCTTATAAGTTCTTGTTTTGCTTCTTTCAATTTTCATATACATTTTCTAGTTTTCTGGCCTTGAGCATTGTTGTACTTATGAGTTAAGACTTATTTGTTTGCATAATCACTAATTGGCAAACCTTGCATCAGATAATCACCAATATAGGCAAAAGCAACATGAATCTATTAGTGTTGCTATCTTAATCATTTTTACTTTAGCATGATTCTATAAACATAAGTTTATGGCCATGGGTGAGATGGATAAGTGTCAAGATTAAGGCATGGAAACTATTAAAGTGTTATTGTCACTAAAAAGATGAAAAAGGGTAGCATACTTGGTTGTTAATTGAGCTTTCATATAAAAGGCCTTGTATTAGATAAAGGTCAAGATGAAATGATACTTTTCTAGGCATAAATAAGTTTGATAAAGCCTTAAGTAGTTATTGATAGATAATAATGACATAGTGCACAATGGATGAGATAGTGCATAATTGATTTAATTTCTAGAAGAGTGGAAGATGATGCATTAAGAAAATCTTAAACTCCATGTGCTTGTCATAACTTATGCTAACATAAGGAGTTCCTAGCTTAATTTAGGGATGTAATCTATCTTTGTATCTACTCATGCTCAATATTAAGGCATGTTAAGTACCATATAGGTGGTAGTAATAATTTCAACTACATTTTTCTCCGTATATTAACAACACTCATCATGCTACCATTTTATTTTCTTTATTTTCTAGTTTTGGAATTTAGTAAAGCTTTTTGCCACTCCCTTTGTTACTTTAACATTGATTGGAGATGGTATACTAAATTATGTGATGTGTGATTGCACTTATTACTACCTTCATCAAAACTAACCTAAAAGTGATGTCTCAAAGAGTTTAAAGGTGAGAAAATTTTACTATTGGTCAAGAAAGTTCAAATTTTTCAAAAGTTGATGCCTAAGAATTGAAGCAAATGTGTATTGATTTTTCTTAACCTTAAAAGATTAATAAATTTTCAATTACCTAACCCATTTCTTGTGGTATCCAGGGTTTCCAGTTTGATCCTAATATGGTTATTGTTGGTGTATAACTTCCTTTGATGTTTGATCAATAACATTACTCTGTATATTTGCAATCTACATGTCCTCATTTTCCTTCATAATAGTTAAACCATCCTTATATTATTTTGATAAATATGGAAGATGAACAATGTTATAGGTTGCACCACCAGTATCTTTATTTATATCAACTTTATAGTCAAGTATTGGAAGCTTAAAATCATATTCAATCCAATGGAAATGTTGGACTAAGGCCAATGAAAGAAAATATAAGGTAATGATCTTTCAAGTTGCCAATCCCTCACTAACCTCAACAATCTGATCATAAGAGTTTCTAGAACAATCATACTATGACAAGGTGTTTAAACCAATCACATCCTGTAGAAAAAGTATGAAATTATACTTTTCCTAATAAGATTGTAACAAGATCTTAAAGGTTGAACATGTTAAAAGCTTTAATGCTTGACTCTATTGTAATGAATGTGTCATTAGCCTATAAAAACTAGAATGGAAATGTTATGTCAAGTGGCCATCTCTATCTCTACCATAACTTGTCTACTCCCAACATTGGATGCTTTCAGTTAGATTGTTTGAGTTCATGCAATTTGACACTAGAAACCACACATGGTCAAAGTACTACTCCTTATTCCTAGCTTCAAAAGTGTAACTCTATGGATGGAGTCACTGGTAAAATATATGTTATGGTAATGGACTAATATGGATGTCACTTCTTATAAAGAAAATTTTTTGAGGGCATGCCATAAGATGTTGAAAACATTTTTCTTGAGACCATTGATCACATTGTTGAGTTAATGACAAACCCTTTTGCAAATTACCTAATCTAAAAGTTGCTTAAAGTGTTTGATGAGGTTCAGTGAATGCAATTACTTGGCGCATCACTAGAAAATCCAAAGAACTTATTGGGATTTCATGTGACACACATAGAATGTTCATTTATTGGTTCTTATTTTGGTGATAAGGATTACTTAAGGCAAAATGGAAAAAAGGTGAAATAAGGAGAAGGGTTAAGGTAAGGTGATTATCCATTGATTTTGTGCAAAAAGCATTAATTTCATTGTTTGTTCTTCAATATATACTAGAAACTTTTACAAAATTAAGTTTGCTACAAATTCAAATTTCATATTTTGAATTTAAGCATAGAGTTACATGATTATAGATTGGTTTTAAATTCAAAATATTTAAATTTGAATTAAGCATATCAATACACAAATTGTTTGGAATTATTTGCTAGGAAGCTTCTGCAAAATGTTTACTAACTTCCATAACTGTCAATTACCAATTCATGCTTGGGAAAAAAGTTAGTTACTTAGGGTTTAAGGTTAGCTTGTTATAGCAAAGTAGGGGCACAATGATCTTTACTCTTCCTTATTGTTGTTGCTTTGCATCCTCAATTTCTTCCTTAGTTTAGCAAATTTGTCTTTGTGCAACCCTTTGGTTAGGACATTTGCAAGCTAAATCCTTGGAGGGATAAAACCTTGGTTCCACATCTTAATTCTCCTATAGTTTCCTCACACAATGAAACTTTATATTAAAATGTATAGTTCTTCCATGCATTATTGAATTCTTTAATATAACAATGGATACTTGATTGTCATGGTATGATGATGGCCTCCTTTTGTTTTAGCTTCAAGTCTACCATTATCTTTTTGATCCATAAGGCTTGATTCACAATTGAAGCAAGAACTATTTACTTTGCTTTAGCTGTAAATTAAGCCATAATAATTCATTTCTTTGAACTCTAACAAAAAATAGCTAAACCAAGAGTAAAAGTTTGCCTTGAAGTGCTTTTCATATCCTTACTTGATTTAGCTTAATCACTATAAGTATAGCCTTTTAACTTGATATCTCCTGTGCTTTTGAACATAATTCCAAAATTAGTTGTGTGTTTGATGTATTTCAACACTCTTTTTGTTGCTTTATAATGTAATTAAGAGCAATTTTGCATAAATGTAGATAACATGTTTACAAAAAACTTGATATCAAGTTAAGAAACTAAGAGATATAACATACATCCAATAAGGCTTTTGAATTCCCTTGCACTAATCTTTGGTAAAGCATCAACTTTCTAGCGCTTGATACCTAATGTGAATGGAGTAGCTACCTCCTTACAATTTTGCTTATGAAATTTTTGTAGAATATGATTTGCATATTTTGCTTGAGTAACAAGAATACCTTTTTAGGATTAATGGATTTTTAAACTCAAAAAGCATTTCATCCTTCCTAAGTCTGTCATATCAACTTGTTTCTTTAAATCTTCTTTCACATAGTGAACAAGTGCATAATTATTTCCAATGATCATAAGATCATCCATATAGAGAGAAATGTATAGAATATATGCTACTTCTATTGTCACATGTAGGGTTACTTTTGACACACTAATTATGAAGCCTAGTTTGAGGAAGGCAGACTTGATATCCATTTGGTACACCACCCATTGGTTATAAGCTACAACTACTAGGAGAAGCTTGATGATATCCATCCTTGTCATTGGAGCAAAGGTATATGTATAGTTAACTTCTGCATGCTATAAGAAACCTTTGGCAACCAGCCTAGCCTTAAGCTTATGTAAACTTCCATTTGCATTGATTTTTACCTTATATATCCATTTTGCTCTTATGACTTTCCTACCTTTAGGCCTTGGGACTAAAATCCAAGCATTGTTTCCTTCTAATGCTTGGAACTCCTCTTGCATTATAACTTTCCAACTATTGAGCTTTAATGGTTCATCATAGCCTATTGGTTCTTAAAGGGTTGTATTATATCTCTTATAAATATTGGTGAGAGATCTAGTGCCTTTAATAGGTGAGTTATCAATATTATCATCTTATGAGGAGTTAGACTCCTATTGTATGGATTGCACAAGTTAATTAAACCTTGTGGCTAAAGACTTATTAATCTCACTAACTACCTTTTTCCAATTCCATCTCAATGCTTCATTAAACCTTAAGTCTCTACTTATTGAGACTTTATTTATGATAACATTATACATCCTATAAGTATAAGTTATATTTGTGTAACCAATAACCACAATCACTAATGCTCTAAGATCTAGCTTGCTCCTTTTTACTTGAGGCACATAAGAATAATATAGACTTTTAAACACCTTGAGATAAGCTAAGGAAGACTTAATGCCAAACCAACACTCATAAAGTATGGAATCAATAAGAGTTTTAGTAAGTAAGTTGTTTAATAAATACGCTAAAGTAGCTACTACCTTTGACCAAAAGGATTTGAGAAGACCCTTTTTTCCTAGTAAGCACTTAATCATGGCTACAATGGATCTATTCTTCCTTTCACTCACCTCATTTTATTGTGGTAAGTGGGGTATAGTGAGCTATTGTTGAATCCCTGCATTTCTGTAGATTTGCTTAAATGACTTAGATGTGTATTCTAAGCCATTTTTTAACCTAACAACCTTGATTTGGAAGATAAATTTCTTCTTAATCTAAGCTTTATACTAGTGAAAGACACTTACCACTTTAAACTTTTAGAGACTCATGATTTATATGACCATAAAGGTCATTATGAAGGAGCTACAACTTCTCCTTTGCTCTAGATGATGTTCCAAATGAGAATGGTAATTTGGTTTGTTTACCAAGCTGATAAGTCTCACAAATGGACTTAAGTTCTATAACTTCAAGTAAACCACGCACCAATCCCTTCCTTTGCATCTTTTTAAGACTATCAAAATCAACATGACCTAGCCTTTTATGCTAAAACATATTATCTTGTGCTTTTGTAGACAATGCAAGGTGTTGTACCTTGCTTGCTTCCAACTAGAAGGTTTTGCCTAATATAAGTACCTTGATTAGAAAGGTACCATTGGAATTTGAAATGATGCAAGCTTAGTCTTACAGCAATTGCTCTACACTAAGTAAGTTACAACTTATTTTAGGCACATATAAAACATTACGTATGAACTTGATACCTACTTTTGTGTAGATGGCTACACAACCTTTTCCTTCAATATGAATCAACTCACCATTGCTAATTTTCACCTTGGTTATAAAAGATTTGTCAAGCTTTTTAAAGAATTGTAAATTAGGTGACATGTGGTTCATGTAGTCACTGTCAACAAGCCATATGTTGCTACTACTCTTGCTAATGGAATTAGCTACTACAACAAACAACTACTCCTCTAGTATTTGATTTTCATCAGCCACTTATGCCTATTGGGGCTTTTATGCTTGTTATTGTTATTGCTTCCTTTTATACCAATAGATCCTCTCAGCATGCCCTATCTTGTTACAAATTTTGCATACAAGATCAAGCCTTTTTCAACAGTATCTAGACATATGATTAGTATTTTTACAATAATCACATAGTGGATATTATCTATTATCTTTAGACTTTGTATGATCCTCTGACCTTTTCTCCTTCTTTCTACAGTACCTTTTCTTTACTTAAGACTTACATTGTTGTTTTATAGGAAAAGCTCTTTTAATATTCTCTTCTTCCCTTAAGAGCCTTTTTTGCTCTTAAGCTTGAAGAGAATTGATTAATTATAGTAGATTTATGGAGTTAAGATCTTTTAAGTCTTCTAAGGAGGAGATCTTTGCCTCAAACTTCTTTGGAATGCTTCCTAAGACCTTTTGCACAATGTATCTATTAAGGAAGTCCTCTCCTAAGACTGTAATTTGGTTAACCAACTCAAGAAGTTTATCCCCATATTCCTTGATAGTGTATGTTTTTTCATCTTTAAAAGTTTAAATTCTCTTTTTAGGTTAAGAAGCCGCATGCTTTTAGTTTTCTCATTACCAAAGAACTTGTCCTTTAACGTTTCCCATGCATTTTTAGCTATTTTACAAGCCATGATTCTATTAAAGATGGTCTTTAATACCGGTAAATGGATAAAAGTCAATGCCTTGTACTGTTTTGTTGTTTGCTCACTATGTAGTTTAAGTTATATGAGAGAAGGATTTATAGGCAAAAAAGTTGGCTTTATACCTTTTTCAATGGCTTCCTACAAATTGAATGCTCTAAGGTAGACTTTAATCGTTACTATCCACTAAGGATAGTTTTCCTAGTGAACTTTAAAGATGGGAGTGGTGAAAAGCTAGAGGAAGCCATTTATAGAAAGCAATTTTAGTTTTTTATAAGATTCCTCAGGTGTTTTGCCTCCTTACACAATGGTTGGCTAGCTTTTCTCCTTTCTTTTCTTCTTAATTCCTTGTTTCTTGGGCCTTCAAATGTAGCTTACTTTGATACTAGAGTGTTGGTGTGTTGGTTCATATTTTGGTGATTGCAAATTACATAAGGCAAAAGGAAAAGAAGGAGAAGTTAGAAGAAGGGTCAAGGTAGGGTGATGATCCACTGATTTTGTGCAAAAAGCATTAGTTTCATTGCTTCTTCTTTAATACATACTAGAAACTTTTACAAAAACAGGTTTGCTACAAATTCAAATTTAATAATTTGAATTTAAACACAATATGTTACATGATTATACATTAATTTAAATTCAAAATATTTCAAATTTAAATTAAGCATATCAATACACAAAATGTTTGGAATGATTTACTGGGAAGCTTTTGCAACACATTTGCCAACTACTATAACTATCACCTGTCAATTGATGCTTGGCAAGAAAGTTAGTTATTTAGGGTTCTAAGTCAGTTTGCTATAAAAAATTGGGGCACCATGATCTTTAGAGATTACTATATGTATATATATATATATAGTTCTTGTGGAATCAAGACTTCTGGTAAAGACACTTTCTTTAGAGCAATTTGTCATTATAATTTCCTCCCTCAAGTCTAGCATAGTAAGTTTGATTAAAAATATAAATGGCAACCATGTTGAATAGTGTTGCTTACAGTATTTAATGCTAGAATATAATAAAGAAAAAGACATTTATTTGTACATTTTGTTGATGCTAGTTTACCTTTAGGATGTCTTGTGAAATTTTATCAAAAGATTCATCTAGACTCCATTTGGTATGATACTTTTAAATTTAATAAAGCAAAAGGATTGATTAGGTCTTAGGTCCTTAGTTTCAGCTTCTTTTACACATTAAAGATCTTAGTGGTGCCATCATTTTGCTACCATGAGTCATTTACTACAACTCTGATTAAGCTTCCTTCCAAAATTTGAAAATTATTTATGATAGTTAGGTACCAAAGGAAGAGTTGTTATTGGTTGCCTCAAGTTCCAGAAACTTTTGCTTTATTTTGAAGTGAACTTAGCTTGTTAATCAAGTTAATAATCATTGTACATGTTTGATCTTTTGATGATCGGACATTTTCAATTTGAATTTCAATTTAAACTTGTAAAAGGCTACAATTTAACAACTCCTTGTTTTCAAATTTGTAATTTGAAACCTCAATGTATATAAATGTGGAAGCAAGTGCTACGGTTCCCTGCGGTCCAAACCCGGTGCCGAATTAGGTTAGGGGGCTGGGCGATAATAGCTCCTCCGCATCCCAAAGCGCGCTGCCCTTCTAGGCGCGCAACACTAAGTAATCCAAGCCAACCCACGTTACTGACTAACGGCGGATAATCATATTTCTTAGAGGTACTAAATACAACTCCATGAATGAGCAAAATGGAGGTTGCATTAATGATAAAGATCTCTGGGGAAACCGCTAAAAAAAGATTGAACATGTGGGAGGATCCGAACGAATTCTGCTTTCATTTCCCCCGTATGGAGCACTGAGTTACTTACGTTACGGTCTTCAGCAGGCAGGCTGCACTTTAACTCTAGGTGGCGGCTAGGAGGGATCGTTAGACCAGCAGCCAGATTAAGAATTCATGTGTAATGATGATGATTCCACACCACACCTAAACTAAAAAGGAGTCCATGACCCCTTTTTTGAGCGTACAAGGAGAGGTCGAATTTCAAACTTTTCTCTCGAGTATACCCATTACCAAAAAATGGACGTCACTTTGGGACACATGCGGATAGCCGCCCCGCGTGGCTAAAAGTAAGCCAAAAGAGCTTCAACTTTTTTTTTGAGTTCCACTGAGAGACTCGAGTCTTATAAAAGACGCCACTCTACGGGGGAAGTCCTCGGGGCGAGTCCTTGCGAGTTCATCCCAAACAAAGCGAACCCCTTCCGGGTCTTGGTCGAGAAGATGCAGATAAAACGCCAATAGCCTGATGTCAGCTTCTACGGCATAAGCTTGAAAGAAGAGAGCTATCAACGCTAATAATAATAAGAATTTCATAAGAAAATCCAATAAAAAAAAAAGTATAGATGAAATTTTGAACAGTCATTTCAATCTTTTTCTTCTAATTCTATTCTAAGAAAGAAAAATCCCGAAAAATCCTCCGGTACTTCGATCGGTTTGAGACCGTGTGGAGGGAAGAACCAGCACGGCCGGGGATTTGCTGCATTCCGCCATAACTTCGAGAATGAATGAATTTGTTTTGTCGAAAGCTGCGCCCGCGCACTCGATGCTTTTCTCCTGGAGATGAAGGCCCGTACTCCCTGTGCCGAGGAGTCCCAGAAGCGTAACGTAAGGATCTAATTTCTTGCTCTTTTTTTCGATTGATCTTTGATACATTTTTTGTATCTCTCAGTTGGTGCGCTGCAACTGAGCCACTGCTCTTCAGGGCACTTAGGTGGACAATTCCTAAACCCAGTTTCTGGGGGGCAACCATGGGAACGAGACTCAGTCCCCCCTTACTCTAGCCTTCCTTTTCGAAGATGAGAGCAGAAGAACTTCGTAACGGCGGAGAAGGGTTTCGCCTCGAATCCAAACGATTTCTTGTTTTTCTTCTCTTAAGATATTTATAGTTAGAACTTGATCGAGGTTTTTTTTGACTCCGAAACATAAAGTAAAGTAACAAGACCCGCCGACTATGAACCAACAAAAAGAAGAATGCCTTTTTTTTCTCTTGTTCGAGTTCTTCCTTGATGACCGGAGCACTGTTATAGAGCCAATCGGTATACCTTTTTGGCTTTTTTAAACCCCGCATCCAGCAGCTGCTCGATCTCCTTTTAAACTGAGAAGGCTGCTTGAATGGCCTGAAACCCTCCTTTTATTTTATCGGAAGTTGATGCTTTACTAATCTAGTCCAGGCATCTCAGAGTAGTCCCAAGCGAAAGAGTCCCAATACTCGTGAAGTATGTTCATGACTGCATCGGCCATCTCTGGTGACAAGTTCTTTCTTATGTATGTCGGCCGAGGTTCATCTTCCGTGCCCAGGTTGACTTCTAACAGCTCGTCTTGGACGTCGGCCCTCAGGTCGTCGAGCTTAGCAGGAGCCGGCTGGGGGTCTTCGAGTTTGAATTCCTTATACCGGTCATCAGATGGACCGGCCTATGTCGGCAGAATTTTTCTGCCAATACCCCAAGAAAGGACTACCCATGAAAAAGATCGCTTTGGGTGCAGACGCCGATCGGCCGATCTGGCCGAACGACTTGTCTTGAGTGAATCTGCCTATCCCCGTCAGCATAGTAGTATGCATCTGAATAGACTTCTGTCGCATGGGAAGCGTACTGAAACGGCAGTGGGGGCGGCACAAAAGGAGAGGGCACCAAAAGATAGAGACAAAACAGATGCCATTGGAAAGGCATAAGCCCTAGCATCAGCTCTTTTGCCGACTCGTTCGAAGAAGCAGGTGAAGGACAAGGGTTTTATCCCTATGGAGAGGGGAATGAAACCAACCTTTACGACTACTTTCTTTTTTATTGGGTCAATCAATTGAAGCATTTTTTGTGTGGAAGCTCGAGGATAATGATGGTGATGGATTCAAGAAGGAGGGGGTAAGCACACGGAATTGCGTGTATATAAGATAAGAGAAATTGCGTGGTTAAGCCGGCAAGCGTACAAAAAAGCCTTTTCCTTTTTTCGTTTTGGAGGGACGAGACTGATTCTGAAGCCGTTACCAGCAAGCAAAAAGTTGTGGTGTGGATGGGAGATTTCGTACGAGAAGATGATCCAGCACTCGAAAAACTAACAGAAAAAAGGGGGAATCAGAAAGACGTCAAGAAAAGGGCGGTGGTTACAATCAAGTGGAAAGACTCCAGGAAGCGAGAGAGGGTGGCTGAAATATCCACTGAAGCATAAGCCTTATAATAAATAAAAAGGCGTAGGATTCCTTTTCGACGGTGGGTGGTAACCATAAGTCGAAAAAGGCGCATCAGAAACAAGAGGTCCTTTTCAACAACATAGGAAAAAACGGATTCAAGTCAAGTGTAGTAAGGGGGAAGACCTTGATCAGAGAAGGAAGAAAGAGAGAATTGTTTTGTTCCTGAGTCATGCCCTCAGGGAATTAGTCAGGAGTCTTACAATTAGTTAAAGTAGTTCCCACTCGTGTTTGAATTCATGTTTTCAGTCTCAGCTGTAGGACCCTTATCTCATAATATGAGTTGATAGTAGAAGGAAGTCTCCTCTAGGTGGGTCCACTCTTTGTCTTCTTTCAATGCTTTTGGAATTTAGCACAGTGAGAAGCTGCTTTTTCTCTGTTTAGCTATCCCTAACACACTACACCAACCGAACCATCTCACACCGAACTGTATAACCTAGATCTGAGCTCTCTGGATCAGTCCAGTTCAGTCAGCCGGTAGTGGAATCAGAGTCTCATTGATCAGTCATTCCAATCCTGGATTGAACTGAACGTACTTAGCTTGAGAAAGACCTTCTTTGTCGCCTACCTATAGCTATAACAGTGTTATAGAAGTCCTAACCAATAGTAGGAGTAGTGCTAAGCGAATGCCCGTACCCACCTTAAGTCGACTAACTGTACTAAATTGAATATATAAATAAGTGCTCTCCGCTCTTCTAGTAAGCGGTTCGAGCTAGGACTTTACTGCTATCAGAGTTAGAAAACAGGTATTCCCCTCTCCCTTACTTCGGGGATAGTGCCCCATACCAACATTAAAAGATAACCTGAGATAAGGTATGGAAGCAGATTATTTCCACTTGAATCGACTTAAGTCTTTCTCTCTTTCTCTCCTCGTACAGGCTCGTCTCTAGTAAAGAGGAAAGGATCTCTCCTTACCCTATTGTAGGAAAAAGAACTTTCCCCATGTGCTACAAAACAAACTTCTCTAAGCACTCAAACCAAAGCTTAAATAAGAAATGGAAGAAGCTATATTGCAGATCACTTTTCAATTTATCTAAAGTTCAGCCCTTGGACTTGGTTCTATCAGCTATGGAGTCTTCCTCTGGGTCTTCTCGTTTCTAGTACAGAGAAAATCGCAGGATCTCCTTATGTATGAGCTGATGAGCTATATCTCCTGGACAAAACACTTCTCAAGCCTGATTTCCGGAATGGCAGCAATCGACTTATTTCTGTGTTACAGCTCTCTTGTAGTACCCCTACTTGATACGCTAAAAGAAAAGACTGCTTTCATCACTGGTACAAACAAGTATTGTTAAAACACACGTTCTTTCTACGAAAAAAGATTAAGAAGCAAGTGTGCATCCGTGGCTAATAAGGCTTAAGTAAGGACTCAGTGACGATATTTTCCCGGCAGCAAGCACGATAAATAAACTTATTTCACGAATGTTTACCTCTTTTTTATTTCCTCCACCGACTGTGGTTCAATTCAAGTAAGTAAAGGATTGAGCAAGTGAACTGACAGAAAAGCAAATCATACCGCTTGGATTGCTTTGTAAGCAATAAAAGAGATGCGCCTTACTAGGAGCTAAAGGTAGCATTCCCTTGGATAGGCTGTCTACGGAAATTTCTCTGTAGCAAGAAGCCCTGTGAAAGCCATCTCATGGGTGATTGGCCTAGGCCGGGAACAGCACCACAGCGGGAACTACCCTACCCGCCGGTATCAGGCCATTAGTGATATGGGCAAAACTCCTATCGTTACAGCTGCCGAACTACGTCAATTCCGTTTCCGTATATTTCTTTCTCCCTTGTCTCTCTTCTTTAGTTAATGATGAAGCAACTATCCCTAAATAAAAAGTATTCCATTCAAGCATCTATTTTTTTCTGTTTAAAAAATTGCTTATGTAAAGATGTGTTGATCTTCCTTTCTTCTCTTTTCTTCTAGTAGTTAGCCTGGATCGAGAAAGCTACGCCCAATAGAGCTTAGCCATGTGTAGGCCGAAATGGTCTCGCGAAGCCGGTCAACGTTAGCCTAAGAGCAAGTCAAAAACTAAGCGCGAGAAGTTTTTTGAAGGTATATTTTCTCAAATCATACTTTAGGTTAGTGTGGCGCGTTTTAATCAGGCTTCAACCACCCCAGGCTTCGCCCTAATCCCCGTCGTTGGTTTCGAGATTCGTCTAGCCAAATGGATTCGATGAATCATTCTAGAACGAATTTAGCTTCGGTGTATGACAAATTGGCTTGTGATTCCCCTTCTTCGACGAAGGCGTACACGTGCGATAGGGGAAAATGAAGAGGAAGGCGCTAGATTAACGGAAAGCGGCACCGAACATAGCTTTCATTCTGGTTCCTGAACGGGAGGTACGCGGGGCCCCTGGCACATAGCTATTTTTGAATCCTTCCGGCCTGGGATAACCTGTAGGTTGGCCGGTATAATGGAGCCTCTCTCGGGGTTCTGCGATAACGGACACCTGCCCGTCGCGAAGCGGGCGAACAAAGGATTTTGTGCTAGCAAGGATGCGTGCTAGTAGGTGAACGTATCACCAGCCAAGCTAGCCACTTGGAATAATAGGGGAAAAAATCCCGAGCATCTGGGCCTTTCGAACCGACTTCCGAGTTGCTCCTTAGGTACTGAGTAGCAATAAAGGGGTGGGTTTTTTGAGTGTTGGGTTTTTACTTCGGGGTCCCGGATTTACCGACCCGGTAAGACACTGTTCACTGTTAGGTTTGAGCTTGAGTCCAAGTATTATCTATCGCTACTTATTCCCATGGTTCTTTTTGCTAATTAGTTTCAAAAGCTTTTGTTAGCTTAGTAGTAAGTTTACGGCGAGGAGCCAACTGGTTGTTGGACCAACCTATGGTGTGTTCCGGCGAAGCGCCGGGTTGTTGGTAAGGAGCGTGAGCGGGCGGGGAGCTCACACAAGTAAGTTCAGGATCCCCTTTGGCCTTTCTGAAGTGTGGCCCACACACGGCCAATGGGAAAAGAAAAGGTAGGGGGGAGAATTCCATTATACCTTCTAATCGAATTCTAAACCGGCGCTAAGCTGCTGGATGCTTCTGATCAATAGAACAGGAAGAGGAGTCAGCCAAAAAGAAAGACCACCAAAAGTAACGACCACCAAGATACGCATGGTGATTCGATCTTTTGATCACCCATTTTTGGAAAACCATTTTTGGGGGCTTCCGCCTTACACACGGAAGATTGGATTGCCTGAATCACGAGTCTTATATACTGTGTTACGATCACCTCACATTGATAAAAAGTCCAGAGAACCATTTGAAATGGAAAAAAAAAAAAAAATATCTGGTCATAAAAACAGAAAGGCATGAATTGCGCAAGAAGTTCTTTCGGTTAAAACGACAACGTATATTTGGAGCTCAATATGAAATCCTATTTTCTTACAAGACCCGTTCGGATAAGGGAAAACTCAAGAAATTGCTTTGAAGTAAGATCCTTGCTTAAGTCTTAGTTGCTAGCGTACTTCTCTGTGGAACTCCTTTATTTTTCCGCTTTTCATTCCTCATGCACTGATAAGTAGCAAGGGAGACCTAGATGCTGACTTTGCCGGGTATGCTTTATTAGGAGATTAGGCCGAATAAGAGAAAATAGCAAGTGCTTGAGAATCAGCTGTTGTTGGAGTATCATAGAATAAAGAAAATCCCCCTAATTCAAAAAAATAGAAGGGTTCGTTCGCCTTTCAGCTTCTTTTCTAGTCTTAGTTAGGGTCTAATACCCAGGTAGAATAAAAGAAAAAGTAAGAGAAGAAGAGAATTAACCCGAAGAAGGGAAGGAAAAGGATAACCTTTCAAGGCGTCTTCTTAGCTTTCAAGAGGCCTTTCAGCATCAAAATACGAGATCCAATGGTCGAAGCATCCCTATGCAGAGGGACTTTCATCGGCTTGAGGGATATAGAAAGCTTCTTCTTAAAATTGTTCGACTATTGATGAACTTCCTTCACCACCAGCATTGCTTTCATTGATTGCTATTCTATTCTAACCTCTTTATCTGCACCTGAACCAGGAAGGAAGCAAGCATGGGATACTCGATTGAGGAAGCCCAAGGGTTATAGCCCGAATAGACCTGCAGTTATGGTACCCCTGCTGGCTGACTGATTGCAGGGAGCGCAGGAAGCTAAGGCTCCATGTTCGGTTCTGGTCAAGAGGGTGTTGGGTAGGTTAAAGCAGTGGAGAAGATAGGGCATCTAAAGAAGCAGAGGCAGAGACGACGGGAAGGGTAGTAAAAGAAGGAACGGGTAGACTCACTTCTGGTGGTTCGAAATCCAAATTCTTCCTTTCTTTCCGGACCTTCTCCACTTTTATTTCCATTCTTCCTTCCACCCGATCTCTCCTTTCCAAAAAAAAATTGAAATTCAATAGCTCCCTAAGGGGCCCCCCTCTGATAAGGAAAGAAAAGAATATCAATCAAAAATGCCTCAACTGGATAAATTCACTTATTTTACACAAATTTTTCTGGTCATGCCTTTTCCTCTTTACTTTCTATATTCCAATATGCAATGATGGAGATGGAGTACTCGGGATCAGCAGAATTCTCAAACTACGAAACCAACTGCTTTCACACCGGGGGAACAAGATCCGGAGCAAGGACCCCAACAGTTTGGAAGATATCTTGAGAAAAGGTTTTAGCACCGGTATATCCTATATGTACTCTTGTTTATTCGAAATATCCCAATGGTGTAAGGCTTTCGACTTATTGAAAAAAAGAAGGAAAATAACTTTGATCTCTTCTTTCGGAGAAATAAGTGGCTCACGAGGAATGGAAAGAAACATTCTCTGCTTTCATATAGCACTTCTTCTAATCCTGGATGGGGGATCACTTGTAGGAATGACATAATGCTAATCCATGTTCCACACGGCCAAGGAAGCATCGTTTTTTAATCGAAGAACAGGAAACAAGACAAACGCCAAACAAATTAATTAAAGAAGAACTCCCAATATCTTTGATAATCCATCCCAGGACAGTTGGGCGGAAGCCCCAAAAGTTCAAACGCCGATAGAAGCGTAAAAAACGACTTCAGTCCCGCTTTTTTACCATAAAACAGTGAAGTGAAAAAAGCGGGCAGAACCGCATTGATCCAAATTCCTGTCATGCCGGAACAACAACTACTAATTGCTATGAGCCTATGTGTAATTTGTGTAATTTCGACCAGTATTAGTTTATTCTGCCTTAGGAGTCTACTCAGGAAACGGGGAAGGGAAGAGGACCCTTCACTAGAGCTCGATTCGAAGCGACCTAAATTAGATGACGAAACAACATCTTCATCTAATCAAGTTGCTCAAGAACTTGTCCCTGAGCCGGAAGCCCCCCTCTTTATTGACCCGGAAAGTCCCAACTATGAGGACTTTCCTCCCCTAGTAGAGTTAAACCCAGATCTAGGTCTGGATGTCCATGACTTCCTCTATCGGGAATTTTTTTCCCAAATATGGGAACATCGATCTAATTAGAACACTTCCTTCCGCCGGTCTCAGAGAGGGTAAATTTTTTATCAATTAAATGCCCTTTTTGTTAAACCAGTTCCTGTACAGGATTCATTTTTCTCCAAATGTAATTGGATGGGCTTAAAAGGACAAGCAGAGGAAAAATAGAACCTAAACCTAGTTAAGGAAAACTTGGCTTTCAACTCTAATTTCCACTTCCACTCCAAGAGGCTCGCACCCCAAGCCAAATCATTTGAAAGCTTGAATTTCTCGAAGGCTATAAAAGATGGCAGTCAGAGGTACGACTACTGCAATAAAGCGTACTGCGACTCCCACAATTTTGACTTATCCTGTTTGGGGGACAACTGGTACGTAGAAGAAAGGGCTGGATAATAAACATGACAATATATTACTCGGACTCATCCCCTAGACATGTTACCTCTATTTTCGATTTTCATGCTTCATAAGTACTGTATCCGCTGGATTGAAACAGTCTCTTTCCTTTGTGCCTGACCTAACCCTCTAGCTCTTTACTTGCCAGGAGAAGGAAAGCAATTCCAACAACTGAAACTAGCTCGTAAAGTAGAGGATGCAGGGGCTGAAAGGAAAAGACCACTTGATGCAAGTATCGAAATCGAACTAGGAAATCATTTAGTACTTTTGAGAATCAAGCATCTTATTGTAAAAAAGCTTTTTCTAGTAATCCTCCTTTCCTTATAGAAGGGAAAGCATGAATCAATTATGTCAGCCCTCCTTGGCCTTCAATTACAGGAAACTCTGCTCAATGAGTCCTCTTCATTACCATGCTAAAGTACCGAAAAAGACTTTCCACTCACTTCCTGTCATTTGTGATTTCCTTTACCGACACATGCTCAATATTGGGTAGCGCTTCTTATCTGGAAATCCATTCACACTTCAAGCTTAAACTAATAAAGAAATGGCACAGCTGAGTGCTAGAATCTTAGTCGATGGAAGTTAGATTCACTAATTCACTAAATGAATATTCGTTCAATTGAAATCATAACTGTCAAACTCTTTTTTATGAGAACAAAGAGCTAGGGGCTAGTAACTTTAACTAGATATGGTCTTGCTCTCAGCCCTTTTCCTAGAGATCTGATATGGAGTGTCGAACTCAGATACATATAAAGAGGGGATTGATTCAAAGTGTCTAGGTACCAAGAGTCAATGAAGAGAGGGGCTTGGGGCCCAGCAGACATAAGTCCTTAAACCGGAAAGATCCGATCTACGAATTAAGATGTGCTAATGGCAGCGATATGCCTAACCCTCCTATCCTACTCCTACTGATATCTCAGGATGGACATACTAAGATTAGATGGAATCCTCAGGGCTTGCATTGTAGATTCTATTTAATAGAATAAGGGCTAACCGCAGTTGCTGGACTAGCACTTAAATTAGCTGTGACAGTATCCGTTGGTGCGAGTGAGCCGCTGCATCGAGAATAGGAACGTGTTCAATTAACTGGTGTCACCACTCTTACTATGAGGGTTTCCGGTGTGATAGAATCAATGGCAGAGAATGCGCTGTGAGGAAGAAAAGGCCTCTTTGGCAACTATTGAATACGGTCTTTGAGAAGGAGCTGCTATTTATTGAAGGAATTACCGGGACCAAGCCAATCACACATTTCTACTTTCGACCAGGTCAAGATATCCACATCTGAGGAAGAGCAGGGATAATCGTAAACTAAGAAGAGAGGACGCAAACACATTCATTTAATTGGACAGCTTTGTTAGCAAGAAGCGGTTAGCGGAACTCAGTTCCACGAGCTACTTCTTTGAAGTCTTTTTCTGGGACTAGAGCTTTTGGGATTGAGCTTGAAGGCTTTGCTTTCACTAAGGGACTGGGATTGATGCCAAGACTAGAT
The DNA here is from genome assembly GCA_037832385.1 of Rhizophora apiculata. Classification (NCBI taxonomy): domain Eukaryota; kingdom Viridiplantae; phylum Streptophyta; class Magnoliopsida; order Malpighiales; family Rhizophoraceae; genus Rhizophora; species Rhizophora apiculata. Next base: position 2,335,208 of record CM075440.1, read on the forward strand.
TCGAAACTAGAGATTGCTCTGATTCTTATTCAAACCGAAGTGCGCAATAAGGAATGGCGGGATGGATTACTTGCCCATAAAGGCTAGGCGCCTCAGGGAAATGTTAACCACATAGGGATGCCTTCAGTCTCTTCCCAGACCGGTGAGCGTGAAAGCCATGCTATCAAGAAAGAAAACCAGCCCCTCTTATGACTTATGACTATTCATATTATACTCTGCAACTCGGCTTCAAGCCTCTCTTTCAAGTACCAAGTACGGAGTCAGAGGGGCACTGGGAACTCTCACTGTTTGCTTTTTTATCTTCCTTGACCAGATCAAAATGAATCAGTCTTCGCTTTAGCTATGGGAAATTCTCTTAAGCAATTCAGTCAGCTCTGAACTCAATGATTGCAAGTCCAAGATCAGCTGTTCAATGAAACTCTGCCTTGAATTTCAAGAAGGGCATGAAGCTGTGGGATCGCACTCTGGTTTTTCGGGCAGCTAACTCCCCGGTTTGGAATTCCTAGCCTGATGCTTTCTAGTGGCATAGAAAATCTGTCTTAGACCCCGAATCTACTGCCTTAGGAAAGGAAGGAGTCAACAGTAAGATCAATGTCGGAGAATCCGCTCTTGCCTTAGCTTAGGATGAGTTCATAGGCACAGTACAGGTTACGTAGTCAGGTCAGAGTGAACAAGATCCGATGTTCCAGATCCAGATCCGCTGCTAGTCTTTGCTTCACTAGTCCTTGCTTCAGTTGGTCTACCTACTGTTTGCAAGATCCAAGGTCGGGCATGAAGCTTTGGCTCAGTAGGCTTTGGCATTCGACTTTGGGAAATAGAATAGATCGCTTACCTTGCTTTGGCATGCTAGAAAGGAAGCATTTCGCTGTGGTTCAAGATCATTGATTGAGTAGATCCCGAGACAAAGGGAGTTGAAGTGATCCGAGGGGGAATAGAAAAAGGGAGTTCCAGGGCTAAATCCGCTCACTTCACGGGAAAAGCAATAGCGGAGGGTAGTAGCCTAGGAATACGACAACACAGACTTGAAATATCGAAAGAGTTCACAGGTAAGGTTTCTGACCAGTGGGTCGGTTAGTTAGTTTTTCTTCTAACTTAGATTAGGCTCGCCTTTCACTAAGGCAAGAGACCCTTTTTCCCCACTTTCACAACCCTATTTTCGTAGTTTTAAGGGTTATTTGGCGAAAGACAAAACTCGTCCTTAGTAGCCAAGCCAAGAAGAATGGCTCGAAAGCACGGGATTAGACTCTTGCTAATCGTAGGCTTGAGGGAATACCGGGTATAAAAGAAAGATTTTGAGTCCAAGATGGATAAGCTTAAAGTATATTTATATAATAAATTGATTATTTCGGAAAGTGTGAAATTCACTGGTCTAAGTCCTCTCTTGTCAATTCTTCTTATCTAGTGGAATGTTATTTCAAGCCTACGCTACGGTTGATTCTAAAAAGCTGGCCCTTCCTCAAAGGACAGACGTAAGCCTTTGCTGTGAAATGGGAACCCCCAACCCCTTTGCACCAACTAAGAATTCATCTTCCTAGGCAACTAATAGAAGGCGCCTAGCGATTGAACTTGACTGAGATGCGCGGGATTCCCAACTATCAATGCCACATCTCCTTCCTCTTCGTACTGGATTTAGAAAGTTCTGCCCAAAGGTCCACTACGTACGGAGAATTGAAAGCGCTTTTTTTAAGCTGAAGATGTCTTTTATTTCGTTTAGGAAAAGCGATGACTGAGATAGAGCAGACTTCAATCCACCCCGCAACCCACGGTAGAGAAAGAAGGAACTTTGCACAAGACACGAAACAAGACAATTTGGATTTGTTAATAATTATATATATATAATAGTTCTCCGTGTCCCTTAATTAGTAAAGATTGAGAAAGCACGGACCAAAGGTTTTTAAGCCATCTTTCAATCTAGTATTCTTGATTACGCTGCCATGGCCAGAGTTCCGACTTCCAAGTCTTCATTCACATCAAGAGAGAAGAAAAACTCGTTACCATCCAAATATTGGTGGTGACTGACTATGCACTAATTGAATGTTGCTTTCACCATGGCCCAAAAGTTCCGACTTCCAAGGCCTCTTTCGCATCAAAGAGAAGAAATGCTCGTTACCATCCAAATATTGGTGGGGACTTCGTACTACTTGTCGGGCGGCGGGCCTTTCCATGTGTTTCACTCGTGAGATGTATAATCAATCTAGAAAATTCCTCATTATGACAGCGCCCAGTCCCAGTGCATGTTCCTCGTTATGGGCCAAACATTTTGGCGTCCGATCTGTTCGGCCTAATAAAAAGAAAAATTAATTTGTATCTTAATTTTTTAATTCATTTACAACTGAAATTAATCATATTCTTTCAATCTAATTTAAATTTTAATTTTAAAATAAAATAAATATTTAATTAAATTATTATATATATTTTTTTAAAATTTTAATTTAAAATAATAAAAAATTAAAAAATTAATCTATTTTAAAAATAAAATTTACGAGCGACTATTTTATAAATAAAATAATATTTTATTATAATAACATCGTAAATCCAATCCTTCGGAGGAAAAAATAACCAAAAGGGACACTTAAAAACTGGTTGAAAAAGAAACTTAGATCGGAAAACCAGAAATGAGCTACTTGAACCGGGTCTATATGGCGGCGAGCGGGGCGGTGGTGCAATGCGACGCTGACCAGGGCCAGAAAGTGAAATCAGGCTTCAAATCCCTACATCATGGCGACATGGGGTGGCTATTTTCCGGCCAGGATGGGACGAAAGAGTGAGTCAAAACGACGAGTCCCTCCGGCAAGTTGCTGGGGCCAGGGCTGAGCTGACTCGGAGACCGTAAAGTTCAGGCGTTTTCGGCGTCCGCGATTGGAATTATCTCGGACATTTTTACTTGGACGCTGCTTATGGGTTTCCGGGCAAGGAGTTTGACTCCGGGGTCAGTTATGCGGTTGACTGGCAAGAACACTGAGTTGAAACGGGCGAGTTGTGAGGGTAGCTTTTCGGAATCACATTGAAGGAGGGGAGAAATCGATCAAAAAATATTAATCGTCAAAATGAATGTGCTGCTGCATAAACCCAAAATAATGAGGTTGCCTGTAAATTTCCGCTGTGTTCATATTAGATGTTGACCCCGATCGTCTATGGTCCATGATGTTGGCCTCTCGTTTGCATCTTTCTCTGTTTCTTTTCTTTACATCAGAAAATCTATGATTGATATTCTTGATGCTGATGATAATTAATCGAGAGTGTAAAACTTCACCTTGAAGGCGGCAATGGCTGAAATTAAGTCATAACAACTTTAATCTATCAAGCTGGACTGCCATGCTGCGGTATTGTAATGAAATTTATATATATGTTGCTCAATAATAGAGGAAAAAAAAAGGTATTATTCAATTAAATATACAAATAATTAATGTAATATGACCAGGAATTTACATTTTTTTCTTTTCCTTTTCAATTGAAAGTATCCATCCCATATAATTTTTCTTTGGTACCTAGGAAAACTTTCAGCAACTTAGAGTTTAAAGTTACATTTTCTTTTATATTTATACAGACAAAATTAAAGCAATAAAGGGGAAGGATAACAGAAGAGCAAAGAGGGTGAGGAAGAGAAGAAGAGAAAGAACAATACGTAAGAGATGCCTCGCCCATAGTTTCCAAGTGTTATTATTGGAGAAGCTTGTCATAACGGATAAAACTTACGAAATACTTGGTGTTGTGCACGCGGTTTCAAGGTTACAACTTCAATAAATTAATTTTATTAAAGTAGGTTTATGACATTTTGTCTTGTTCTTTAAAGTAACTTTTATTAGAGTACTTTGACAATTTGTCTTGATTTTTAAAGTAGCTTTATTAAAATTTCTGTTTGAAAAGATAACTTTGTCTTAATCTTCTATACTTTTCCCCTTTTCATGATTTTCTTTGTGTTGGACTTTGACATTGTTTCCATAAGAGCTTTAAACATTTCTTTTGGGGATGATATGGTAGATGGCTTAGGTCACGTGTTATTTATGCTGACTTTTTTAGTAGTGAAGACACTATCATTAAAAAACTCGAACTTTTCCTACCAGCGACTGCAGATTCGTCGAGCGAGCTAGGGTACATGCTAAATTTTTTTCTTCAAGATTTTAACTTGTAGTGTCGCAATAACGTAATTCTGTTTAATAATTAAAGGGACATGATACCAAGCTCCGAAGTTTAGCATTTTATCTTTTAAGTCTCGAGTTCTTTTTACAAAATTATTCGTAATAACCCTCTTAAACCCTATTTAATAAATCATATTCTAAACCAATTGAGAAATTTAATCGGATTATAGGGAAAGTTTATCTAAATAAATTAATTTAAGACAATTTTATTTTAATTTTTGAGTTTTATAATCAATTTCCTCTAAAATAAAATATTTTTTGGTTGGATGACTAATTATGGAGTGGTACTTGTAGCATTTGAATCATCAACTTGATGCTTCTCACTGGTTCACTTGGGCATTGGGAGCTCTAAAAACTTAGCCTCTCATAGATGGTTAAGAACATTAAGAACATCAAAGTCAGGTAACAAATACTTCTTTTGTTCCGAGTCCAATAACCTTGCCCTTTGCATGTCTTGTTGTTTCAATTGACTCGATGAAGCTTAAAAATCCGACTTTGCTTTGTCTTTAACCTTCACTAGTGAGGCATTGATGACCATTATCTCCTTGCTTTTATAAAGCTTGTCAAACTTTTTAACCTCTTTCTTGTTCTACACCAGACCACTTGGAGAGGAACTATGCTGCCAAACCTTTGGATGTTTATTTCTAGGTCATGGGCCCAGGTTGCAAGCTCCTCAAATTTTTGGGGTTTGATGCCTTGTAGGATGTATAGCAACACCCAGTGAATCTTTTGGATGCACATTTCTACAACAGAAGTTTTTGGTCAACTAATCCTTGCAATCAAAATTGTGCATGCACCACCTATTGACATATTCAACAACAGGCTCACTTTTCTCTACTTTGGTGTAAGCGAGCTCTATCATAGCCATTGTGCATCGAGTGTTGAAGACCTATTGAGAAACTCGGACTATAGTTGTTCCCAACTATTGATGGATTATATCTGAGGCTTATAAATGAGGTAAGGACGTTCTCCTTGGGTGAATGGACGAACTATTTCATTAAGAGGTCATGATAAGTCCCAATGTTCTTGCAAGTTTCAATAAAGTGGGTGACATGCTACTTTGAGTCGCCATACCCATCTAATTGTTGGAACTTGGGTAGTTGAGATTTCCAATCAAACCATTTTGAGTCAAGCAAAGTCTAATAACTTTGCATATGCTATATATTATGAGTAGTTCTTTCTCATTTATAAGAAACACAAATTTTCATATAATTAGATAACCAACACAATTTATTATTAATTTTATATTAGCAATATTTGTAAGATAGAATATGAATTTGAGATTGATTTAATTACAATCATAGCTTAGGTATTTCATTCCCAAGTAAGAGGGCATTTGGAGACATACATGTATGAATGCACCTTAGTTCACCAATATAAAGCAATCCTTAAAGTGGAATATGTAATATTTTTTGAGTCTTATAAAGTACATTAATACACAGTTACACAAGAATAGGGTGTACAAGTAATTTTAATACGCGATCCTTAGTCTCACAATCAACAACACCTTGCCCATCTCCGTATTGATACATACATTGTGCCATTCTTCCCAAGTTCATTGCAATGGTCTTGAAAGGGTTCAAAGAATAGAGAATCTTCAACTCTTTGCTCCTTGTTCATCTTTTTCCATGTTTTCACTAATCAAATATCTTATATGTGCACGAGCCTCCTCTTTAGAAGCTTCCGTTTCATACATGTAACAATGGATTAATTTTAGGAAATCACCTCCCTTTAGCTCGTCTTATAATGTAGCACAACAAAAAATATAGTAATTAATAAGTACATGCTATTTTTACCTTTATTTAAATGACAAAACAAGAAGAGAGAAAAATAGAAGAAGGAAAATGAGAACACTAAAAGGTAAGGAGGAAAATGTTTTATTTTCTAGAAAAAATTAAAAATCTTTTATTTATAAAAAAGTAAAAAGTAAAAAAAAAAATAATATTTATTACAGTTAATTTTTATCTTTATATTAAAATTAATAATATTAATTTTAAAAAATTAATATTAACAAAATTAATTATTTTATTTATTAAGTTAGAAAATTTGAATTTGGTGAATTAGATATAAAATTTTTGAAATTTTCTTATCTTGCAATTTCGTCTCTACCATTGATCATCATTTTTCAAACACACAAGCATAACTCCTTCTCCCTTTGTTTTCCTTTCTCTTGTCCTTTTTCCCTTTCCCAAATGTAATGTTAGTGTATATACACACGAAAGCATGAATGCATATTGGATGCAATCAAACCATTAATTTTAATAACATATAAAAGAGTTTACATACTGAGGATGTTCCCAGGTCATCTGCAGTCTCAAAATCATTGAAGACCACCGAATAAACAATAATTGTGTACTAGAATCACAGGAGCTGATATGGATATCCACGCGTTGTCCAAGTACTCCTTAAGGGTTGGCTTATATCCGCTACAGCACCACTTTGCCTCCAGCAAATAAGATTTGCATAAATCTGTCCACTGAATAGATAAATTAACTAATTAATGGTAGGATAGATTAGTGAAAATGATTGAAGTTCTTGAGAAGAAAAATTAAGATGAAGGATTTTACAGCTTTCTATAAGTATGGAATGAGGTGAACCCCATGTTCATTAAGAGCATCGTAAGCCATTTCATTTATTGAGTTGAGGAGGGCAAAGTAACATATTTTCATATATTCTGGAACTCGGTCCATTGCATTGACATCCATGTAAAGTAACGGTAGGAATATTCATTAGTCACAAATCTTGTATGTCAAATAATTTGCACAAGCAAATACTAATTGTAGTCATTTATTATAGCCATAAACCATGACATGAAATATGATCACAAAGAGCACAACACTTTTGAGAGAGAGAGGTTGGAGTTTTACTTCTCAACTCACTCAAATTACGACAAATTGTTAGTCTCAATTTTCAAGTTAAAGAATGTGTACTGATTATTTTGATCTACTAAAGAAAAGTGGATAGCTAGTCTTTTCCGAGTATCTGGTTAGAGTTTTGTATAATCATGTTACTTGATTAATGAATATAAAAAAGAAAAAAACAAATGTAAGGACCTTTCGACAGCATCAGTGAAGAGCTCAAGTTCATCCAATGTGCCATAAACATCATAGACATCATCAATTATCGTTATTGGTGCATAGACTTTCAGAACCAATAGACACAAGCTGAAGGCTCGAATCTTTTTAAGTTTAAACTTTCAGAACCAATAGATACAACATTTAAGAAAAACAAAAACAAGGATAAAGACGGCAAACTTATAAGCCAACCTTCCTAAATTTGAAGTTTGGTTGGCGTTCTGTGCATCTAATATGATAAATTGTTTGAGATATTTAATCAATGAAATATCATTGACTATGAAATTTGAAATTTTAAGTTACAGGATGCTAGTTCAAAACTCAGATCATAAACAGATCAATACTGTGCCTTCGTTGCAAATTTATCGCTCTCAAATTAAAGCCCTCTCGTGAAGGCAGAGTAAGCAATGAATTTACCTTGAAGCATATTTTAAATCTTCCTGGTGCACTGCTCGCACGTTGTTGAAGTCCAATTTGGCAAACTTAAGCAGAGGAGGAGGACTCATGGCTTATTTCATCTGGTACATGTCAATGAACCACCTGGCAATGCAATGGGAGCTCCAAGGCATGCCTTGCTAACACGGACTCATATTGAAGTTCTTTTATCTTTGAGATTCTCCATGAGATACTTTGTTGCAAAGTCTCGTGCATCATCAGCATACTTCACCTTCTTCCAATAGATATAGACATGATGTTTCATAATTTAATAAATAAATTATATTTTAATTAATAATTTTTTTTATATTTTAATTATATTACAAATTAATTATTATCTATAATATAAAAAAATTATTAAATATTTTAAAATTTAAATTAATAATTTATATCAGAATATTATTTTATAAATATACAAAAAATAAAAATAAATATATTTTAATAAAATTTATTCTTAATTATAATATTATTATTATTTTTGAAATTTTTTGAAATATTTTAAATTCATATTGTCTCAAGAGTCTAAATTTAAGAGTTGTGACATGCAAATCTCGTATAGTGATTATCACTGTAAAAGGTGGCCAAAATCCTGTTTATCTCGTCTCCAAAGTGGTAAGCCACCCAAGTCCTCTGCAGGGCATCAATTAGCTTGATCCGATCTGGGGATTCAGTGGCTGTTGGAGCATCATCCTCGCTTGTTCCTTGAGCTTGTTGATCTGCTTTTTGTGTGACTCTTCCTACATCCTACATGATATATATATATATCCAATAATTTTTAATGAATTATACAGATGACGAAGCCAAAGTTAAAACTAAATATTTAGCGGAACATATAGTCAGCCATAGCACGAACCACAAATTCATTGGTTAGATACATGGGCGCTCTGCTTGCTCCGGTGCATGTCAGCTCCATGGATCCTTAGCCTCACCTTAACATCAAAGACACCCCCCTTGTAACTCCCTTTCTTTCTACCCCATTTCGCTTACATCTTCATTTTAGACCCATTGTGGTTCTTCACAGCCTTTGTGGCTGTCTCAAATTCAGGAGCTATCATTTTAACGTTCCCATTGCAATATGTATTGAGCAGAGGAAGTTTCCTGCAATAGCACATCCCCGAAGAGACAAAATAATTAGGGTGTTTTATTAATGAAATTGGAGCAGTTTCCACTAGATTACAACAAAAGCAGAAAAATGAAGCCAAGGGTCCAGATGTACAAAAAATACTGACAATGAAAATGGAATTGAAGTTGTAAACAAAACCATGTAGACAACTAAAGATAAGATTGACCAATTTTTTCCCCTCGCTACATTCTCAACGGCCAAACACAAGTCTGAAAAAACTAACAATTTAACATGAATGAATGGATCTATTATTCAACAACAACGATAACAACAACACGACATACAAAGTGTCCAATGACTTCATCAAATCACATTTTAACTCTGAATCCAAATCTATTAAAAGCTGAACTAAGAAATCACTTACATCCGAAAACTCTCCCATGTAGAAAGCAAAGAAAATACTCGAAGTGGTATGAAGGAAAATAAAAAATCATTATTCATGCAAATGATCTTCACAAGAATCAAGTTTACAAAAAGTAAACTTTTTCCAACAGTTAAAACATTTCAAAAACTCCATGGGTTCAATTAAACATGAAATCCCTATAGGCACAGATCGACGAAGTTTGGCCGTCGCTCTCATTCGACGGACATATGACGGTCATTGAGCCATCTACAGAATAAGCCCATCTCATAAAAAGCAAAGAAACTTGTTTTTTGCACATGAAGGTAGCCTCTGATTTTATTTCAACCAAACTAAACAGTGCCAATGTAACACTCCCTTTGTTTCTTTTTGCTTCAAACCATCACAATGTGAGCATATATCTGCAGTGATCTACTTCTATGAAGGTATGAACCATTTTTGAGGAATTCAATGGATTAAAACGTGACCCAATCGATATCCTCTTTGACTTAATAAAGTCTATGTAATGTTTTGTCTACCAATTTTGCTTTCGTCAAAAAGAGCCATGGTGTTGCTCTAAAGTCTATTGGTTGCCTTTTACAGAAAGCTTGCCACCAAAGTCCTTGATTTCAGTTAGTGGTAGTTACAATTTGTTGGAGCTTGTTTGATGAAGAAACCAAAGCAAAATCAATTTTGTTAATTATGTAATTTAATTTGAAAATACATTGAATTAAAAGATGTAACTTAATGATTAAGCCTTTTGAAATCGCTTAATTAATTAACTTTATTTTAAATTTGAAAGTTTGTATTTAAATTTTGTAATGTACAAAACCTAATATAAAATAGGTTTGATGATGAATGACAAAGAATCAGAGCAACCCTTCTCTCATAGCATTACTAGTTCATTTTTTCATCAAAACAATATTTTTTAGGTTTTTTGGTCTTGAACATTGGTGTACTTGTGAGTTGAGTCTTGCTAGTTTTCATAAATCACCACAAGCCAAACTTGCATCAGCATATGTCACAACAAAACTCATTATTAGAGCTATTAGATTCTTGTGAGACTTTGAAAAGAGTGAGAAAAGGGGAGGCTAAACACTTAAGAACGAGGAAAAATTAGTGAGTACTTGCATGTTGAGCAAAACAAAACCAAAAAGGTAATGGCTTCATCTAGATTTTTACTCCCTTGCAACCTACCCAAATTTTACAAAGAGACAATTACTCTCTATGATGGACGATGATTATGAGAACCTATTTAAAGGAATTTTGACATGTGGACACAGTGACTGATTAGCAAAGTTCAGCCACTTTTCTTTTGAGCAATTCATCCACCGAACACAGTCAAGCTTTTATAATGAACAAGTTGCAAAGCAATGCAAACCTTAATTCACACTCATAATTGTTTTTAGAAACCAATTCAATAGATCAGTGGCATGATGAAACACAATGAGGCTTGGGAAAGGTTATATAGATAGTTATATGGAGGAAAGAATAATTTTTCTTAATTGATCAAAAGTATGAGAGGTTATAGCAACATATATATATTATAAAGGACGTTGTTTATCATTAGGAAATATTTAGCTGTACATAAAATCGGAATCCTAATTGAACAACACTTAATTGACATCACATATACAATTTTCAAATATGTAATCCATCGCAATCACTCTATTTTAAATATTTCTTTTCACACTCCCTTCAAGCTGATATAGTATACTTCTTATAACACTACTGCTTACGCAGAGAATCAAACTGATTTTTAGGTAATCCTTTGATAAGATATTTACACTAACCTGTCGATCTAACTGGTATTAACGGGAAAATATAAACCATCTTCATGCTTCATTACTTGGATAAAATGTTACCACTTTATAAGATCCTATCAGAAGATTTATAGTAGATATATATATATACAAAATACACTTTCATAAGAAGTAAAGTTGAGAGCTGTAGATATTCTAATATCTTTTATCCACATTATCTTACAAATGCCATGTGCAAAAGATATATATAATATACTCCGTGCTACAACTTGACATTTATATATAGNGATGCAAAATTTACTACAAGAAAGGTCACTGTTGAAAAAATATGTTGGCACAAAGGAAAAGCAACAATAAGTTATGTTACAAGAGATAGCCAAATTGTAGAATGCACAATCTCCAGCATGAAGATCAAGGAATTGAAAAACTAGTTGTTTATGGCTACTCAATTCCTTTATAGCAATGTTGCTGACACATAACAGGCTATGAATACATGGTTACACCCACCATGTCATCTAATTTGCATTATTTAAAGACTTGAAGAACTTCTTTTATGATTGCATATCAAAGTCTAGAATGGAGAAAGGCATTCAAGTAGGAGGTAGATTTCAAACTATAATCAAAACAAAGATGGGTTGAAACATATAACCAATGTCCTTTATATACCTTAAAACTGAACTCAAAACTACTTTAGTTGGTCAACTGCTTGGAAGGATTTCTCTTTAATCTTTAAAGATAGGGCATGTATCATACATGATCCTTTGTCGTTGTTAATTGACTATGTTCTATGATAGAAAACACCTCCATTTGAATCTAAAAAAAAATGAAAATACAAAGGACTTTTACCTACTATGATTGAAGTATTGATTTATGATATAAAAGTAGCCATTCATTTTATGGTATACAAAATGTTATAGAAAGCAAGGAAAACTTGTACATGATCTAACTAAGTTAATAAAGAGCAAAGGGTGTGTACAAGGCCTATGAGCTAAAGAAGCAAACAAAGCATCCTTTCTCTCAAAGTCATATTGGAAAGCCAAAAAAATGCTTAAACTTGATTGAATATTGTCTAACTAGGGTAATGGCATTTATAGAGATTACCAATTTTTAATGTGCCCTTTTCTAATCAAAAATTATGTATAAAATAAAGTATGCAATGTTAATTATATTGATTGTCGAGCAATACACTCTACAACTTTACTAGCTTTATTTATGCTTGTAAAGGGATAGTGCATGATAACCATAAAGAGTATCCCTATGATAAAATCAGAGACTTTCTTCTAGAGCACCATACTATTAGAGAGGCAAATGTAACTTGGGCCCATAAAATGTAACAATTTAGTGTCGTCAAATCAATTTTTATTCCATAACATAAATTTAGCATTATTGTAAAAGTCATATAACAAAGGCTGTTAGACCTATATCATACATACTCACAGTTGACAGTGTTAATATATTCGCTCACATACAAATTTGCTTGTAATCCCTCACAATATGTAATCATGACATTTATGCATATATGCTATCCATTGTTGTGTTCAAATGTGAAAACATTAACTGTCACCACTCTATCAAGGCAATCTAACTCCTTCCCATAAACTCTTAGGGGTATAGAGCCCACATTGTCCTTTAATAAGCAGCATGACTACTATGCCCACTCTCACTCTCATCGATCCCCCAGCACCTTTTGGTCGAGTTTATGTCATATGTGTAGTCACTAGCTTCATAAAGGAATGCTACCTATTTGGTCTCGTTACATAGATGGCTATCTTATACTACATCACGTAAAGTATATCACAAAAGCCGCAAATGATATACTATTATATCTTTCTTAAATCCTATTTTAAGTAATCAAGAGTTAAAAACTCATATTTCAAGTAATGATAAATTATCTTATGGGTAAAAAGAGCCAATCAAGAGTAATAACTTCTTATTGGCATGGAATTTAATGGATTTATACTACTAAGAATTATAATACATGCATCTCCATAGTGAAATTAGTCATTGGTATAAACATTTAAGTCAGTTTTCATCATTCCTTTACATGAATGACTCCTAAGGAAAAGAAAAAAAAGTCTTACTAGGTAGAAAATGAAGTGTTAGTCTCATCTTTTAAGTAAATGAACCATTCCATCTATGTAACGAAAAATAAAATCAAGATGAATGACTCCTTTGTTTGATCAAATTCAATGGATTCTGATAGGGATATAGTATCATTTTAGTTCAATAACTTTCTAATTTGTTTAGTATTTTTAAATTGAGAGAAATCAATTTTAGTACTATCATAAATAGCATTCAATTAGGTTTATAACTGACAAATTCCTCAAATTTTCAATAAGTGCCTTATTGGCACTTGCATGCATCTAAGGTGATACCAACCTTCTCATAATTAGTAATTGATATGAGATTTTTAAGTCACCTTGCAGTCCTAGCCTCTCCTTCTCAGACCCCCGTCTACTGTCTATTGTGAAGGCATTACATACTTGGCGTTCTAAATATCAACATGCTATTTAAATCCTATAATACATAGAGAAAGAAAAGCTTTAAGCTTGAATTCTCAAGAAGTTGGATTTTCAAGATTGAATTAGAGCTCCAAAAAGGAAGATAGTCTAACTCTAAGATGATCTCAAAAATCATCTAAATAGTTGAAAACTGGAATTTTGAAGTTTTTCTTTAAATAAATTATGTTTGTTAAACAATATAAGAGAAAGTTTCCAATACACAAGTTTCATGTGTTTGTATATGAGTTTTTTTTTTTTTTTATCCCTTTTGCATAAAAAATAAAAGAAAGGTAGAGTCCTATAAAGTTCTTTGAGCTAATGGGTAATTGTAGGCTCTTGATCAAAACTTAAAACATACACAGGTGGATGACAGTTAGAAGATCTCCTAGATAAAATTTAATGATTTTCCAAGCATAAGTCATTTTTCTTTTTTAAATTTGTTTACTTTGTTTTTGTTGCTTATAGTAGTATGCATCCATTACCAGTACTTAATCGTTAATGTATCCAATACATATTTATGTGTTCTTGTCTTGGTTATGTTTCCATTATACATTTGGAAAATGCTAAAGGAAGTCACTCTAGAAGTTTGCCTTAGTAATGTTAATCTATCCCATTAATTGAAAAAACTATATTAAAGGATTTCCTAGTGTACTTATGGAATGAAACCCATTAATTGAAGACAATTATGGTGTTGCCATTTTGCAACACATTTGGAAAAATCAAGTTAATGTTTTTTTCTTAAAGTTTATCACCAAAAATTCAAAATTCAATTATAATAGTTTGGTAGCAAGTGATGAAGCTAACAACTTGGTCTCGAGAATGTTAAGTCAAGCTCCAACATCCATAATTGCTTTTAAATTTTGAACTTTGCTTCTTCTTTAAGTTTGTAATCATTGTATATTAATTTAACTTTTGATTATTATACTTTTTGTAATTTGAATTTCTAAAAGGTTGTAACATTGTGACAACTATAGATTTGAATTTTGTAATTTAGAAAACCTTTATATATAATGACGTTTAAGGATAAGAAAGAATTCTTCTTTTTATGTCTCTTATTTTTCTCCTTTATTATTTTTTGTTTTTTGTAATATTGTTGTTATTGTTTTGAGGTGGCTACTATATTTCAAAACTTTAAAGTTTGGATTGTGAACCAACCGAGATGCATGGTCAAAGCTATTAGAATAGACAATGGCTTTAAATTTGTCTTGAGATCATTTAAGGAGATCTGCACTTCTGTTAAAATACATCAGCAGTTAGCAAGTCCCAATTCACCCCAACAGAATGGAATCTATGAAAGGAAAAAGCAAACCATAATGGAGATGGTTAGGTGTTTGATGGTAGAGAAAACCCTACCTAAAAAGTTTTGGGAAAAAATTATTGTAACGTCTATTCATCTTTAAGCAAGTTGCCAACCAAGTCTTTGCCAAGTTCAACTACATTTGAGACTTAGTTTGGTAATAGGCTCTCCTTATGTCACTTAAAAGTGTTTGGCTACATTTGTTATGCATATATACTTGCAATCAAAAGAAATAAGTTGGATTAGAAAGCCACTCTTGTAGTCTTCGTTAGTTGTACCAATACTCCAGCAAACTACAAGATTTATAACATCATCACTAGTCAAGTCTTTGTCAACAGAGATGGCAAGTTTTATGAGAATGAAATGTGGAATTAAGACATCTTTGAGGTTTAAATGGAGAAGGATCAAACTTCTAAAGGTCCACAGATGTAGGAAAAGATTCTCATTCCTCTAAGAAGAGGATATTGATTGTTTGCTTGTGAAAGGAACTAGAAGTGTTGCATACATCTATGAAAGATGTAATGTAGTAGATCTTGAGCTCTCCACTTATTAGGAAGCATCTAAATTAGCAAAATGGAGAAAGGAAAGTCAAGAGGAGATAGACTTTATTTGCAAAAATAATGCTTAAAAACTGATTCCTAAACATAAGAAGAAGAAAGCAATTGTAGTCAAATGGATCCATAGAACCAAACTCAATGCTAATGGATTTATCAACAAACTAAAAGCCAAGTTATAACAACTTGGTGTGGATTACACAAGAGACCTATGCACTTATTGCTAGTTTGGACACCATTAAGCTTTTACTTGCAATTGCAACACAAAAAGGCTATTTTATACATAAATTGGATGTCAAATCTACCTTCTTGAATAGTGAACTTTAGGAGGAGATCTATCTTGATCAGCCTACAGGGTTTGTGAGAAAGGGTGAGGAGGAAAAAGTTTACCTGCTAAGGAAGGCTCTTTATGGCCTTAAATAAGCACCAAGAGCTTGGCATACCAAAATCTATGAGATTTGCAAAAGCTAGTCTTTAACAGGAGCCATAATGATGCAACACTCTACATTAGAAAAGAAGGGCCTCACTTGCTCTTTGTCTCTCTTTATGTTGATGACCTTATGGTCATTAGGAATGAGGTTGAACTTGTAAATTAGTTCAAGTAGAACATGATGAATTAGTTTAGAATGACTAATCTTGGTAAAATGCATTACTTTCTTGGTTTGCAAGTTCACCAATTCTAGTATGGGATTTTTGTAAACAAAGGAAAGTATGTAAAACATATACTTTAAAAGTTTCATGTGA
>CM075440.1:4151677-4394177 GCA_037832385.1 Rhizophora apiculata
CTTGGCTTATATTTGAAATTTTTTAGTTCATTTTCAATCTGAGTTGATATCTGAATTAGCAATTTACATACTTGTTTTCTCAGTTGTCATTACTCAAGTCTAATGACATTAGTGAGAGTAATAATTTTTCTTTTAATTGGTGTTGATGTGTGTTGAACTGCAATATATTCAATTCATTGTTAGGCGAGGAAATTATATCAGGAGCACAGCGTGTCCATGTGCCAGATTTCTTGGCAGAACGTGCACAGGCATGTGGTATTGATGTCAGCACGATATCCACTTACATTGATTCTTTCAGGTATGCTCTCAAATATCAGTCTGTCCATTTGCTTTCTTTTATCTCTTTAGTTTAGTTTTTAAATGATGGAGACATTAATTTATGATTACAACTATAGTGGAACGTTAATTTAGTCTGTGTACTAGGGGCTTGCATAGTTTGAAGACATAAATTGGAAAAAAAAAAATGTTGAAAGTATAAGCTCAAAGACCCCTCTCGTTCAAAAAGTTGAACGGTTGTCTCTACACAATCCATGTGCTGAGAGCTAAATACAAGACATTGTATTTTGTGTATTCTACAAGTATAATCTCCCTGGATAAAATTAATGCACTGTACATCATGGCTTAATGATAGTGATTACAAATTATTCCACAAATAAGGTAGTAAGCCTTCAAAACACATCCAGCTCTTGTTGTTCAGTGCTTCCATCACGGGAAGATTAGAATTAATCTTGTCAACAAGAAGCAAAAACTTGTTATAATATGAAAAGACGTGAAAATAACAAATGAACTCAAAAAAGGATTTTCAGAAGATTCTAGAAATGTGACTCTTGAGGTGGCGGTACTTTTGGCCTTTTCTCCTAATCTTGCACATCTCAGTTAAGATGATCAGTTGGCTTTACTTCGTACCCAGCTGCTCTTCATGGGATTGAAGGCACACTTGTAACTGTTGATGCTTAAATAAGCAGAGAAAATGCAAGAGTTTTTCAATGTAAAGCTTTAATGTTTGCGCTTCACAAATTAATGTTTCCCCCTATGTCTTAATGATATTGGTGATTGTGCCTTCCAGTCTATTTCTGTTCAGTGTAATGTTTTAAATATAGGCTGTTGGATGTGGGGAACTGATTTTCTGTATCAAGAAGTTACTTCTACGGTTGCTTCTTTTACAGATATGGCGTGCCTCCCCATGGTGGGTTTGGAGTTGGGTTGGAGCGTGTAGTGATGCTCTTCTGTGGTCTGAACAACATTCGTAAAACATCACTCTTCCCTCGCGACCCACGTAGGATTGCCCCTTGATAACGCGGCGCAGCAGCTTTACTTATACGCAGGTGATTCTGTTGGTGAAGTCTATGCCTTTAAAAGTTGAAAACAAATTTGTAAACGCATCTTCTTGTGATGGTACATTTTGCGTGCAAAAGATATTTCGAGTTCACGCACAAATGTTTGGAGGAAATTGAAGCTCAGGAGAAA
Organism: Rhizophora apiculata; assembly: GCA_037832385.1. Classification (NCBI taxonomy): domain Eukaryota; kingdom Viridiplantae; phylum Streptophyta; class Magnoliopsida; order Malpighiales; family Rhizophoraceae; genus Rhizophora; species Rhizophora apiculata. Next base: position 4,153,145 of record CM075440.1, read on the forward strand.
GTACACGGGGATATCGCGAGAATCCTTTCCCAATACTAGGTATCATTTTTCCTATAGCCTTTGTGTCTATGAACAACAACCATCGCACCCATAACACTGAGTCTTAATTATAGCCACTTTGGACAATTGAAAATTTGATTGTGCACTGTTTTTCTTCGTTGCTCCGCTGTGCCTCGAGGATACACACTGTTTCTTGATCTGCTCTTTATATATTTGATTAGATGATAAAATATGGTGAGACTCTTACTGTCCTTTTGCCCTCTTTGCACCAAGCGTATGAATTAAATGAATTTCTTTTCACCATGTATTCAATTTTATCAATGATCACTTCGAAATATGTTTAGATTAAATCGGGGATGGCTACATAAAAAATATTTTGGGGGAACAAATTTGTCCGTTGTAAAAATAAAAGTGGATATATGTGTGTGGATTTTTATTATTTTTTTTAATCTAGCTATTTTAAATTAAAATGTTTTAATTATCCTTTATGGATTTTAATATTATGAATCTTTTTCACTTTTATACTATATATATAAGGCGATTGCGTGATAAGGGCAAGACGTATGGCATCAACTAGCCTGTGTCTGCCACAATGATAAGGACCATTCAAGACTTCAATAATTAGCATTAACTAGACTCTGTCTGCCACGCCGACGAGGACATATCCATTCCAAGGTTCGAGACTTCAATAATGTTGGAATTACGTAAGATTATAGTGGAAGGTGGGCTATGTGGATGAGGCCACACTTGATTATGCTCAGCTTGATTGAATCTTCTTTCGGTCGTTTTCTACAAAGGGTCTTCGAAAACATTTATCGGTTAAGTGACTACCATACCATTAATAAGATAATATAATTATTATTATAATAATACAAAATGTGAGTTATGAAAAGACAGAAAAAATGAAAAAGATCAATTATTTTACTAATTATGTTAGGCAGTGGCCATAATACAACAGAATACTATTAATAAAATAATAATTTCATTTTTTCCTTAATTTACTCGAGTTTTATATTATTATAATAAATGAGTATACATGCAAGTCCCGCAAATGAGGCAACATCAGCCATTCTAGACCATACATGAGTCGACAAAAACGACACGTCTAATTGCTTATCTCTGGATCGCTTTCCTCTTTATACTAAGACCACCTTCTAAGTTCCTAACCCAATATCTCCTCCTCCTCCTCCTCCTCCTCCTTCTTGCAGCAAGACCACCGTAGAAGAATGGATGGCTCACTCAAGAAGCTTCATGCCATCTTGTTTGCGTACCCTCTTCAAGGCCATGTAATCCCATCCGTCCACCTTGCCATTAAGCTGGCTTCCCTCGGCTTCACTATCACCTTTGTCAACACCCAGGCCATCCACCACCATACCACCAAGGCCCAGTCCAACATCGGGCCAGACATCTTCACGGGGTTGCAAGAATCAGGCCTCGACATCAGGTATACCACCGTGTCCGATGGGCTTCCCGTTGGGTTTGACCGGTCACTCAACCACGACCAATTCACCGCAGCCCTGTTGCATGTGTTGTCGGCCCACGTAGAGGAATTGGTGGCCCAGATTGTAGGGTCTGGTGAGGCTGTTCACTTTTTGATTGCCGATACTTTCTTTGTATGGCCATCAAAGATTGCAAAGAAGTTCGGTTTGCTATATGTTTCTTTCTGGACTGAATCTGCTTTGGTGTTTACTCTGTATTATCACTTGGATCTCCTAAGGATCAACGGTCATTTTGCATGCCAGGGTACGCTGTTACACAATTAAACAGAATGCCCAGAATAGATTCTTGTAGCGGACTATATTAAGTTTGTCGTTAGGGTTTTATTGTTTTGTTGTCCGATTATGAAATTTTTACAAGGTCTTGATACGCGATCTTTGTCAAAATTTTCATGATTAGATCGTCGGGAAGATACAATTGATTACATACCCGGCGTTAGAGCGATCGAACCGAAGGACATGATGTCATACCTTCAAGAGACAAATGCAACAACAATTGTCCATCAGCTTATCTTCGCTTGCTTCGAGGACGTAGAACATGCGGATTTTGTAATATGCAACACAGTGGAAGAATTCGAAGCTGAGACCCTGTCAGCCCTGCAAGCCGAGATCCCGTACTACGCAATTGGACCCATTTTCCCTCCAGGCTTCACCCAGGCTAGCGTGGCTACTAGCCTGTGGTCCGAGACAGATTGCACCCAGTGGCTGGATGCAAAGCCTCGTGGCTCAGTCTTGTATATTTCATTTGGTAGCTATGCCCACGTTACCAAAAGGGACCTTATAGAGATTGCAAATGGGCTGTCTCTCAGCAAAGTTAGTTTTCTTTGGGTACTTCGGCCGGATATTGTTAGCTCCGATGACCCCGAACCATTGCCCGTCGGATTCAAGGAAGAGGTTGCCGACCGTGCGATCATCGTACAATGGTGCAGTCAAAAATCTGTACTGACCCATCCCGCAATTGGAGGGTTCCTGACACATTGCGGATGGAATTCAGTACTAGAAAGCATATGGTGCCAAGTCCCATTATTGTGCTTCCCTCTCTTGACTGATCAGTTCACTAATAGGAAATTAGCGGTTGACGATTGGAAGATTGGGATCAATTTGACTGATAGAAAGGTGATCATTCAGGAGGATGCTGCCAAGAACATTAACCGTCTGATGAGTGGAAAATCAGGAGACGAATTCAGAAATAGAATCAAGGAGGTGAAGAAAACGTTAGAACATGCATTGTCGCCGGGAGGATCATCCCAGAAAAATATGACACAATTTACCAATGACTTAGAGACCAAGATTGCAAAGAGAGTCCAACCAAAGAAATCAACAACCAATGTCACTTAAAGCTGGTCTCGTCCTACATTGTACAGTCTAGTGTGAAGTGATTGTGTTTGAGAGTTTGTCACCAATCATATGTTTTTTCATTTGAACCATATTCACCCACGCAATTTTTGTGGCTATGGAGTGGCTCACGTTCCTAAAATCCAACCATAAGTAATATGTCACGTCAGGCGAGGCTGGTTGCATATGGAATCCTAGAGCCAACTGAGAAAGGACCCTCACTTATTGTACTGCTTCTGCTAAAAAATGAAAAAGACCCCATTGACAGTTATTGGAAGCTCTATTCATTCCCACATGTTCTCCTGACACTTTTTCCCTACCTAGCCTCGTCCGGTCCATGATGATCAAGTTGCTTTGTTTTTGTTTGGGTTTAGATTCCAGTCCCTACAATTTTTTTTTCTTTTTTCATTAAAAAACCATATTTAAATCATAAATTAGGTAATAAGAATAATTATCTAAATTATTATGAATCTTATATTATTTTTCTTAGAATTAAAACTCAAAACTTAAAAAATAAAAATTTAAGTTCTTAACTACTAAAATATTTCTTATGAAACATAATATTTTGGAAGGTAAACTCAAACGAGTTGAACAAAATAAAAAGAAATTATAATTTAAAAGAAATAAAAAGACTGGAATAGCAGGTTCGTGATTGGGTCTAAATTGGACCACATTCGACATTCTCGTTTTGAAGCAGCAGAAATTCAGCCCACGACAAAAGTTATTGAGCTTTTATGGCTTGGACTCAGAGAATCGGCTTGTATAACGCCATTGGGCTCCAAGTGGTCATGCAAATCAGCATTTGGGCTATTCCCAAATTCGTCATTGCTAATCCAGGCCCCGAGTGGCCCAAGTTTTAGAAAATAAATTGTTTTAATAGTACATAAATTATTTTTAAAATTAAAAAAATTTGAGGTCAAATTTTATTTTATTAATATTTTTAATTTTTTTATACTTTAAAATTTAGATATTTATCCTTGCAACTCAAGAAATATGATTTGGAATTTATAAGGAATGAAAAACGCTAATACTTAGCATATAATTCACAATTTAAATTTTTTTGTGTCATTTTTAATTAACATTTTCACCAAAAAAAAAAAAAAAAAGTATTCATTTTTTATCTCCCATACCTTAATTAATAGTTAAAACTCAATAGAAATAAGGAGCCATAAAAGAAACCCTTAAAATAGAGATTAAAAAAATTACATAGTATAGTTTAGTATTCTTTAAACATTAATTTAGTGTAAAATTTAAAATTTAAATATTCAATCAAATTAATTTTTCTCTCTAGTTTAATTTAAAAAGATTGAATCATCTAATTTGTTTATATATATATATATATATATAATTTTTTTTTTGTGTTTTATCCTTCTGATATTTGAATTCACACTATTAATTTCTTATTATTTTTAATTTTAACAATTAAAATTTTCTGTTATAATTTTACTACTTTTAAAACTCTTATTTAATATTATAAATTTTTATAAAATTTAAATATTATAACATATATATATATATATATATAAAAATCATCGCAATAATTTTTTTTTTAATAAAATCTTACTCCTACACGTCGCCGAGTAGAAATCCAACGAGGAATTAGGAGTTCCAACCTTAGGGAAGGCTACCTCCGCATGCGTAACCAAACTCAACCCTTTTGTCTGTTAAACACTGCAGAATCCTATATAAACGCAAACACGATGCACCGATTTTTCGTCTATAAATATCTACTCCTCCTTCTTCTTCATCATCAGCAATTCTCTCCTGTCAATCTCTCAAGCAACAATGGCTCACCAGGCGGAATCGTCCGACTCGTGAGTCAACTCGTTCCGATTCTTCCATTTTTCATCGCTCCCTCTCTTTTTGCTGTTTGCGTTGAATATGAAAATATCTGTATTGATTGGGCGGTTTTGCAGGAAATCAGCGGGGAAGAAGGACTTCTCGACGGCGATTTTGGACAAGAAGAAATCGCCGAACAGGTTGCTCGTTGATGAGGCTGTCAACGACGACAACTCCGTCGTCTCGATGCACCCTGACACTATGGAGAAGCTCCAGCTCTTCCGCGGCGACACTGTTCTTCTCAAGGTAATGCATATACATATATGCCTCAGGCTGATTGTCGGTGTTCTCTCGCTTTCTCCTAGTGTAGGCCTTAGCGGAATTCTGAGGTTTAATTTTTCAGCCCATAGTTGAATTGGCGCGATAGGTTTTTGTCACTTAGAATAAATATTTCGCGGTTGAATTGGACTTTAGGTGCTTTTGAACTGGAATTGCGCCCCAGTTTATGATTATTTTGGGTTGGAAATATGATATGAGAGGGAGCATGAGGAAGTTTTTGGTATTGACGAGCTTTAGAATACTTGCATTTTCTTGTATTAAATCATGTTAGTGTCATCCTGGTTTTGGTGACAGTTGAGGTTTTTTTTTTTTGGACTAAATTGTGAATCCTCAAACTGTGTGCTATCAGAGATGTTGGTTTGAATTTGAGTTGATAGTCTATCATTGGGATTTTAGGAGTGAACGGTAGTGTTTTTCCTCTCTCTCTCTCAAAATTTTCATTAATGCAAATTTAAAGTGTTTCAGGCTGTAGAAATTAATATTCTTGCTCTTGAACTTTTCCGTCGTTTGATATTCTCTGTGTCTCTATTGTGTTTTGGTGTGTTCTGATTGCATGTATTAAAATAATTGTGATTTCAGGGCAAGAAACGGAGGGATACAATCTGCATTGCGCTTGCTGATGAAACATGCGAGCAGCCAAAGATTAGAGTGAACAAGGTAGTTAGGTCAAATCTTAGGGTTCGCCTTGGAGATGTTGTGTCTGTACACCAATGTCCAGATGTAAAGTACGGAAAGCGTGTTCACATACTGCCAATTGATGATACCATAGAAGGTGTTACTGGGTCTCTCTTTGATGCATACTTGAAACGTAAGCTTCTGTGCCACTTCTTCTCTGATTATCTATGTTTATGTGATGTTAAAGATGAGAAGACATGTTTATATGCTACTTTGATGCATTAAAATTTTCCTTAGTGGATAATAGTTGCTGACTTTTCCTATATTATGTCAGTTGCCATTTAGTTTTTCAAATGGCACTTATGAAGTTTGTATGATATTTTGCCTTTGCATACAGCTACTCTGCTAACATTATTATCTGGTTGAAAATGGCTTTTAGATTGTTCATGGTGTGCTTGGTGTCTTTTAATATCCTGCAGTTGTTTTCATGTACAATAATGAGCTATAGATATATTCTTTTGTGTTCCAGTTCAAGTTACACCATAAATCTCTTTGGGTCTTTGGATATGAAATAGCAGGAAGTCCTTTAGCATGGAAAAACCCTAGTGTTAACAAGCCAGGCCTTTATTATATCTAGCATGTTATATGGGGGATGATAAGAAAAAGCGTGTTATGTAGGGATATGGCTGCTTTATTTTATGAATAAAACATTTCAACAAGCCTTCTATTATTGTCCTGTCCTTTGGATATGTCATTACTGTGGATGACAATATTCCTCACATTTTTTGTTACTATGGTAACCTATTTGAATTTGTACTGTCTTTTTTTGTTTTCTACCCTACAACATTTTCTGCTTTAATTGTATGTTGCATATCTGCAGCATATTTCTTGGAGGCTTATCGACCAGTAAGGAAAGGAGATCTTTTCCTTGTCAGAGGAGGTATGAGAAGTGTGGAATTCAAGGTCATTGAAACTGACCCAGGAGAATATTGTGTGGTTGCCCCAGACACTGAAATTTTCTGTGAGGGGGAACCTGTGAGGAGGGAGGATGAGGAAAGATTGGATGAAGTAGGTTATGATGATGTTGGTGGTGTCCGGAAGCAGATGGCTCAGATTCGTGAGTTAGTGGAGTTGCCACTTAGGCATCCTCAACTCTTTAAAGCCATTGGTGTCAAACCACCAAAAGGAATTTTACTTTATGGACCGCCAGGTTCTGGGAAGACATTGATAGCAAGAGCTGTTGCTAACGAAACTGGTGCATTCTTCTTCTGTATCAATGGACCAGAAATTATGTCAAAATTGGCTGGAGAGAGTGAAAGCAATCTGAGGAAGGCATTTGAAGAAGCTGAGAAAAATGCTCCTGCCATCATCTTTATTGATGAAATTGATTCAATTGCTCCCAAGCGTGAGAAAACGCATGGTGAAGTTGAAAGGCGCATTGTTTCACAGCTTTTAACTCTTATGGATGGACTCAAATCCCGTTCACATGTTATTGTTATTGGGGCTACAAATCGTCCTAACAGTGTTGATCCAGCTTTGAGAAGGTTTGGAAGATTTGATAGAGAGATAGATATTGGTGTTCCAGATGAAGTGGGGCGCCTTGAAGTTCTTCGCATTCATACCAAGAATATGAAGCTTTCTGATGATGTGAGTCTGCTCACCAACTTTCATCCGTTGTCCTCTTCTTCTTGTTCTTCCAATGTCTGAATGTTCCAAATAGATGAATCTTGAGGAGATTTCATTTGTTTTGGGTCCATGTATGTGCTTGGACCTTACATTATATTTGCTAGAATGCCTTTCTAGGCCTTTTGGTTATGATCAACTTTTCCTTAGCTTATTAGTTAGAGAATGTAGGTGGCTAAACAGGCTGAGTATTCTTATTATAGCCCTGGTGGCCCTAGGGCCAATAATTTGATGGTGTTGGTTCCTGACACGCACAGGTTGATCTAGAAAGGATTGCAAAAGACACTCATGGCTATGTTGGTGCTGACCTTGCTGCTTTGTGCACTGAAGCTGCTCTTCAGTGCATCAGAGAGAAAATGGATGTGATTGATTTGGAGGATGAAACGATTGATGTTGAGATCCTCAATTCCATGGCTGTTACAAATGAACACTTTCAGACTGCTCTTGGGACAAGCAACCCATCTGCTTTGCGTGAAACAGTGAGTATTTTATGGGGAATTTCTCAATACTTGGTGTACATTTCTCTGCATGTTGCAGCTGATGATTGGTAAAGTAATCGCTTGATTTCTATTGTGGCAGGTCGTGGAAGTGCCTAATGTCAGCTGGGAGGACATTGGTGGCCTTGAGAATGTTAAGCGGGAGCTTCAAGAGGTATACTGATTTACAGAAGTGGTGCAGCCTAATTTTTGACCTTTTTTAGCTGAATTTTTTAATTTTAATTTTCTTTGCCTTTACAGACTGTTCAGTATCCTGTGGAGCATCCAGAGAAGTTTGAGAAGTTTGGTATGTCACCTTCAAAGGGGGTCCTGTTCTATGGCCCTCCAGGATGTGGGAAAACTCTACTGGCCAAGGCAATTGCAAATGAATGTCAAGCAAACTTCATTAGTGTCAAAGGCCCTGAACTGCTCACAATGTGGTTTGGTGAGAGTGAAGCTAATGTTCGGGAAATTTTTGACAAGGCCCGCCAATCTGCTCCATGTGTCCTTTTCTTTGACGAGCTTGACTCAATTGCCACCCAGGTGGTTTCTCTGTTGCATCAAGGTTTTTATTTCAATGTTACATCTATTTCAATCTTAATGGGATATATTACTAATTCTGATATTAAATAACAATAAGTAAACCCTGTCTGACATGCTTTTTTAGATTGTACTCCTTTTAACTTTACTCAATTGCTCCTGTCATGTTGGTTGGCATGGTTCAAATTTCATCTGCACATTGTTTTATGGTTTCTGTGATGTATTGGTTTTCAGCTGGTATTTAACAATCTCTAATGTTACAGAGAGGAAGTCACATCGGAGATGCAGGTGGCTCAGCTGATCGTGTTCTGAACCAACTTCTTACCGAAATGGATGGCATGACAGCAAAGAAGACTGTCTTCATAATCGGGGCTACCAACAGACCTGACATAATTGACCCAGCACTTTTACGGCCTGGCCGACTTGATCAATTGATATACATCCCTCTGCCAGATGAGGAGTCACGTCACCAAATTTTCAAAGCTTGCTTGAGGAAATCACCTGTCTCTAAAGATGTCAATTTGAGGGCATTGGCTAGGTATACTCAGGGCTTCAGTGGAGCTGATATTACTGAAATATGCCAACGAGCATGCAAGTATGCTATAAGGGAGAACATAGAGAAGGTATGCTTCTGTCTTCTATGTCTGTTGATTTAGCATTCTGTCTCTAGTGTGCAAATACTTGTGAAAGATATATTCTGATGGCTGACTTTGTCGCTTTGCATAGATCATGGTAAGCATATTTGGAAATTTAGTGCCCTCATCATCCAAAATTAACCTTCTCACAAATTCTTTTAAAACCAACTTTCTAGACTCCAGTGTTTTAACTGATGGGAGTTGTGGACAGAATCTCATCACATATGACACTGAAATTGTTGCAGGACATTGAAAAGGAGAGGAGGGGAAGGGAGAATCCCGAGGCAATGGAGGAGGATGGTGACGAAGAAGTAGCAGAGATCAAGGCAGCTCATTTTGAGGAGTCTATGAAGTATGCCCGCAGGAGTGTCAGTGATGCTGACATACGCAAATACCAGGCTTTTGCTCAGACCTTGCAGCAGTCAAGGGGAATTGGAACTGAATTTAGGTTTTCAGAAGCAGGAAGTAGAGCGGTTGCATCTGATCCATTCTCCACCTCAGCTGGCAATGCTGAAGGAGACGATCTGTATAGTTGAGTTTTTTATGCTTGACTTATCAACTTCCAGCAGTTTTAGCTTTGAATCAAAATGGGGCAAGCAGTGGTTGTGCAAGAACAGGGTTACAACTTTTCGTTTCTTGTACGATCGAGTTTGGTGCTTTAACGGGTGGACAAATGTCTACAATGCTATTTATTGTCTTGTGTATTTGCCCTTTAATTTTAATTTTATTTAAACTCGTGGTCTCATGGCTTCAGCTCTTGACAATACTTTCAGGACAACCAACCGTGCAAGATTGCCTTTTCAACCTTGAATTGATGCTCTCGAACATTATATGCCACAACTTATTAGTTTTTGGCAGCTCGGATTAAGCTGCGGTTTGGACAGTTTTTGAACACCTCTAGTGGAATCAACTAGCACAAATATCCTTCTCGGACTCACCCCAGGCATACTGAGAAAAAGATGGAAAACAATACAAGAGAACCCATATGCTTACTAGAACAAAATATATCACTTCTCCAGGCCCATGGAAGACAAACATATCAATATATGTAGGTATATTACGTATGCTTACTACCTCAAAAAAGTCTTCAATTCGTTACCGCATACAATCAAGGCTCAGGGTGCACCGTAGAACATGAGCCAAGCGGCTGATAGTTTGCGTATCTACTTGGCGCCGATGTACGTCTAAGCCCTTTTGGCATGCAGTTCTTGATTGCTTCCTTGCCGCGGGGAACCGGTGGCTTGTGAATCAGCTGTGGCTTCAACTTCACAAAAGCTCCACGTTGCGAACTTACAGGCCCCATTGTGCTCGGACCACTCGAGGGGATTTCAAGTCTGGCCATGTTGATGTCTAATGAAGATATTAATAGAAGATACATCAGCCAGATATAAACTATGGAACTAGGCATTTTTCTACAGGCTTCAATGTTCCAATCTGTTTATGAATGGAAGGGAGGTTTAGGAGGGGTTTTATGGGAGATGAGAATGAAGTGTGCCGAAAGAGACTTAAATAGACTCGTGAGTCGCTGAAGCAAGAGGTAGAGGTTACACAGCTCATTGCTAGCAATGGGGGGCATTACTTTTTGATGGTGTGGTGGTGGTGGTGAGTTGGTGAGGTGGGTTCACTTTCTTCAGTGTGGAATAGATGAGGAGATGCCCGTGAGTTATCCTTATTGCACCTATACGTATAATTATCTCTACCTTTTGCCTCTCCAAACGTAACAAATGATGTTAATGTTGATGATTGAGAAAAGAAGATTGCCAACACAGAACTTGAACTTAATCCACTTCCACCCAGCAAAAATTACATTGATTATGGGAGAACTTGGAAATTACGTAGGATAAACACACGATCTCAAGTTTGAATCTTTCCATTGTGCACATTCCACACAGCACAAGTGACAGCTGCCGTTGAGGGGCCGTGTTAGTGTTTCAGAGTTTACTCGAAATTGATAAATGAGTTTAACTCAACACCTTTCATCTGTCATAAAGTGAACTGATGAAATTGAAAATGTGTTGCAGGGGTCATCATTGATGGAAATTCGCTATGTCCACTAGTCTAATTATTCTTGTTTTTGGCAATAATGATAGAAAGAAAACAAAAAGTCACTGTTTCATAGAAAAGAGCTTATACATACGATGGATCTCCCATATCTCAACTAGTCACCGTGTTCACGGAATCATGAACATGAACAGTTGAAGGGCCATTGGACGTTTGTTTGCAATTGTGAGACAATGTCCGTATGTGTGTGTTGATCTCAGCAGAATATGAATTGGGATTGGTCTACGAGCAAATAAGACACCGCCAATATTGTTTGCCAATAGGAAGGTTTCCATTCAATGCAACAACTGAACCAACGAGACTCAAAATTGGGCCAACAACTTTTGTTGGTGTTCTGGTGATGCCTACCAGACATGGGGAGTGATTTCAAGCTTCTGTTCGAGGTTCTGCACGTGATACTCTTTTATTGCTTCTAAAATATATGAATTTCTTGCTATTTCAAAGTTCTGCTCAAATTATGTCCCCAAAAAACCAACAACAGCGTTGTCCTAAAAAATGCACCCAAATTCTGCTGTTTTTTCTTTTTGGGGTTTATAGCTTTCAAATGCATGGATTGTTTAGGGCGTGCAGGAAATGACAGAGTGCAAAAATCTCCCACAAAAGTCAACTTCAACTATATTAAAATCACATAGAAATTTAAAGCGTCACAAACGCAAACTTGCATTCGCTTGCTTTATCTTGTATAGTTCTTAATATAGCCTCGTAATGGATGTTTCCTTTCATTTTTCAGAACAAGAACTGAGAATAATTTATTTTGCAGTTCTTGAAACATTCAACGGTTACCCTTAATCTAAATAGTAAAAGGGCCATTTTTCCTCTAGAAAAATTACTTTCTCCTAAGAAAAGTTTCCTTTTTTACATAGCCAATATATCCTTTATTCAACCCATCTGCTTGATTAATGACATGCAGTAGGTTGCAATTTATGGCTACCCAGAATGGGACCTTACGAGAGATCATCTGAGAATAAACACTTAAGAGTGAGTTGATGCTTCAACAAATCAATATTCAATTCTGTGCACCTAAAGGTTGTCTAGCCCTTACGCTGAGGCCTTTTGCTAACATTTCTCTTATTGGAGAAATGTGAGAATTCAAAATAAAAAAGAAATTCATATAAAATTTAAATAAGTAACACGCGTTTTTTACTAATTTTTTTTGCTAACCTTTAAACTTTTATAAATGATGGATACTAATTGGATGAGATTCATTTGAATGGTTTTTTTTTTTTTATTAGCATGATTTTAACCACCAATTTACAAGTAATCGGATTAGATCAGTGCTAATTCACATCCTTCATCCAGTCAAATTTAGATCATCATCACGTTGCCAATGCAAAATCGGTGGCATTTTTGATATACTTTGCACCAGCGGGTGGCTAATCTGTAAAAAGGGTCAGACAGTCAAGAGACAAAAACTGTGCTCAGACAATAGGAAGGCAAGGCAGTTGCTTCTGCTGCTCAGACCAAAGTGCAAGACTTAAGATGGAGCTAGCAGCACACAACCTAGGATTTGCTTCCTGTTTTAGAAGTAAGTTAAGCAGATTCTTGGTCTCTCTTATATTGAAAGAATTGAAATTGCCCTTGTTTTTGTATATCTACATCTATTGTTTTGCCATTGCAACAGCCTAGTTGCTGTTAACTTAGTAGGGTAGTTGAAAAGTGTTAAACCAGAAATCAACTAAGAGAAAATGCTTACTAACCATGGCCCCATCGAGGGTTTTATTAGGTGTGGTTTTCAATTCTTGAGCATGTATTTTCGTGGTCATTTTTATGTGGGATCTCTTTAATTCAAAGCATGGTCCTTTTTTCATTGTGGTGTGCCCTAGTTAAACCTATTAGAGTTGCTGCTGGTGTTAAGGCGAAAATGAAAAGATGGACTGCGGAATCAATGTTGAGTCTTTGAATGTTGGTCCCAGTTATTTGATGGTTGGATGGGATAAAATGGGTATTCCTTTTGAGTGTGTTGAATGACGCGGGATGCAAATTCCTCGTTAACTGTTACTGTCTCCTGAATTTACTGCACATGATATGCTTGCACTGCATTCCTTTAGTTGTTGTGGGTGTTGGGGGTATTCTGACATGTGAAAATTGGACAATTGTTGGTGCTGTTTTACGTGCATGGTTTCAATGAGGCTTCCTAATTTGAGTTGGTTGGACGGCTTTCTTCAATTTTTCTGGATTCAGAGGTTATTGCCTGTGCAGAAATTTTGGTGAGGTTTGTCAAATTGTTTTCATTTTAGAACTGAAGATAATGGCTCTGCTATTTGTGGTCCAGAATTGAAGCTTATCTTATATTAAGAGATAGCGAGACTTTTTGATAATTTGAAAAGGGGACGAAGCCCTTGCTTATAGTTTGAAGTGCATCAAGATTAAAAAACGAGACTTCTCTGTTGTGGGGTTAGGCTGAGATGTAGCAACCTTACCTTGTACCACAAAGAGGTTGTTCCCATGAAACGAACCTGTGATGTTTAGGTCACAATGGAGTAAACTTACTGTTACACGAAGGTTCGCTCTCCCAATCTGAGATGCTTCAAGATTGTTCTGGTTAAAATTTTCACTCATCCGTGGTGATTCCAGTAATGGCTATATTATGGTAAAACAGAAAACAATCTTTTTCCTGCTCCTTACAGAGCCAATATTTTAGAACCAGATGACTAGAAGATTTTTATCCTATAATGGCTAGATGTTGAGAAAAAGGAGAGAATTAAATCCACTAAATGCTTAGCTCCTTTGCTTGCATAATGATATAGAATGCTTTTCTCAGCCTAAGAGTTGACTATGGAAAATTGATTAATGCAATGTATCGTCTACTGGTCTAGTGGGACAAGGAACTTGCACAAATTATCTTCATTTTATACCAACATTTCAAGTAATGAACACTTTTCACCTTCTCTAGCTACAAAAAACTGTCTGTAGGAGCTTTATGTTTTTCAGCCTCTCTGGAATTAAGCTATTATCTTATAATTTAGTTTACCATGAGAATAACTCAGCCACACTTGTTCATTCAGTATGAGCGATAACCCTTTTTCATAGTGAAAGGTTGCTGAAGTTCATTAGCTGCTATTACAAGTCTTCAGTTCGCAATGACCATTTGTCTGGGCACAAAATTTTGATCTATCGTGGATACAAAAATTTGCTTTAGTATTAAATTATTAGCATGTTGGTCAGAAAATGGAGAAAAAAAAGAAAAAAACCTACTTGACAATAACAAAGCCTTAATTCAAAATTTAACTGGGGTCAGCTAAATGAATCATTCTAAAAGATGATATTCATAATTTTTCAATGGCTATAGCTTTGCTCATTTTGCTAGCTTCTATTCTGTGAAGCAGTGAGGCACTCAGGGAGTCCAAGCCTAAAGGTCACTGCACACCCGGGCTGTTCCTCAACTGAAGCGAGGGTAGGAGAAAAAATGAGAAAAAAGTTCACGGTATCCCGTGCATTACCAGAAACAGCAGCTTCTGTGGCAATTGCTGCCACTGTTGTGGGTGCAGCAGCTTCTTTTCTTGTGACAAGAACTAAAGTTTCTGAGGAAAATGAGGTGCATATTTAGTTTAAATCAATTCAGAGAACTCTTTAATTTGGTAGTTACCATCAGTGGTTGGATATAAGCAACATGAAACTTAAGTTACTCCACTATAAAGGGTTAATTACCAAAAAATGCTTGAACTTTGTGACTCTTTCTTTTCATATTTGGCACGAAGCTTTATTAATATTGACTCGGATCCCAAGCCAAATTTTTGTTTCAATTTCAATTAACTCTCACTGGAATTTTCTTTGAAACAATCTTCACTTTTCATTATCCTTATTGCCCTTGCTTTAGAGAAATTCTGTGGAAGCAGAAGAACAGATGGAATATGTTAGCTGATTCAGTTTCATTTTTAAGATCAAGAGGTGCTGGGGCACACCAACCTGCAGAATCCACTCTTTCAACTGATGCATCGTTTGCTTGTTTATCTGCAATCATCTAATTAACATAATTTTGCAGATTCCATTAAAAGTATGCCAAGATTGTAGTGGTTCTGGTGTATGCTCTGAATGCAATGGGGAAGGATTTGTGCTTAAGAAACTGTCAGAAGAAAATGCTGAAAGAGCAAGGAAAAGTGCAAAGAATATGGCTACTCGATATACAGCAGGGTAAAATTTTAACTCTCCCACACACACACACACGTGCACGTGCATGTAGAATAAACCACAAGCATTCCCAAATTCACTCACTCTCTACGGCTCTGGACTGTCATGATGCTAAGAATTGATTTTATGTCAGGCTTCCAAAGAAGTGGAGTTACTGTACAAAATGCTCCTCATCTCGGTCTTGTACCACTTGTGGTGGTACCGGAAAGCTAAGCTACTAATTTTTGCTTTGATCATCTCTAGGCTTCGGGTTCAGAATCCACACTCCAAGGCTGCATTAATTGGTGAAAGAATACAACTAGCTTATAGTTATCGGCTGTAAAATTACTAGCATTATTCATTTTGGTACAACATCAGATAATACTTTTATCCCTTTGTGTATTCCAACTGAGAAACAAAGGATTCTTGTTGAGAATTGCGAGTGACTTTGATACTGTGCCGCGGCAAAAGCATATGAATGACCCTTATGCAAAATATTCACCTGTGATTAAAATAATTTATGGCTTAGCAATGGAAAATCACAGCATAAACAACAGTCTCAGCACTCTCTCTCGTTTATAGTGAAATTAAGTGTTGCAAGTAACATTCTTGATTCAAATTGTACTTGATACTCCGTATCACCGTTGCGATGGACACGTCTCTGTTTGTGAAATAAGTCAACATGACATTGCAGATTCCACAAAAGGGTGTAGTGCTTTCCCTCTGGTTATGAAATTTGAAGCATAAGCTTACACTATCAGCCACAGAACAAGGCAACCCCAGCTGAAATCAAGCAAGACCCGTCAGATATTTGGAGAAATTGAAGTACCCCAGAGACATAAATCCACCAAATATACGACCCAAATCCTTAAAACATCGGATAAAAACAGAGGGAAAGCACTAAACCCTTTCAACGTACAATAAAAGAAAATATCCATAATTCATACTAATAATAATAATGATAATAAAAGAAGCTAAAAAACTGTTAAACGGTACTGGCGAGAAAGACATAGGGGCACTTTTCTAATTCATTGAGGCCCGGTCAGAGAAGCTGACAGCCAAGACGAACTGTTTACTGAAGTATGCAGTCAAATAGCAAAGATTAAATTTAAATATACTCTTTTTTTTTGGTTCTTAAGCTCATGTCAAGTTATCAATCAATCCAATGCCGATCAATTCATGTCGATTGAGCAATGAAGGCCCAATTTTGGATGGAAAAATGAACAAGCTAGCCCATAAGACTCGTAAGTCGACTTTACTATTTGAGTCCGCTTGCTTACTGGAAAATAATTTGTTTATAAAAAAATAATTAAAAAAATTTACAAAAAAAACTATTTTCCATATTTTGGTTACATTATTGAAATTTTTTTAAAAAAATTTATTATTTATTGCAGAGTAAAATCAGAATAATAAAATTGAAAATTTTGAAATAAATTAATTATTATTATAGATAAAAATAAAAAAAAGAATTCCTTAACTTCTCACAAAATAAAAATTAAAAATAAAACACTTGCTGTAATGGTGATGAACTTGACCTGCAATTGAACACAATGATCAGTGAAAGTAACAATAAAGTCATTAGTAACTAACAAAATTGATAATAACTCAAAGATAACTCTTTTTCTCTTTTAACTTGTACTCTATCTCTCTTATCATTTGCAATGTTTTTAAAAAATGATTTTTTTTTCTTATTTTAAATGAGAGTTGTTTTTTATAATTTATTTTCTATTAACTTATTTTTTTGTTTATAGCATCCTCTTTGTTTACTAAATACAAAAAAAATAAAAAATATTTCACTGTAAACAATCAGAGCTTAGTGAGGATTTGGTATAACTCGGCACCCTAGGTTGATAGGTTCATTTTGAAGCAGACATTGGGCCACGTTGGCTTGTTGGGTTTTGAGCATCTGATGGCCCTTTTATGCCAACCATCTTGCCGCCTCATTTTGCTTGACACAAAGCTCCGAAGCATCCCCAGCCATCAAGGAAGAAAAGGAACCATAAATTTGGTGGTCTTTGAGAAAATCTTGGTTGTCATCAAATGACTTTTTGTACAATTTTAGGGTGGAAGAAGGATGGAGGGCCAACCTCGAGCTCTGAGTTGCAGTCGCTCTGCTCTCTCTCTCTAATTCAATTCGACCGATAGCACAAAATCCTAACTAACAAGGGTAGCCAAGTATGCTTGGTCAAGCTTGGACGACAAAACCAAAGCCAGCCTAGCTGACTCAGTAGGTTGGTCCGAAGGCCATAGGCACGGTAGACCAGGTACATCTAAACTATATATACGAATCAAAGACTCACTGACTCAGTAGGTTGGTCCAAAGTTTATCTACCTGAATTGTCCGGTGGTAGGGATTCTTTTTATTTATGAATGGTACCCGAAGTCTCTTGCCAAATTTGACTTCCACGTAATCGGGGTATTTTGAGAAGAGTTTGATTACATAATAATATACTAAAAATTACATAATTCATTTATAACATAATTTATCTATTATTTTTTATTTTTTAGATTTTAATAATTTTTTATTAGATTACGTTACATTAATTCTTATTTACTGTATTATTATCAAGTTTTTTTTCGTTATATATATATATATATATAAAAGGAAATTCAAGTTATTTGGATGATCTGCTCTGAATTGAGAAATGAATTAGTTGTGTACACACAGGCTAGGGCTGGCACAATGTGAGTAAACAAAAAAATTCAACCTTGTCATCAGGACACGTGTCATAGTTATCAATTACCATGTTAGAAATCATAGAATACTTATAAACATGATTAAGAAAGCCTAAACAAAGGAAGTCTCTTCCCTTCCCAACACATGAAAATAAGCAAACACTGTCCCCTCTTTCTAGTTGATACCTTGAGGTGACAAAAAAAGAATTAACCCTTTCTTTGCCAACAGAGTTTGATTTTTATTAGAAAGACTCCCAAGTAAAATCCTGAATGTATCCACATCGATGTACGAGATTTCACTCTTAACATCATCTAGGGACCAACTTAAATAAAAATATTAACAAGTAAAATTCTTAATTTTAACTTATAAATATAATTATTAATATGCTAATAACATATTTTTTTTTTATTTGGTACAAATTATATATATATGTTTTTTTATCAATTTTGGAACATAAGAGACATATGGTTCAGAGAATGCAATGGACAGTTAGCAAACGTAAGCACCTTCTTTTAGGGTTTGCATCAGAGGCCAAACTGCCAAGAAAATTTATGGCAAGTATTGAAGCTTTGACAGGTACATCAGCCATCGTCTGTGCAAGTTGTAGGGCACCATTTCAGAGGATATTTAATGGTCACATTTTGCCCGGCCATTCGACCATATATGTATTGTTCAATGTTCTTCAGTGGTCACAATTTCTGGCCCTCCGTGCGGGCTGCCCAAGCGTGGACCATTTTTTTAAAGTTCAAGGATCGTAGTATAATGAAAGTATGTTTCCTCACGCGTGTCAGGCGCGAAATTACAAAAAAAAAAAAAAAAAAAACAATGTTATATGTTTTGACAAAATCACTAGATGGAGAAAATTTTATATCTTACACAGAGTTATCTAAAATGTAATGAGTGATTATAAATCTAATAATAAATAAAAATTTAAAATCAATGTATCAAAACCAATTACTCATATTTACACAGTCTAGACTAGACTGGTTAATTACAGAACACCCATCATCTGAGTCTAAAGTTTGAAGATGAAAGTTGTGTGAGTTGACTTTGGATACTTATAAACAGTTTGAGCAATTTGATTGTGATGGTTTATGACAATTGGGTTGAGCGACAAAAAATATCACATCGCACATAATTATAATTAATAATTCAAATTTAAAATATATAATAAATAATTATAATAACATCACATCATCATCCAAGCAAAGCTCGGTTCATGTTATAAAACCTTCCTCTCAGCTCAAAATAAAATAAAATAAAATAAAATAAAACCCTCGTCAAGAATTCCCTTTAACATCCACCACAATTTGACTGGATTTGGACTCTTCTTTCTTTTCTGTTGTTTTTCCTTCTCATTGTCAAAGCTAAAAAAGTAACATATTTGGGAGTTTTAATAAGTACTAGATTTTTTTCCCTTTTTTTTTAATATAAAAATATTTGATTTGTTATATAATTAAATGCATAATCACGTATGCTAAAAAAAAAAAAAAAAAACTTGAAAAAGGCAGAGAGGAGGGGCGCGGGGCCTGACTCAGATTTTCTGTTGGCCACGGGAGACAAGACAGTTATAGGTGGTCGGTCCATAGACATCTCTCGTACACTCTCATCATCACCCACTTCTAAAGCCTTTCACGTGCTTCCCATGTGACTCCCCCCAACACCCCCTGGCCCACACACCACCTCTTCTCTCCCCTCTCCCTCTCTCTTGGTCCATTTGCCCCGTCATCACCAAATCACTCTCTCACTTTCCAACTATTCTTTTTTTTTTTTTCAATTAAAAAATAAATTAAGTCACCCAGTTACATTAAAAAAATGTCTCTATTTTTTTTATTAAAATTACATTAAAAAATATTTTTTATTCTCTTAAAATTTATACTCTCTTTTAAAATTAAAACACAATTTCAAAATTAAAATTATAAATTTTTAACTATTAAAATATATTTCAAGAGGTAATTATTTTATTTTATTTTATTTTTTAATTAATTAACTTGAATTAAAAATTAAAATTCAAAGTATATGATTTAAACATTCATCAAATTAAAATTTATTGTAATCCATTTCAAAACTTTAACGTTGTGCCTACTAGTTACCTAATTTGTTTTTGGAGACTGATGAAACTAAACTAATAGCTTGCTAAATCTTTGTATTACTAATTATATATGTTTGTGTTACTAATTATCTTTTTTTGATAGTTATAATAACACAAATCAGTGTCTTCAATAATTATTTCAATTTTGTTAGTTATAATTACATGTGTGTGTATATATACATGTAGATAAAATAATTACACATTAGCCGATGCTGTGATCTAAAAATTTAGTGATGTATATAAAAATGAGATGGAAAAAAGAGATTCATAATTATGCATTTATTGTAGTGATAAAATTGCAAATGATTCTCACTTTAATTAGTGAGGGTTCGAATATGAAGACCGGGTTGCAAGAAATTATTATTTGCGAGTCCTTTAAATTATTAGATAAAAGGATAAATTTATAAGAGAGTGGAGATAAATTGATGTAACAAATTTAAAAACCTCCGGTGAGCAAATGCCCACTAGCCTCAACACGGGGGTTATATATGAAACCAAGTGAGTGCGATGATAAAAAAAAAAAAAAAAAAAAAAATTGATTCATATTTTATGGTGCATGCATTAAAACTCGTAATTAAAAGTAAAATCTCACTATTATTTGTGTGATCTTGGTAGTCAGAGGATTACAATTTTTTAATTGATTATGAATTTAAATTTTTGTTGAAAATTTGATAAAGTTGAACCTCTGTTTGAGTTTTTATAATTTTAAAAATAAATAATAATTTTTATTAATTATCGTAAAATTTATTTCTTTATAAATTTAATGTAACAACTCAATAGACAATTTAAATCAAACCCAATTTGTTTATAAGATTGTGTGGCATTATTTATTTTTTTTTTATTTTTTTTAAAAAGTGTAAGATCTCACGTCAGAACTCGAGAGTTTTGCTGCCATATAACTTCATCTATTTTGGCACATGTGAGGTAATTGGGAATCGGAAAATAATTTGTGAGAGGACTGGTTTCAGAAGGGTACCAAAGGGAAAAGAAGCAGAGGAGCGGGGAGACGGGGAAAGGCACCTTAGTGGCTAAAACGTCAAGGAGCATGTGGCACGCTCTTGACCTCCAATGGCTCAATTATGAGAATTGTACTACGTACATTTACATCATACATCTATCTTTTGACCTCACATTATGATATTAATGAAAATAAATGCCAAATGCAACGCATCCCAACAACCCCATGTTACGTTTTCAAGCAAAGCATCATAGGATAGGGGATTACTATATAAACTCAAAATAATTTCACTTCATATACTAAATATTTTATATTATATTAATAACATTCCCGTACGGAAATAAATTTTCTATAGAATGAACTTACTCATGTGTTGCACTTCAACGCAGTGTCTAGTATTGAAATTCTAGATTTCAAATTTCAGTTAAATTTAAATAATTAAAACTTAAAAAATGCATATGCTAGCCCACATAAGGCATCAAATATTATAGGATTAACAATATTATTAATGTCGGTGAACGGAATCAAGATTTAAATTAACAAGAGACGGAACGGTTCGTCAATTGCCACCTACCGACTGCCGTAGAATTTTTGTTTTTCTACAAGAATTAACGAAAAAAAAAAAAAATCAATCGGCTGATTTTGTGCATGTCAATATCACACACCATATAGAGTCCACATCCAATGAAGCTTCCTTTTCCACAAAATTTCCACTCTGATTGAGACCACACTTTCTAATTCATAATGATGACTGCAGAGACCAAAAGAGATGTGCAGGAAAATCTGAACCATCCACGTCATATATGTACGGACAGATGCAATTCTTCAGGTGACTTTCATTCTAAAAAATGAATTATTTAAATAATTTATTTGACAAACTATTTACCCAAAAAAAAAAATCTTTACAAACGGAAATCGCATCAATATAAATAAGTATAATATAATTTTATATTATATTTAAATATTATTAATATAACATAAAATAATGTATATATAATATAAAATTATATTATACTTATTTATATTATGATATATTATTATATTATAAAAAATAATTTATGTCTATTTATACTTATAAGATTTTGTGTTTATATGACCGTTTCCTTACCAAAATGGTAACTGACTACTTAACTCACTGTAGTTGAATTTAGAGTGAGGTCAAATTTTTCAATTAACACACAATTTGAGCAACGAGATCGGATTTTTTTTTTTTTAATAACAATATTTATTTTTAAAAATTTTGAAAATTATATTGAACTTGTTTCGCGCGCTCGCTGGCTCCTGCCAGCTTCGGAGTTGTTGAAACTGACTAGCCTGATGGCTCCTGACCTCGTATGGCTTGACCTAGCCACTTCGATGGCAAGGTCCTAGCTTAGCGTCACTAATAATAATAAAGTGGCAAATTCAGCTTTTTCTTTCTTTCTTTTTTTTTAGTTCTCAAAAAAAAAATATATTATTTATTATTATTATTATTATTATTATAAAAAAAACTTTATGGTCTCTTTTTTAATTTATTATTTTTTTACCAAAACTCATAATAATATTTTATTATGAAATAAGATTTAAAATTCTACTTAAATTTAAGTTTAAGTCGGACTTATAAGTTAAGTTTGAACTTGAGTTAAATCTGAACTTAATTTGGTTTAGCTTAATTCCTTGATAGGCCTAATTATTTATATTTTCATTCATTATGCATTTAAAAAAAAAAAAAACAGAGAGAGAAATACCAAGTAATATGAGACAAGAAATGGAATCAAAAAAGTAATATTGTTTCTTAGAATAATTAACAATCAATATGATTTTTGGAAAAAAAAAAAAAAGAGTAAATTTATAATACTCAAAGACCGTTAGTTTAAATTTTAAAATTACTAAAAAAACAGCTTTTTTTCAAAAAAAAAAAAAAAAAAGTGGTCTCGTGGTTTAAAAAAGAAAGATGTAATCTTTTTTTTTTTCTTTTTATCTGAAAAGAAAAAAAGCTCGCTATTTTGATGGAAGTTCGCTTTGACCTCGCCTCTTTCCAAGCAAGGTCTGATCGGTGTCAGGCTAGGAATGGCCAACCTGACATCAGCTAGACCACAATCCCCATGGGAGCGAGCTGAAATAAATTTTGTGAAAAAATAAATAATTAAAAAAATTGAATTTCCTTTTACATATAGCAGGGTCAGTTGCTCAATTTGACCTTTCTACAAGCACAAGTGCAGCGAGTATGTTAAAACATTTACACTCTTTTAATCTCTTTTTTCGGTTCAATTATGAGTGAAAATTTCAGACTAGATTTCTAACTCTCATTCCAAACTTTTTTAGCCAGTAGTTACTAACTTATGCCCAGAGTTATTGTTTTTGTTTTAAATTTGCATTATTAAAAAATTAAAACTCTCCTGGAGGAGGCTAGAATGGATGGAATCTAACACTGTCACATTCAGGTGAATGTATATGGAAATTATTATCATATGATCTTCCTCAAAATAGTATCATGGACTTTCACCATGAGATCATCCTTTTCTGGAAGGATCTGACCGTGATTATCTGAAGTAATTAAGGAATGTTTAGATGGATTTGGTGCATGGACCGTGTAAAATTGTTTCATGTTTGTAAAATTGTGCATGATATTGAGGTTGTCTCCCGAATTAAAGATATTGAGTTTGAGTCCTAATTAATGTCGATTAAAGTATAAAATAATAATTAATTTGCTAATTATTAACTTCATAATGAATTAATAGTCTCTCATTTTGTAAAATTATTCTTATTCCTAGTGCATAGTATGATCACAGAACGTGCTCGATTTCTCCTTTATTTGTGTAAACTTAAAACAAAAATGTAGGTGGATACAGGGCTGTCAATTGGTCTAGGTGATCAGCCGGAAATTCGATTTTTTCAGCAAAAAATTTTGGATTAAATTATACACGAGTTTGGACTATGATAATTTTACTACAAAATTTGAATTCAAGTAGGGTCAACACGATTAAAATCGATCTGATTTATAAATATTGTAAACTTTAAAATGTATATACATATGTACGGTTGCTTTTAACTTATAAATGTATATATAAATAAGTATATATAAATTGAATTATATTGTTTCTCTAGATCTTCGCTTTGACTAAATGATAGAAAAGAATATCTATTACACATCAGAAATATCCAAGCATGATGTCACATATTTTGTTGGAAAGCCACTACACAAATATAGAAGCCATTGATGCAACTATTTACAATTAATAAAATATTACAACCTTTCTTTCTTTTCTTTTCTTTTTTTTTTTTTTTAATTTTTTGTTCTCTTTCGTTGACTATTTTTTACGTTACTATGATATTATATATATATATATATATATATATATATATATATATATAATGTTTATTAAATGTATTCAGTTGTATTCATCACTTGATGTGTTTGTAGGTGTTTTCCTTTTCTTGTAGGCCATGGTGTGTATTTGTTCAACTTGTGGATGAGAAGAGGGAGAGAGTACTGTCACCAATACTTTATCTTGAATTTATACTTTGTGCATTGTTGCTTACAGTAAGAATTTGATCACATATTTACTTATCAATAAAAAATAAAAAATTTTAAACTAGGTAATTAAATATTTTATCTTCCCAAGACGCCATATATGAAAAATGACATAATTTCCGAAAATTTTGCTGTGAAAAATATAATGATGTCATCACATCGCAATCCTTTATTAATATCACAATCATTGTGTATATTTTATCCAATGCTATTATGAGGGCGGCGGGCAAGTCAATAGGCTGCCGTTTATACCCCACGAGAAGGATTTCGTTCGGGATCGCCCCGGACGTACAAACGTAAGCTTCACGTTTTACTTATACTAGGGCAATGGGTATTCTCAGAGTTAAAGCCAGTCACAAACCGGACCAGCCTTACCAGCTGGAACGGTGAATTAGACCCCTCACAGATTCAATTTTCTTTAAACAACCAATCGGACCTATGACTCAGGTCGACCCGGCAATCAACTCAAATTTGTTTTAATTTACTTTTTATATTAAAATTGTTATCAAAATACATAGAAGTCTTCTAAGTTGTTAATCATGAAATTATTCCAAAGGATAAAATAATTTATCATTAAGAATACATAAATTTATAGTCATAATATTTAAGAAATAAAATTAATTTTTAATTAAATTAAAATTATTTTATTTGAAATATATCATGATCTATATAAAAAAAAATGAGTGTAAATTTATACTTATAATTATAAATAAAATATTTTTATTTATTTAAAATTCATAAATTAATGTTTGATATGATAAGATTCCTAACAATTTTTGATATTCAGAAAATAATAACATATACAAAAATATTGTTGACATGTTACTTCAATCAATCAGTGGCCTCGCACCCTTCTTAGGTCGACGTCAAGGCTGAGTTTTATAACTATGGTAAAGATTGCTAATGTGAGATCAAGATCGTTGCTTTTGCGCATTTAAACTGTTGCTGCTGAGACAACAATTTCTGCTCTGCAATAACATTTTCCTATACAAGATGTGACATTTATGTTACTTTTTAAGAATGAAGTTACAATAATATAATCACAAATTATTATTATTATTATTATTATTATTTTCACGATCAACATTCATCAATTATTAGTTTTGATTAAAACAATAAAGAGAGATGGCAAAAGGGCAGCAAAGTAGAAGCAAAAGACATTTGGGGCAAGTGGCCGGAGACACTCACCTCGAGGGGCACATAAAAAAAGGCAAATCCCAAACAAAGGAAAGGATCGCCGAGACTAGGTGGTCGGTCCAAAGTCTCGATTTTTAAAGCTGTACTATGATTTAAAAAAATAAAAAATAAAAAAGAAAACACACACACACACACACACACACACACAAGTGCAATTCTTCTCGTGCCAAGAGAAAAATTATAAATAGTTTAATCCATCTTTCAATGTAGTACAATAGTTCTATCCATCTTTTAATGTAGTACAATCCTAGTAGCATTGTCATATGATTTACTCTTAATGACGAGATGACGAGATGCTCACTTCATGTAGCCGTGATTGTCGCCTGTTACGTTCAGCGAGAACATCACCCAGGGTACCAAAAAGGTACAAAATTTATAGAAATAATTCATTTGAATGTTGACAAAAGGCTCAATTATCGTCCCAAAGTTGGTCACTTGCGCAGCCACCTGGGCAATTTGGATCAATTAGCGAAATTCTTTCTGAAATTCTCGTCACTTCATTGAGTCGTTTGCCGCAACTAATGCTATATATATATATATTAGTCTTGTGAATAGAAACTTTAGAGTTGAATTGGTGCTGATTTTTTTTTTTTTTTTTTTTGGAGCAAGCTGTACTAAAGTGATTTGATGTAGTATATATTAAATTTGTAAGAATTAGGGGGTTCTTGTAGCGAGCTAGTTACCTCAACCAGTCAACTGTATAAATTTAAATTTAATTTTGTGAAATAGTTTGGGAATGAGGCTGTTTTTTTGTATAGCTGCGTTGTGTTTTTGTGATAATTTGGTCATCTTTGCATCAGATCAATGTGCTAAACCATTGTTTTGATTTATTAAAAAAAAATTGTTGTGTGTGTGTATATATATATATAAAGAATCAAGGTATTTGTTGATAATTCTTCCACGTAAATATATGTAAGGCGCAGGGTTCAATCACTGTTTTATTAGAGAACCTTAAATGACATAAAAACATTAGAATTAATGGAAATATTTTGATTTTTTTTTTTTAAAAAGATATTTGACAATATAGAGTAGGTGTTATTTAATTCTGATTTCAATATTTAGTTTAACTATGGAACTGTTTAACAAGTTAACATCGTTCACATTGCGTTTCCGTCAAAATAAAGACTAGGGTATTGGAAAGATGGCGATGTGTGTACTGTTCCACCACTTACACAGCTAAGCAAAATCCAGATTTTTTTTTTTTTTTTCCTTTTTCTGGGTGCTTTCGAGAGCCATCAAAATCAAAAGTTGAAACACAAAAACTAGCATCAAATTTAAACCAAAAAAAAAAAAAAAAGGGGCCACAGCCATCCATCAAAACCATTAAAGTTGGAGTCATCTTTGGAGCATCCATACTGGTACCAGCGCCTGTGAGTCCTCCACATCTCTCTTCCTCTCTCTCTCTCTCTCTCTCTCTCTCTCCCCAGTAGAACGAGGATATATAGATCTCTGGCTTCTTCCAATTATATATCTTTTAAATTTCTTTGCTTCCTTTGAATCGGCCATTTGACTGTTCAAAAACCAAGGTTTTGTATTTTATTATCATTCAAACAAAAAAATGAAAATATTTTTCTGACCAAAAGGAAAAGAGAAAAGATTTGTATTTTATTAAGGTCTTCTCCTTTTTTCCTTTTTTTTTTTTTTCTCCTTTGAATATGTAATTCTTGGTCATTTAAACTGTTTCTTATTTAGTTTATCTAGCTAATGAACCAAATGGGTTCTCTCTCTTTTTCATGGTTTTGGCTGGAAACCAACATGGGTGTGTTAACTTTTCGCCAAAATCTAACCCCTTGAACCGTAGGCAAGGGTCTTAGTTTAGTTTCAACAGTATTCAATAATAAATCATTGAATATTGGAGGCACTTATTTGGGCTCCATTCCCCACCATTTTTTTTTTACCTTCAATTCTCTGCAGGTATATGCAAACAAAAGAAATGTGCCCTTCTATGCCAGCAGTCAGTAAATTTGTTTTTTTTTGGTGGGGTATAAATTATGTTAAAAAAGGGGTTTTTCTATGTGTTTTGTTTTGTCTTGTCCTAAAGGCGGAGAGAGTTGAAGACACAAGCAAAATGGGATTCCTCTCTCCCCCTCTCTACGGTGCTGCCTTCAGCCTTCACGTAATCACTCTCGGTTTTAACCAGTGGTAACAGGCCACGTGACCTCAATCCTTTGTATTTTACAAAGTTTCAATTGCTTTCATTTTTTTTTTTTTAACTTTTTTTGCTTGTTTTTTTTTTTTTTTCCGAAATTTTGATTAATTTTTCCATCATATATATCCCTAGAAGTAGACTGGTGTTACAAGCACATAGTGATAGACACATAACACACTATTGTTTCTCTACCTATTACTTCTCATCTTTGTTTCAATCCAAAATATAGACATGCATATTTTGAAGGCCTCTTTGTGCATGGATAGAGTCGTTGTTTGCAGATGTAGCATCATCAAGATTCACATGCAAATGCACGGTGGTGATGCAAATCTCTCTCTCTTTCTCTCTCTGAGCTAAAGTTCTTTGAAAGTGAGAATCTTGATGATGCTGCATCAGCCATAAACGACTATACGAAAAAAGTAGTACTCTAGCACAGTTGCAACTTATTGCAAATTGCCACTTTGCACATCAACAGCAACAAGGACGATGGCATGGTGATGGTATGTGTACATATATATATATATATATATTAATTAGCTGATTTCCTTTTTGTTTCATTCCAATACTTTCCTTGCTGTCAGGTGGGTATGTAAACCATATATTTTGAATTTTTTTTTTTTAATTCTGGTGATGGGATTGGATTCATTTTGTGAGAAAAAGCAACCCCTTTTTATGGATCTAATAGCCATATTTTATGTGTTTCTTTTAGAAGTTGGCGCATCTGATAGGCTACATAGACACCTTCGCTTCACTGACCTCGCAGATCTACGATTATTCCCTCCGAGGATAATCTGCTGAGTTGGAACTTAATGGTATGCTTCTTTTTTTCATTAGTTTCTTATTGTAGATAGATGTGATGGGACTTTTTCAACAACCCCAACAATGGGGATGGGGAGGGGGTGGGGGGAGAAGAGAGAGAGAAAGAGGGAGTCTTGGCAAGGTCAATTTACCGTTCTAGTCTTTAATTATCTGCTTGGCTGTATTTTGCTTTTTCTTTCTTAATCAGTTGCTGTTTGGTTTTAGATCCATAGTTGAACTTCACAGATCTTTGACTTCTATCATTGCTTCAAAGGTGAATGTTTAATGGATTTTCAACTTTCTTGCCCAGAAAGGCCAAGCAAAGTGGAAAATGTATCTGTGGAAGGTTTTTCTCTCACGGGGTTCAAGGAACTCCATGGAGGCCAGCTGTGTAGGATTCTGTTTATACAGCAGAAGCAGAAACATTCGAGCTGAAGCCAAGGATAGGGTAAGGACAGGAAAAAGTCTACAACTTTTGTTCTTTTTTATTTATTGTTTTTTTGTTCCATTAGGTGCTTGATGATATCAGCTAAAATACCTTACTGGAGCTTGGGGTTCTCCTTCCCACAAGCTCCTTGTCTTCATTGGAAATGGACTAAAATTTGCACATTGATATTCCCATTCAATGGACATTCTTCCAAGTGGTTTAGTAGTTCATAGAACATCTGTAGTCCCTTCAGGACTTGGATATGCAAAATCTTGGTGGGTACATATAGACACTGTCACTGACCTTTGCCTTGGCATTAAATCCCACCTATCAATCTCGTTGGTGGACCAGCCACTTGGACCCCCTTGACATGTACTCTACTCCTTTCTCTTTTTTCAGTTTCTTGCAGACTTATTCCAAACCATCTATAATTTCGCCCATTCCAATAATAGTGAACTACCCTCAAATGGTTTTAGCAAACCATCTTCATTTTCATGGCAGTGATATGTAGTAAAGTCTTTTCAAGATCATGGAAATCTGTGTGCCTCTATTTGTTCTGACTATTCTATGCCTTCACTAGCGGTAAATGCGCCCTCGGTCACCTTAAGCTTTACTAGCCTGGCTGTATTTCCTATGTCTCTTCTGAGTTCAATGGCCATCGGGCAGTCGAACTTAAGATCCATTGATTGGTCGCATATTGCTGTTGACTAGAGGTTTCTTTCAAAAGTTCATTGAAGCCAATGATCATACCCTAGGAATTTAAAGGCCCCAACTCTCCTGGCTATATGACTTCAAATTAGCCATAACTTAGCCTCTCTCCGATTGCTTACTCATAATTAGTACTTAAAAGTTACCTACGAATTACCACTTACTTCTAAAAATTGTAGGGAAGCCTTTTATGTAGTTTTTTTACATTGCATAGGACTGACCTGTATATGTTTGGCTCAATACAATTTTGGCGTGTATGTAGTCTTTGTTTGAGCATTTTCCAGAGTCATGCATTAATCATAAAAGAGTTCATTTAACAAGATTTCTGGTCCGTATGAATCCAATTTCTAGTGCAAAATGTCCCCTTGAGATTTTGTAGCACATCTAGTGTTTGGAGCTGGACAAATTTATGCATCAAAAGCATTTGTGATCATGTGATTTTAAGGAAGTGTAGGCCTTCAAAAAAATTTTGTATTACAACTTACCGCTATATTTGTTGTGCATATTGCTACGTTTGCTATGCAATAGTTGTCACTTTAACCAAATGATGCAATTAAATTTCATAGCTTCCAAGTTACCACAGATTTATACTAAGAAAATTGATGGTAAATGGCATCTGAGAAAAGGGAAGTCATTGAGATAGCTCCTGTTTCTTCTCCAAATTTGTAAGGAATCTCAAGCTTCAAGATGTGAGAATGTAGGATCAAAAGTTGTCCTAAACCGTTGATATGGTCTAGGACTAAGAGAAAAAATATAAAGTTTTCATTTCCATGGTATTGTCATAATCGGACACACATTTGAAACATATGTACTTGCAAACTTTTGTTATTTCATGAGATCTCCTGTTTAAATTCTTAGTTAATTTAACTGTTTTCAGAACGTTACAGTCGTTAAAATCAATGCATCAAAATCTTAAGCATTCCCTTGTGCCTGGGGGATACACATGCTTTTAACTTTGAGGATTTCGGCTTGGGGCTCATGTATCATCTTTCTTGCTGAGGTCTCTTAAGATTCTACATTCTCTCAACAGGTTCCAGAAGCCATTTTGGCTTGAGCATACCTAAGATCCATCTCTTGCTCTCCATCATCTTATTGTTGTTTTCAGCATCGCAATTTTACATTTTCATTGTCCAATTAGATCCCACACTAAACTTAGTTCATAATAAATGAGAGAACAAGAAAAGATATAACTAGGTAATCCCAATTAAATTTAGGATTAAGGTTTTGTTATTATTGTGTTCATTGAATTCTGACCTGCTATTCCACATTGCATTCGCATTGCCATCCCCACCATATTGCTTTCTTATATTCAATGTCAACATGTGTGTCTATTATAGCTGCCGCAGAATTGTTGGTTTGCACTCGATTGGTTGGCATATTATATTTGCTAATGGTGATGCCTAGTTTGGAATATTTTTTTTGTGAAACTATGTTTTTGAAGTTGAAAATCTACCGAGCAAAAACTGATGGAGTCGGCATTATAAAACAGTCCTTCATACTCATAGCAGATTGTTAAAGAAAGAGACCTTTGGCCTAATTGCTCCATATCTGCCCTCGTCAAGCCAACTTTGCCTTTTGGGTTCTCACCATCTTTTGAGGGCCTTGATAATAAACAACTTTTTCTTTATAATTTTCTTCGTAGATCCTGTTTAATTTATTTTCCTCCAGTAATTTATTGTTCATATTCGATCTGATGGAATGGTTGTGTAATGGGCAAAAAAGTGAACTGTGGTCTGCAGTTGATGTTTTTGTCATGTAGTTTAATGTTCAGTGAATCTACCAATAGAAAAAAAAAAGAAAAAACATTTTTGATTTAAGTAAAGTTTGTTTAAGAGAATGACAAAAAATAAAATGGAAATAATGTTAATATTATGCAAGTGGGTGTTATCAAAACAGTATTAATCTACTCAAATTAAATCTTATCTAATAGCAATTGAAAAGTGTCAAAAAGTAATTTTTAGTACTTTTTAATCAATTAGACTATAGGATTTATTTACATACCTCAAGACTGTAACCAAACACCTCACACGCCATTGTTGGGGGTTCATTAATATTGAGGCTTGTACCCCTTTTATAGAATTTATAAGTTTATGAAGAGGAGAATCTGTTAAAAGGGTCGCAAAATAACAACATATAGGTTACTTATTGATATATATAGAACCTAGGGAGGGGTATAGGATTTCTTAGAAAAGAGAGGGTCAGCTATCTTGTTGTTTAGTTCATGGTTTAATGGAATTTTTGATAGACAAAATAAAGATTCTTAAGTACTTTCAAAAATCAACTAATATTGCCATATGCGGTGGGTGTGCAATGTGCTTCGTTGTGCTTCCTTTGGATTTCTTGCAAGGCTCTCTTACATGTTGACACCCATGGTCAACAACTAATATTGACATGTTCATCCAATGGATGATCGTGTGCATTAAGCAGTATAATGTTTGTATTAACTAAACGGAAAATTGCACAGGATCAAGAATATGTTTTGAAGAGAATTTTTGTCTATTTTCATTCCTTCTTTTAAGTCCTTTTTTTCTTTTTTTGTTGCTTTAGAAACTTCTTGATGGTATTACTTAGAAGATAGCAAGCTTGTGCAATTAGCTTAGCCTAAGAGGCATATGGTTTTGAGTTCTTCAAAGGGGATTTATTGGCGATCAGTGTACCAGGCTTCTACACTTTAGGGACTAGAGAATAGTCAGTATGTTGCATTATCCTTTATTTTTATAAAGAAATTGTTTATGCAACTTAAACTTATAACCTTTAAGTCAGAATATAATAATCCTATAATTATACTAAGATTCGCCCTGCTGCTCTCTTTTAGTGATGAGTTCTCTATTTGACTTGTATTTATTCATTTATTTTTTGCTTATATTTTTGTGGATATTCTCGACAGGCACCACTGCTGTGCCTCGTGGATTCTTGTTTTCCTTCCATTACTTTGTGACCTATTCGAGAACTGGAACAGATTGATTTGAAAAGTGACTGGCTTTGGAACAGGGATGTCTATGCATTATGGATTCAAGCTGGTCCTTTTGGCATTCGGCCTTTCACACAAAAATGTCATTTTTTTTTTTTTATTAAAAAAAGGCTTCTAGTGGTCCTACATGTTTTGTACCCTGTGGTGGTCCTATACGTATTTGATGCCAATAGGATTCACGTGCCAGACATGCAACTCAAGGACCCCATCTCAAGTCTCATACACCAGACTTTTTACTATGGGCCTTGGGAAGACAAGATTCCAGGTGAAGATCCAAAATCCAGAAGATTGTACCATTCACTGCCCGAGCGATGTGCAACTCGTGACAAGGCAAAGGGCAGTTGGTCAAGCACAATTCTACAATCACGATGCTTCCATGGCTCTTGTAGTTGTGCGATACTTTTGGCACAAATAACATATTATTATCCATGTAATAATATTCCCAATTGAAAGTCGTTGCGGTTAAAAAGCTTGTAATTGGACCAAAGGGTTTGGTCGACGGATTGTGCAACAACGCTTTCCTAATTTTAATTGATCAGGTCGAGACTCCGGTGGTGATGCCTTGAAGGAATTTGTGGCAGAAAGTAATAGACGAAGAGAATCAAACACAAGGGTAGTGTATGATAGTTTCAACTTCTTCTCAAGTCTGTTGCTTCCCCAAGTGTCCCTTTCAAATTTCTAATATACTATTATATGCATGATCAAGAGAATTTTTAATTTTACAATTTTGCTCGTGCATCTGCTGCTTATATCCTTTGGAAATTTTATAGAATTTTTTTTTTTTTTTTTTTTTTTACGATGATTGGAAATTTTATAGAATCTCTCACTTACAGATAATTTACCTACAAATTTCTCGTAAAGAAAAATTTTTCTTCAATTTTCCTTTTTAAGCAAAAAGAGATGGGTAGGGCCCGACCCAAGATATCTTGATTGGGCTGGGCTTTAGATCGAATGACATAGCCTGTGAGCATACGGGGGTAGGCCTAATTTAAAACACTTTTGGGCCTAAAACAAAGTTCAGAGGACAGAACAGCTAATTACAAATTGGTACAAATTGGTGAGGAGATGCAATTAACGTTGAGACATACAAAATTGTGGCCAATGGGTACTCGAGCTTTGTCAGGATAGAGGAAGCTGAAATATTGGTGTTGCAGATGCATGTGATAGAGATTTGAGTGTTGGGAAGATGGAGGCTACCATATGGCATTTGACAAAATGACAACTCGAATGCTGATACACATTGAGCTTTGATAAATGGCCTTTCCAAGGCAGGGAAGATGAGGGCTGCAATGGTATGTGCAAGCAAGATTGAGAACAATGGAATTGAGCAGGACCAGTTTGTATTTAATTTATTGGTAAAGGATACTTTTTGAATTGTGAAATTGAGATTGAGAGAAGAGGACTTTATGCCAGTGCACAATCTCCTACACTTTAGGGGTCCAAAAAAAAAAAAGGTAAAATGCATGTACGAATAGGTTGTTTCCGCAAGTTGAACCCGTGACTTGTAAGTGACGACAATGGAGTAATTTTTATTATTACATCAGGAAGTGACAAAGATTCTAATGAACATAATTGTCGAACGAGGTGGAAGTGCAGAAATGCTGAACCTTACAACTTTGATTGGACTGTGAAGCAAAAAATGAGCAGTGTGGTAAATGTGGTGAGCCCTATCCTTGTACTCGGGAGTTTTAATAATTATTTCATGTTGGAAATCTTTTCCAATGGGACAATCATCTTTTTTATGATATTATCGAGTAGGCTGGGGTTACCTGACATGCCAATGCATGGAGGCGATTCTAGACTCATTTAAGGGAATGGAGGTCAATGAAGATAGTTTTATGACAAATATTCTATCGTGACAGTTAATATATAATGTTCAACATTGGTTACTCCCTTTTTATAATGAATGGGGCTATTCGGCAGCCTTGGCCTTGCAACCCGGGAATTGTTAGGGTTGAAATGAATCAAACTGATGGTCCCACTTCAAACTGGTCAATTATGGACTAACATTGGAGCATGCTGCAGTCATGAAATGGACAACTATGAACGTGGAGACGAGAACATCGTGGCATGCATGAAAATGGACAATCATGAATGTCAGAACATTGTGAGCAGCTAGACTTCCTCTTGGGCTAATTGGATCATTTCCTATGTGGAAGCAAAGTCTAATTATTGTGGAATTAATAGTTTATTGTGTAGTTTGTTTAACCATAACCCAAAATACTCAATAAATATATAACTACTTTATTTTGTAGATAAAAAACCTAATTTGAGGGCAAGAAAACGGTATAGACACAAAAAGAACAAAAAAAAAAAAAAAAAGAAGAAAAGAAAGAGGAAGAAAATTACTAGAAATTTTTCTAACTTGAAATACTTATTATTTTTTTTATAATTAAATGGTAAATCATTGTCCAATCAAATTAAAATTTTTATAGTTAATAGAGTATATATTGTTCTTCATTCTAAATGATACGATGAAGATTGAGTTTCATGCGTTGCCATTTGTAGTCTAATCCAATTAATTTTTAGTCAATTGATGAACAGCACATGTATTTTAATTATGAACGATTAAGTTATAATTTGAATTTCCATAAGAGCATCCTTTCATTTCAAAATCGAAATTATTATTTAATTTTAATAAATTATATAATAAAAAATTTATTTTAAATAAATAAAAAGTTATTTTAATTTTTATTTATTTAAATTAATTTATTTTTATTAATTTATTTAATTTCATATTTAATTTAACTTAAATTTATTCGTTTTATTTTATTTGATGTAATTGAGATTGTATATTTTTATTATAATATTTGTTAATTATAATTGAACTAATTTTTGAATTAGTGTATTCATATAAAATTTGATTATTCTCTCGTGTGATTGTTTTGAATTACTATATTTGTTATTTAACCTACTTTTCACGTATTCAAGAGTACGGAATTTAATTTATACTCTGATGTCCTTTCTCCAACACTTTTAATAGAGTATTATGGGAAGAACTACTCTGAATAGTCAGTTCTTTGAAGTTGCGCCAGGGTTCGAGAGGCTAATTTAACTGGCTTGAACTTTGACCAATTTGATCTGAGTTTCTCTCTTTGACTTGAATCCAGTTGCTTTTCCTCCATTTTCCATTGATTCATTTGCTCTGTGGGTAATGATGACTTGAGAGGAAGAAGTTGGGACCTATGGGAGTTCAATAAATATACAATATGGGCAAAGAATCTGAAACTGGGTATATAGTTGCTTTTGAGCTTGTTGGACTCCGTAGCAACGTCACTGCACTTTTCTCACCCTCAACGTGATGGTTTTGTTCTCTCTCTCTCTCTCTCTCTTTTTGGGATTATAAGAGAGAAAAAATAACAGTAACAAAGACTCGAACATAAAAATAAAAAGTTTTAACAAGACTCTCCCAAGGTCAGAAATGCTTTTCCACGATCCAATTCTATTGGCAACATCACTTTCACAAAGATCAACTGCATTTTATCCTCAAATTTTGGTTTTCCTGATGACGTTCTTGCTTTGGCCTGCTACTTCATTATTGACGCTTCACCACAAACTTTGTTCCCGTTTGACAAATGTTTTTTTTTTTTTTTAAAAAAAAAAAGAAGAAAAAAACGTAGATCTATGCAGTACACAGTTCGCAGAATGAATGCATCGCCACTAGCTTGCTTTGTGCTTCCATATTTAGCCTGACATATCAATACCACTTCACCAACTCATTGAGATCTGCTTGTTAACTACTAACCCTGGAACAGCAATGTTTTGTCAAAATTTGCTTCAGACTCCTGGCTTCTTGAAACTGAAGAGACCCTGTTCGGTTGTTTGTTTTCTACTGAATCGCACTGGTGGACAAGTCTTCATTCGAAGTTTCGAACAATCCCACTAATTTTGTTTTTTTTTTTTTTTGGCCTTCCCTCTTCTCTTTCCTCCTAAATGATTTAGGGTTCTCGACAGTAGTTTCTCCGAATTCCTGTATCACTTATGGCTTAATGCACGTATACCAGCTCCCTCGGTACAAAGTACCCAAATGTTATTCAACCATATAATGCAAAATGCTGGGGTTCGTCGTGACAAAAGGAAACATTCCAGGTTTCAGCCGTAGAAGACCGAATATGTAATGCTTATTCCCACTTAAATCTTTCAAAAAAGAAAACCAAAATGACTGTAACGTTGACAAGTCAGGCTTAAAATGTTTAAAGTTAGCGGCTTTATGATGTAAAAAGTTGAAAGCAATCGACTTCAGTGGTAGGCTGCCCTCCCGACTTGGAAGGACAGAGCAGAAAACAAACAGAGCAAAAAACAAACTTCATGTTTTTGTACAATATTCACTACAGAAATATGAACCAGTTTGGACTTTGGACAGGCTGGGGATCCTCCTCCTTAGGTCTTCTATTCACAAAATTGCTTGCTACAAAACTACCTCTGTGCAGCTCCAGAGAGAATGGGACTGCGGCCAACTGCTGACCTGTTCTTTCCAATGGCCGGAATGCTGAGTGAGCGTTGTCTCATTTTGAAACTGCCGGAGTTTGGCGTTCTTTCACCCTTCTCCATGAGTGGAGAAGAGCGTGAACTTAGTGGCTTGGCTGAGTGCTCGTTTCTACTCCAAAGGAAGCGATCAAGGTTTTGCATGTACTCATCTCCATTCAAGGGGCTTGACCGACTCCGAGAAAAAGGGATTATCTTATCTTTGTACTCCTCATCATCATCTGACCAATGGTCATTCTCCTGAACATCCTGCATTGCTAGATCATCATACTCTTCGTCAGACTTTGTAAACTCCTCATCAACTGACCCAACCTGTAAAAACAAAAATGGAGTTCAAAAGACTAATGATAAAACCTAAACATGAATTCCAGATCAAGTTTAGACTTCAAAGACATTAACTAAAGAGTTTGTAAGTAAGCCGTAGAATCAAGAATAATACATATGGCATCAATAATAAGCTAATAATATATAGAGCATCAACAACTCCAACTAATACACTTCTTATATGCTTCTAACTCTCCTAAAGCTTTTAAACAAGCGAATGAGCTCATTGAGCTCATTAAGCTAGTTGATACCTCTTCATGGTCGTGCTTGTCATCAATGTCAGAGAGATCCTCATCGCTGTCCAGCTCAGGTTGATCATCAACTTCCTCATCACTGCCATGGACTGAATGTTCCTCCTTGAGCTGAAGGAACAATGAAAAATAGAAGCCCAGTAAGGAAAAGGTATATCAGAAGTCATAGATTTTCAATATAACTAGTTGCAGGAAACAACAGTATGAATTCAAAATCACCTCCTTAGCAGGTCCCTCAGATGTCCTTGGGGAGCTGCAACAAGAAGAGTAGTATCTACTTCCATTATCAGTTACATCACCCCTTGACTCATCAACACTTCCAGCATGACTTGTGCCGCCATCGCTAGGCCAAGCACTGATCCCAAAGTGGCCAAACTGAAGGTTAACAGATTCTGCTTTACCAATCTGCAATGGTCCGTACATTGGTGCCCACATTCCATTGTCAGACACACCAAGTAGAGGTTTCCCATTGGCATCCACAGAACCCACAGGCCAAGCTTTTGCCACAGATCCATCAGTATTAAGAAGAGCCATCAGATGCCTGGAAGAGCCTTGCCTTTGGATAAGCTGAAACATCCTCTTTGAACTCAATGAATTGGCTGCACACTGGTTTCTGTATTCCTCATCAACAAGGGCAACAGTGTTTGTCACAGAATCACAAAGCTGCTCCCCAGCTTCAAGCCTGCGAAGACAGCTGAAGACAGTGGCATGAATGGCTGCCACACTCTTGTCAACATTTGTGTTATTGATTTTGGGGACAAGATGCTTGTCAGCTCTCTTGCAAAGATAATCTTGGATTGTTCTGATGTTTCGAATGTACTTTACATATTTGTTTTTGGCCGGGTCTAAAGTCATGTACTTGGCACGAACAGCAAACCGTTCCAAATGCTTTTCTTCATTTGTAATGTATATCATAAATGGTATTATTGAAGGATGCTTCTTCATAAGCCCCATCTATATAACATGACAATAACAGGTGAAAATTTACGAGTCAGTTTTATCAAAAGGATGGGAGAATTGATTTGGAGAAGGAAGGCATAACATGAAACAGAGGCCCAAGGAATTCACCTACCACAAAATTAAGGCTCAGGTGGACACCCTCAACTACAACTGATTCATTCCTCTCTTCCCAGGAAGTGATCAGACGATCAAGGCTGTCAATCACCATCTCACTTTGTGCCTTGAATCCCTCAATTGCCATTTGTTTTGGACTAATCAGTTCAGCAGCAGAACTCAACTCCAACATGCTACCAGATTTCCCACCTAGAGAATTATCAGATACGTCCTCCAAGGGACGTGAATTTGCAACACCTGCCAGTTTGGTTGCTTTCCTTTTAGCCTTTGCTTCTGCAACAGCTACGGGATCCAAAAATTCCCCAGCATGGTATGTTGAGGACCACAACAAAGGATTTTGCTTTTCATCAACAAAACTCCTCATCATATGCCGAATAGAGTCAGTGGATATCACTGTTGTAATTCCTAGCCTGCTACCCTGCACAAAACACAGGGAACAAAATAATCATACAAATATATTTGCATAGAGATTGAACTCATTCATCTACAAAATCCATATGCTAACAAGAAACTTTTGAAGAAAAAAACTCCCCCAAGGGCAACAACAGGGAAAAAATCCAGAATAATCCTAATTACTATTGTAAGAAAAAGGATACCAGCAATGCAGCCAGAGTGGATTTCCCGCATCCACTTGTGCCACACAATAGCACAGTTACAGATTCTTTTCTCTCTCGGATTCTGCAGCAAAGATACACTATCTAAGAGAAAATGAATAACCAGACAAGGTGCCTTACTGAAAAGCGAAAAGCACAAGATCTCAATGTAATCAAATTTGAAAGAATGTAAGCAGAAGATCATAAAAGGGTACCAAAAATCTTGTGAATAAAGATATTTCTCATTCTCATACGCAATATTTAACTTTTAATCTTTACCTGCATGCCAAAACCAAGTCTGCCCTCTGGTTAGGACCTACATACTTATATTCAGTCAGAGCATCGCATACAAGATTTAAAAAAGCTTCTCTTCTAACAATTACGGTTGTGCGCCTTTTGTACAATTCAAATAATAGACTTTTATTTATATCATCCTTCTCAGAGACAAAAAGGCTGTCCACCTTTGCTTTTCTCAAGCTATCACTATTGGAATTACCAGCTTCCTTCCCAGAATTTGATTTTGAGGCATCAATGCCTGTTTTCCTTACTTCTCTTAGAAGTAGAGCATCATTCGAAGATTCACTTCTTATCAGCTCAAAAACTCTTTGACTAATCTGGAAGGAGCAGAAACATATACATAAAAAAAAAAGGGTCTTTAGAATACCACAATAATCTTGTCACCAGGCAACGACATTAAAAATGTTGCAGAACACATAATCAATCATAAAGCAACTAAATTAGTGTCCCGAAACAGATAGCTTCAGGGACAAACAAAAGAAAAATACCCAAAATCAATGATATAAATGCAAAATTAAAATTGAAGCCTACCGACAGAAAATAATGCAGTAATTTCCAATAAAAAGCAGGAGACTACAGTTAAAGAATTAACGTGCAAATGATTGAAAATGTGCTAAGAAATTCCCAAATAAATAATTAATTAAATTACCAATCATTAGAAAATTGACATTAAGGAGATCAGACATTCACATAAGCAGATTATGTCCAGATCTAATGATCCGCATGCTTTCATTAAATTAACAAGTGATCAAATAACGAACAAATCAAAATATAACTAAAAATCCAATCCACAGACAGCGACGGAAATTCCAAATCTCAAAAAAAGAAAGAAAAAAAAAGAACCTTGAAAGCATGACGCGCTTTACATCCCATGAGCTGCAGAGTGCTCTGCAGCACCGGACGCGTGTACCTAAACGACTCTTTTTCTTTCTCTCTTCTCTCCTCGTCGTCCACCACCACTATGTACAGCACCTTCGCTACCTCCGCCATCTCTGCAACCACACACACACACACGGATCACGACACAATAACAACAAAAAAAAAAAANCACATGATTCACGTAATGTTTTGGCGACAAAAGCAGCCTCATGACATGGGGTACTCCATCCACGGTGAAAATACCATTTCTTCTCTATCTCGTCCTGACCCCTTACTTGTACGCTACAACAAGCTTCCAAAAGCTGTAGCCATGCTTGATTGGTCCCCTTCTCTGCTACACATTTATAGGATTATGACAACTAGACGAAAGGTCTTTTCCCTTAGATCCAGAATAGATCTCCCAGTTCTCGGAACATGTTAAACGGGAGTAAACAATTGGCAACGTAGCCTGTGAAAAAAAGTGAGACAATGAGAGAAATACAATGTGTTTTTAAAATATTTTATTTTATTTGTAAGTTTAAATAAAATATAACTTTATTAATTTCTTATTTTTTAAAGTATGATTACTTAATTTTTTTATGGAAAAATTATAATAAGATCAATATTTAAGAACGTTTTAGACCAATAATGTGAATTCAAACGCGGCAAGAGAGATAGGGAAAGAAAATATCTCTGGTTTACTCCGTCCTTTTGTGGCGGTTTAACTTTAACCTACTTGCTCTTGAGAGCGCGCAGGAACCTTGGCCGTGTTTCGGCCATCTTGCTTCGTGCCGTCGATGTGGACCAACTCTCAGTTCGCCCATGTTTTTGGATAATTGGTTCTAAATCTGAGATTTTTAATTTTAATTATGATTTTAATATTAATCAACTAAATAAAACACGTAGGTGAAGACACGTAACGGGGGACTCTAATTCTTCTTGTATAAAATTATAGTTTATAGCCACTCTTAAATTCCTTAAACAATCCTTGTTGGGTGTTTAATTCATAATTCCATTGACTTTTAATAAAATGAAAATTTAGAGGATACCGATGTCATTGATAGAATTTTTTAGACCAATGAATTAAATTTTAAGTGACACGGTTTGTTAAAAATTTTAGTTAAATTATCAATTTAAATTAATTTAATTGATACAATGGTCAAATTGAATTAATATGTTATCGTGATACGATTTTTTTTTGATATATTTGTTATTTTATTATTTATATTAAAATATAAAATTTTTAAAAATATTTACAAAATATTAAATTATATTTTTTATAAAATAATATTTATTTTTTAATATATATTATGATATATTTATATTTTATATTTAATTTATTATAAAATGTCAAGCTATGTATGTATATATGTATTTTTATGAGAAAAAAAGTTTTATATTCGTTCAAAGTTTCCGGCTGCATTGGCGTCCAAGCCAAAAACTGGATCAGGTCAACTTGATAAAGACCATTCGGCAGTCAACAATTGAAATCCTAATTTTGCATCTTTAAGTCATGTTTCAATTTAAAATTCAAGTATTGCGTGTTATATATTTTTCATCCAATATAATTCATTAAATTTCATTCACAACGAAGACAATATTATAAAAATATTATATATATAAATTTATACATATTTAACATAAATATTTTTAATAAATTTAATTTTTTAAATATATAATTAAATTTTTATTATTTTATATTATATTTAATATTTATTAACAATTTTAAAATAAAATATTATTTATGCCTACTATATCATGTATTTATTATTTTTAATAATTTTTTTATGATGTATAAAAATTAAAATTCTTATTTTGCCAAAATATGAGAGAGTTTTTATTTAAATTCTCAATCTCCACCAAGAGTTTATTTCGCCAAAATCAAAGCCCAAATTTTAGTACTTTACAAAGAGAAATAATGAATAAATATGTAGGCTTTCATACGTTCATTCAACTTGATAGGTAAGTAATTAATAAAGGCCCCCAATTGGACTTAGCCATAAAAATAAAATTCTCGAGGAAAGCTTGCGGATTCAAACCTCAATTCTCTCAAAATAGCAAGATTGTAGGAAAAAATAAAAAAATCACTTGAAATGTTTTTGTCCTCTTAAATGTAAAATTTTAAACTTTACTGAAATTGCTTGAAATTTTTATTTTTGACCTAAAATTAATCTATCTTGCTGATCGGTGCATCACTTTATGGATATAAATTGATTTATTTATGGTGTCACTCAAAAATAAGAGCAGAAACATTTCATGTCAAGCCTGCAGAGAAAAGAAAACTTTGAATGGATCGAATGGGACAATAAAGAAATTGATTGTATTAATAAGGAAACAGTGAAATGGAATATTAGATGGGCCGTCTATGCAGACCATTGAAAAAGAAAAAAGAAAAAAAAAAAAAAACCAACCCTTTCAAGGAGGTGAGGTGCTAATTAACTACTTTTATTTGACGTTGACTTAAAAAATTAAGATTTTCATTCCAATATGGTCTGCATTGCAACCGTTGGCTTTGGAGCTTTCCATCCATTGGAAATCGAAGTGTTTTTAGGATTTGACAGACAATTAGTAAAATGTTTACACCTTGATACTTTAATTATTAAATTCAAATCAACGTTGACGGTAGAAAATTAAGAATATTATTAAACATTAAAGAATGTATTGCAAAAAATTGTCTTTTTCTGTAGAAATGGACTCGAGCAAGAAGGGATTCTTAAAAAGGTAAGAATCCGCGTGGCTGCAAAAATTTCCTCAATCTCTCATACGTTCATGCAAATCAATCTCTCACTGTCCCGTCTTTATCAATCAAACCGAATGAAAAAAAAAAAAAGAAAAGGGTGAACAGGGACCATACCCGTCTGTCGTTAAGACACTGAATTGAGTGGGCCTCTCAAATAATTCCAATTCGCAAATGATGCCGAGCGTCCGCACATGACCCTTCAATCACATCCGACTGGGCTCGTGTTTTTAATATGAACGGAAACGTTAGATCGAGGTGATGAATTTGAATACGTAATTAACTATGTAAATTATAAATATATATTTAAAATTTATAATAACTTAGTGTAAAATTGTATTTAAAACATGTTAAATTGATTATGTTTTATGTAATAAAACTCTAAGTTGGACTCTCCATAACTTGACACTTTTGCCTGGTGTCTGCATGCTGGGCCCAATTGGCTATGGCAATTATTGGCTGATTCCCAATATAGAATTTTGTTCAGGTAGGGGATGATTGCAAATTCCTGCCTTGGCTGGCTGGAGGACAAAAGAATTTGGATTGTACCTGAAGAATTCGTGCTTCCTGATAGCTCTTGGCCTTGAAGCCTAAGTCTCCTCCATGATAATAATATTTGTTCTGACTTTATATCTTAATTAAGTTGCACAAATACTTTTTTAAATAATGCGAATAAGTCTAATTTGAGAAAAAAAAAAAACATTTTTTCAATTTAATTCTATCTCTCCCTCTTTTTTTTTTTTAGTGTATTTCGTGCAACTTAGTCGAAAAACTAAGTCGAGAACAATAGCATGACTGTAGAACATAAGCAAGAATGGTTTGACATTCCATTTCGAGCTGCACCACAAGAAACTTCACCGTAGGGCTCACATTTATGCGCGTTCAGTGTAGAAGCTTAGCTCAGTTGGCTAGGCTGGTTAAAGCTACTTCTACCTTTCCCTTTCTATACATCGTGAATTCTTTTTTGGGCTCAGCCCAGATAAGTATGAACGCAAGCTGGCCCGGTTAGACCCAAATTTCTACAAACTGAGAACCATCCGGGGTTTTCATTCAAGTTATGATAATCTTTTATCTCCCTTTTTTTTTTCTTTTTCGAAGAAAAAAAAAAAAATTGTGCAAATTTAACCTGACCCAACGTCATGAAAACCTCGTATATTGCAATGCCACATAACAACCTTGGTCTAGATAGACTACTCTTATTTCTTCTAAAATTCCAACCAAATATTTAATTTTCTTAACTATCCTCAGGTTATAAAACCAGGATTCACGTTAGCGCAAGCAAGGATAGAATAGAGCCCGTTACTAAAGCAAAATTGCCAGTAGTACGAAGCATAGACTCTGGATTCTTGCCTCAAAACCACCCCCATGCCACAGAATGTCCAAAGAGGTAACAAAAGTTAACTAGACAT
Organism: Rhizophora apiculata; assembly: GCA_037832385.1. Taxonomy (NCBI): domain Eukaryota; kingdom Viridiplantae; phylum Streptophyta; class Magnoliopsida; order Malpighiales; family Rhizophoraceae; genus Rhizophora; species Rhizophora apiculata. The sequence continues at coordinate 4,197,730 of CM075440.1, forward strand.
GTTGCCAACTCAGTTTGTATATGTAAAAATGTTTAATAAACTGGTTCTAAATCTCTCGGGCGTGCTAAACAATTCCAGATACAACTCCTCAAATATTAATTCATTCATACAAAATGGCACAAGGACCATATCCGGTTGTATTTTTTGTCCTCCCAATGCACAACCCACAAAAACTATTCGTCAAACATGAAAATCTTAGCTAGTGACAGAAAAATTTACTTGCTCCTACACGGTCAGGCCTTGTGGAGCAGCTACGGGTGACTTGGGTTTAGGCTTCTCCACAACAATGGCTTGCGTGGTGAGAACCATTCCAGCAACAGATGCTGCATTCTGCAGAGCACATCTCGTCACCTTTGCCGGATCAATTACTCCAGCCTTCAGCAGATCCTCATACTTGTCCGTCATGGCATTGTATCCTATTTCCCATTCGCTATTCTTGATCTTCTCCACAACCACCTCACCTTCCATTCCAGCATTTTGAGCTATCAATGATGCTGGTGACACCAATGCCTGCATATAAATGTATTGGCTCCGTATAATTGAAACAAAACCACTTACTCACATAGCACATAATATAAAGAACACCTAGACATTTAATTCAACCATAGCAAATTTAACACGGAAGACAAAAAAATAATCAGGCGTTTTCCCCCTTCCGTTCTAACCCACTCCCCTTTTTTTCCCAGGTAAAAGGATAATGAAGAACAGCCATTACTTCACAAGCATTTCAAAATCTGATATGTAATCAGAATAACTAAGTTACCTTTTGCACAATCTCTGCACCTAGTCGCTCATCAGCATCATCAATTTTGTCCTTAATTGCAGGAACATGAGCTGACAGATGGACAAAAGCAGCACCACCTCCAGGTACAATCCCTTCCTCTATGGCAGCAAAGGTCGCATTCTTGGCATCCTCAATGCGAAGTTTACGGTCCTCAAGCTCAGTTTCTGTGGCAGCTCCCACTTTTATAACAGCAACCCCACCAGACAGTTTGGCAATTCTCTCAGCCAGTTTCTCTGAGTCATAAACAGAATCTGTCTCGGCTAACTCCCTTTTCAACTGTGCTATCCTGGCCTGTAGCTCATCCTTGGATGCAGCATCAGCAATAATGGTGGTGGAGTCCTTGCTGATAGTCACTTTCCTGGCCAAACCAAGCTGCTCAACAGATGTGTTTTCAACGAGCAAACCCAGATCACTAGCTTGGAACTCAGCTCCTAAAATTTAGCAAAGCCAAAAAAAAAAAAAACAGGAAAAACAAAAAAAGGAAAACAACAAGGTTAGATTTCACACCAATAGTACCATGCATAAATCAATGGTAATTAAATCAAGACTAGCAAAGCATCAACTTCACCCTTCAGGGACTTCTGGAGGAATTTTAACCCAATATGATTGGATAGTGGAAAACACACTCTTTCATATAAAAAATTTGCCATTTTGGCAGGCAACTAAGCAGCATCAACCATCAATTTTGATGTTGCATGTGCTCAAAATTCCTTAATTGGATAACTAAGAGGATAACTTGCCATGAATTCAGCACTTTCTGTCGACTAAACCAATTGGACTATAAGACAAGATCACATTTGTACTAACTGATTCTTTAGCAAATGCTATATTCTTAAATTGCAGCCTCTAGCCAAATTTTAGGCTTGAGATACAATACACTAATCAGATGCATGTAGATTAGGAAAATCTGAACAAAATCAATCAAATTTTCTATCATAAAAACACATACCAGTCAAAATGGCAATGTCTTGAAGCATAGCTTTTCTCCTTTCCCCAAAACCAGGAGCTTTCATGGCAGCCACATTAAGGATACCCCGCAACTTGTTCACAACAAGGGTAGCCAAAGCCTCACCAGTGACATCCTCAGCAATTATAAGCAAAGGAGCTCTCATCTGGGTAGTCTTCTCTAGCAATGGAATTATGTCCTTGATTGCTGAAATCTTCTGATCAGTCACCAACACCCTTGCATTCTCAAACTCACAAATTAATTTCTCAGGATTTGTAACAAATTGAGGAGAAATATAACCCCTGTCAATCTGCAGTCAGAAAGTAACAAATAAAGGATTTTACACCCAACCAATTATTGCTACTATAATAAAATGCCAAAGGTGGGGGCAAATCATGAACCGATGGAGTAGGCTTTATACCTCCATTCCTTCTTCAACTTCTACCGTGGTCTCAAAGGAAGATGATGACTCAATTGACAAAACACCATCTGGGCCAACCTTGTTGATTGCATCAGCAATCATAGTGCCAATGAGATCATCGTTTCCAGCAGAGATTGTAGCAACAGCTACATGTGGAACAGGATACCAATCATATACTTGCAAAGTCAAAGATAATTTGGTGTACAAGGCACTAGACAGATTCATTCTTAGCAACAACTAAAATACCTTTGATGTCATCCCCACCCTTAACAGGCCTAGCCTTCTTCTCTAGCTCTTCCACCAGACCATGCACAGTTTTATCAATTCCTCTTTTTATTGAGACTGGGTTTGCACCAGAAGTGACACTCAGTAGCCCTAACTTGATTATTTCTCTTGCAAGGACTGATGCAGTTGTTGTTCCATCACCAGCTGAGTCATTGGTTTTACTTGCAACCTTCATTGCACAAATACAGACCAGTTTAATAAAGCCAAATAATCCACATGACACAATAACCACAACATCCATAAAGTATGCCAAGATAGACAACAAATTCCTCGATTACTGCAAAGACAAGTCCTACCTCTCTTATGAGAGCAGCACCAGCATTCTCCATGGGTTCAGGTAGCTCAATAGCTCGAGCAATTGTTACCCCATCATTAACTACCTTGGGATTTCCAAACTCATCTAAGACAACATTTCTCCCTAGAAAACACAAATAAGCATTGAGTTACAGTTGCTAATATACAGGATTCAGACTCTACTTGCATCTACAAATCATTAATACAGAATACAGTATTGCCACAATTTTTACAACCCCAAATGGCGGTGCAAACCAGAACATTAATAAAAATGTAAGAACAAATGTTAGGCCATTCAACATTTCAACTTGACCCGATATACAACTAAAAAAAGGTTTACAATACATTTCTTTCATTTCATTCATTCATGTAATTTGAACTCTAAGTTAAACGAAGAAGAAAAAATATACAATAATGAAAAAGAAGCAACCTCTGGGACCAAGAGTAAGCCCCACAGCATCAGCAAGCTTATCAATGCCGGTCTGAAGCGCCGACCTCGAGTTCTGATCGAAAGCAATCTCCTTTGCATTAGCTCGCACCGTAAATTGTCTCGCCGGCTGCCTGTAATTAACTCTTTGATTCACTTTCCTCCTCATTCCCCCCTACAAACAAAATCCCATTACCATCCAAACAAAGGATCCAACTTTAAAACACCCATTTTGAAAAAGGGAAAAAAAAACCAATCGCCTTATAAACGCAATTAAGTATTCCCGGGAAACAAACAGAAAATCACACAGAGTACCTGCTTGGGAGAGCAGAAAATGGAGGCAATGGAGAGAGCATTAGAAGTTGCCATCCTTTCTTAACTTCCGCCAAACAGAAACCGAAAAAGCCGAGCTTTTTCTTTTAACGGGGGCGCCTTTGAGAAATGCGTGTGTGTGTAATAGATAAGGAAAGGATGCAGCTTGAGACTCGAGAGAACGATGGGGTTAGATTAGGGTTTTTAATTTTATTGCTGTGAGATGCTCTTCCAGAAGGTTCTTTCACTTGGTAGAACCACTGGGACAGCGGAAGTAAATGACAGTTTTGGAGGCCACTGTTGTCTTGAGCATTGTTTTGTCCGGTTCAAGGTTCGGTTCGACGGATGACCAGTCTGCCCTATCAATTTCTAGTTTAAAAAATAATTAATATTTTTATATTATATAAAATTATTAAAATAAAATTTAAATGTATATTTACAAATATTAATAATAAAATAATATAATTATATTTTATTTTTTTTAAAAAAAAAAACTAGAAAATAATTTTTTTTTTAACAAAAGTTTTTTTTGATTCATGAGTTCAACTATCCGAATCAACCGAAAGAATCAAATTGCCTTGGGTAAAATTGTAAATTCGCTGACGAGTTAGGTCTTTATTAGCTTTAAGTAGAAAGGCCGTAGTTTGAATTTTCAATTTTTTGGGGGGGTTAAATCTAATTTAATTATGTCAATTATAATTGTCATAACAATGCGTCTTAATTAATTTTTGTGAATTAAGAAAGATGCTAAATACGTTAAATTACTTTCAAATTCTTATACACTTGTGACGCGAAGTCAGTGGATTGCGGCACGTGCTCTAAAATTTTATGAAACACGTGCAGTATGCGTTGCATTACGCGGAGTATACCCCCGAATACCAACATTTTTAATCTAGATTTTTAAAAGCCTTCATTTCCTTTTAACGTGAGATTTAATGGACACAGACACTCTTTTTGAAATTACACTAACACACCCAGTAATATTGAAAAACATGATAAATTTTCATCAAAGTTATATTAATTTATAAATATTATATAATGTACTAATTGTACCGTGAAAAAAATTCTAAGCCCATTGTCTCAATTTTCAATTTTGTGGAATGTTAAGCGGAATTAGCAAGAAATGAATCTTTAGTCTCATTGTTTTTCCTTTTGTTTGCCACATCTACAGTCTAGTGTTTCAATCTGATTCTTATTTTAAAAATACACTATAGCACAAAAGATGTAGAGCTTTACTGAGAAAGATTCAATGAGATGGAAGCTGAATAACTGAGACTTAATCTTGAAGATTGCTAACAATGATCCAACCATACATAAAAATCCAGCGAATTTGATATTTCTTAATGATATAATGAAAACAAAAGTCTATTTTGTTTTATTAAATGAAAAGATATCGAAGTGATTGTTCTTCTTTTTTAATTGAATATGTAATATGGGGGGTATCTATTAATGAATCATCTATCTATAAAAAATTTATCATTATTTGATAATTAATAAATTCAACTTCTACCACTTTTTTAAATGCATAAAACTTTAAGAAATGAAGTTAATAAAAAATAAAAAATTAATAAACAAAATGAACAGAAAAAAAAAATATAAATATAAACAATTTATCAGATTTATGTCAAATAATTTAAATCTCATCTAATCCACTAATTGTAACATTACGAAGAACCATTCTAGCGATTGTGTGACCTACAGACGATTACCATCTCAAAAGCCCACAAGTGCAAGCTACGTCAAAGGCAATGACTCTCTCTGCACGATGTCCCACCCACAATTGGGACGGTTACTAATGGAAACTTGACTTAAGGAACAACCTGCTCTGCCTGAAAGCCCCTCTACATCTCCTCACAAACCTCAAATTGATCCCTTTTTCTCACATCCCAATCAGATTTCAACGTCAACAGCAGCAGCAGCAGCACCACCACCAACAACACCACCGAGTAGGACATATCGCCTCCATGATTCCTTTGGGTCCAAGCTAGTTAGGCCCTCCTCTCATTACCAACAGCTTTGTAATAAAATCATTCTTGCCATCCCTTCTTGTTTTAAGCTGTCTTCCAGTCGTTGGGGTGCGTTCAAGTTACAGCATAGAAGCATCATGGCTTCCCAAGGTGACGCCTTGTCGGCCACGAACACGTCTTCTGATATTGTAAGCCTGCTCCGAACCGTTCACTTTCCTGTGTTACTTTAACGCAGTCCCTTTGCCGTGTTTGTGTTTTGTATGCTAAAACAAAATGAAAATTCTTCGATGCTTTTCTCCTCCAAAATAAATAAAAATTTTTTCATATGAATGTAATCAATTTCTGGAATAAGACTTTTAAATTACAATGAAATAACTTTATATTGATCATAATAATGATCATAAATGAAAATCACTTAGAGAAGAATTTACTTTGCAATGATTGAAATGTGAGTCATTATATATTGTTATTATATTTTTAATTTTAATTAGTGTTTTGTTTGTTAGTTGGTAAAACATGTGTATTCTCTGTACGAAGGATATAAATTGGAAAAATTAAGGAAAACTGAAAAGGAACAGAAGTCTTATGCTTATGTCCATTTTTTCTCACGAATGGTTTGTTCAGCCTTTTTCTCTTTGGTTATGTTCCTTCCTTCCTTCCAGATGAGTTTAATTTATTTGTAATTACAGAGAAGAAAGAAGATCAGCGGGCAGCAAAAAAGAGAGGCACTTGAAAGAGAGGTATAGAAATGCAGCGATCTCAATTTCTCTTATATTTTTATATTCCATATTTTGCTTAAGTGCAACCAACCAGGCTTAACCTAATTGACTACAAGAGCAAAAGTTGGGGGAGATTGAGGGTTCAAACCTCAATTCCCTTCATTCTCATCAAATGTAACTTGAATTTCGATCTGCTACAAAAACCACCTTAAATTGTACAGTGTACCATCTGCACATGCTGTGCAATACATGGAGGAGTCTTCTCAACTTAGGGGCATGTTCATATTTCGTTTGATTGCTTCTGCTGTGACCCTAGTTAAAGGCTATGTGTGACTAGAACTTGCACTTGCATGTAACATTAGATGTAGGTAGATGATGGGTTGCCATATGATGAAATTGAAGGAATCGTGCAGCACTTGATGTTGCATATTTATAAAGGCATATGATGCAAAGGAAAGAGTACAGTCATTCCAACGCATTGAGATTAGAGTAGAGAACAGGGACACAAATGCATCTCTCTTTTTCACGAGGACGAACTTTTTATGATGTGGGTAAATGCAAATTACTCTTAAGAGCCCCGAGCCAATGCAAAGAATTCCATTTTAGGGACACAAACAAATAAAAATAAGTAGATATAAATTTATATCACTCAACCAATTGTAATTAATAATTATAATTACACATTTCTATAGATTTGTATTTGTTTGTATCTTTCTCAACCTTTTCGCCGTCAACCGGATTATCTCTTTTGCTTTGAAAAAGGATAATCTTGTCCATTACGCCTTCGTACTTTTCAAGTGTTGCTTGAAAGCATGGAAGCAAAGGAGAGCCGTTTGTCAATAATCATCAATTTTCAGTGCCTGAAAGGTGAAACCTCTAAAAACCTGTACAAGTTCTATGACTGAAAATTTCAGAAATAACGATGCTATGTAAATTAACTCTCTGTCAAAGCTTTTGGTAAAATGCAGGTTTTCCAAATGTAAACAACCATACAAAGAGTCTTGTTTTCTGCCAGTCGGGTCCATGTGGAAAATAAATATCGTTGGTCGTCATCATTTGTATTGATGACTACTTTGAAAATTATATACGTCCACTTGAGTGTTATGATCAAGGGATTTTCTACGATATTCAAAGTAATCAAATACCAATTGTAGGGCGAAAGAAAAATTAAGTGTGATCTAGCTGAAGAAAATTTTAAGTATGATCCATTACATACAACATAAAATCAGCATTTGCTTACAATTTTTTTTTTTTTTTTTTTAAAATGCAAACGTAGCTAAGTACCTATCATTAAATGAGGACCCTCTTCTTAATGAATTGTCGGCCACAACTCACCAGAGATTCTATGATCCTGACTGCAGGTTGCCACGCTTCAAAACATGCTGAAACAAGAAGAAAAGCTGCACGAGATTTTGGAGGGCATACATAATAAACAAGATGGGACTGGTATATCCATCCCAAACTTTCTTCCTTCTAAGGTAACAACTGTCCTCTTCCTGTTCCTGAAGTGTATAATAAGTAAATAACACCTATCAGAAGTTTATTAAAAATGCTTTGTTCAATTTCAATTGGCCTTGCCAATAAAATGAGCAGAATAATTAGCTGAGAATCAGACTATGGTTAAAATGTTATTTACTTGATGAGTAATGTAGGCAAAGGAACTTTTAGCAGAGATAGCCATGGTTGAGGATGAGATAGCTAGACTAGAAGGTCAGATAAGCCAACTTCAACTTGGTCTGAAACATGAACAAGAAATCATCAAGGAAACAAAAGCAAAACCATGGCAACTAACTGGAACTCTCAGCAAACTCCAAGATAATTCTCCCAGTGCATCAAAACAGGGTTCTGCAGACAAAGACATGCAGGATAAAATGGGATTTGAGACCAAGGCATTGCACTTCATCAGTAAGGCAATTAAAGGTGACTATAATCTTAATGACTTCACACTACATCAGAAAATGGGATCCTCAAGACTATTTCCTAATCAGAAGGAAAACCATTTCCTTGAGGAGGCCAAATTTCAAGACAGAATCCCGAGGAAAAGTGGGCTCCTCAAGTCACCTTCGCCTCTGCGAGATCTGAGACATTCATCACCCAAGGTAAGCCACAAGCCTCAATATTTTTGTTGCCATTAAAAATGCATGCTAAAATATGGGGCTGGAGTGGAGTTGTCCCTAGCTTGAGGATGAAGATTGCTAAATTTAAGGTTCAAAATGGCCTTTTGTTTTCAGCCAAGGGAACGTAATGTGGACAGCTCCTCGGACCTTCTACAGAAATCACTAATCAATTCCATTCTATCAGAAGAAAACATCCAGCAGTGGCAGCCCAACAAACTATCCGAGAGCATCCTGAAGTGTCTGAACTTCATATATATCAGGTTACTAAGAACATCCAGAGCAATGGAATTGGAGAAATCAGGCCCCATTTCCAGGTCTTTGAACTCTTCCTTAATATCAAGAAGCTTCAGGGCTGAGACAAACTTGAACCCGAAGTCAACCCTTTTGTTACAGAAAGAATCAAGACAGCAGGACCCATATGGAATTTTCAATGTGGAAGGCTCTGTTCCAAGGGACATTGGTCCTTATAAGAACTTGGTTATTTTCACATCAACCTCTATGGATCCCAAATACATTTCAAGTTCTAGTTCTGTTCCATTTTTGAGAAAGTTGAGGTATGATTGCCAAGCTTTCAACTATAAATTAGGTAAGTATGGAAAATTCTGGTGGACGTACTAAAAAACCTTTGTGGACTCCTGCAGGGTCTTAATGAGCAATCTCCAGACTGTGGACTTGAGATTCCTGACTTACCAACAGAAACTAGCCTTCTGGATCAACATGTACAATGCTTGTGTCATGCATGTATACTTTGAAATTTTGATTTTATGCTGTTATTCCTTTAATTTCTAGTAACGGCTAACCAAATTTGGAAGCAACCTTACACTTTCATCAGAGCAATAGCAGAGAGCACACACATGATGCATTTATGATAAGTTGCTAGTCTAATCTACAGTGCAAGTTACACACACTACAGGGTAACAATCATTTTTTCTACAAGTCCTAATAACATATGACATATCTATTGACACAGGGATTTCTCCAATTTGGCGTGCCGTCTGCTCCAGAAAATGCCTTCATGTTGACGAACAAGGTATGTCTCAAACTGCTTTCCAAACCGTGGATTGAACTTCAAATGGATTAGGACTGAATCCATCTCTTGCTTCTGATATAAAAATGTCAATGATCGTCTTGTATTCAGGCAACCGTTAATATTGGGGGAAACATAATTAACGCTCATGCAATAGAGCATTATATCTTGAGAAAGCCAATATCTTTCAGAAAGGTACTCACATTGTCCCTGAGGTTCAACGTCTCAGATTTATAACTTTCCTATAGCACCTTGCAAAGTTTGTCCTGAAAACATGATCTTTTCTCAGGCTAATCAAATTAACGAAAATGATGATAAAAAGGCCAACATTCATAACCTTTATGGACTTGAGTCTATGAATCCTAATGTCACCTTTGCTCTATGCTCGGGAACGCGTTCTTCTCCTGCTGTAAGTCTCAAATCAAGTTCCATATCTGCCAAGATTTTGCTAATCATTGATTTTCATCCCATTGTAATTTTCTGGTCTATGCTAATGCAGGTCAGAGTGTACACAGCCGACGGTGTTATAGCTGAACTGGAGAAATCGAAGCTAGAGTATTTGCAAGCTTCCATAGCAGTGACCAGCACAAAAAGGATTGCATTTCCTGATCTTTTGCTCAGAAACATGCTTGATTTTGCCATGGACACAGAGTCGTTTGTGGAATGGGTTTGGCATCAATTGCCTACGTCTGGGTCATTGAGGAGATCAATAGTGGAATGCTTCAGGGGCCATAACAGTGGCAAAATGCCCCCCGTTACTATTGAAAAGATACCATATGACTTGGAGTTCCAGTACCTGTTGGCAATATAAACTCAAGAATTATTATCAATTTCCATTTCTGTATTTCAAGTGCGAACGTGGTGGGTAGTGCTAACAATCTATGATTTGTCTGCAACCGATTCCTCCTGGTAGAAAAAAAATATCATCATTTTTCTAGGTTTGCATTTTTTTCTTTTTTTAGCCTATCTGTTGGAGGCCCTAATGAACATAAGGAGGGCCCTGGAATAAGAACCAACTTTCGATTCATTCTTCCAATTTTTCAAAGATTCAAAGGGAGGCCCCAATTCAATTCTTGCATGCAGTGAATGATATAATTACGAACAATTAAGAAAGACTTGCAACCATTGTGGTTGTGGGAATTAGTGAGAAGGGCAATTTGGTGAAGGAAAAGAAGAGAAAAATTAGAGGAAAAAGAGGATTCGTGGGCAGATGTCCCTTTACTTAGTATAATAGCGATTGGAAGGACAGACTTCAGTGTAATGATAAAGATTATCTTATTGGCATTGAAATGTTATAAGTTTATTTTTCTTGCCAGACGATATGTAAAAGCTTGCAGCTCCCCAGAGACACTTTTAGTTGACGTGTGCTATTACAACGACAACATGTTTAGTAAAATGTCAATTTAAAAAGTTTGAAATAGTTTTTGCTGGGGTCATTTGAACTGCGGAGCTCAACCCAAAATTTTGCTCGTTGACAATGAACATCAAAGTTGTGGATACTAGGCTCAACGAAGGTTGAGACCAACACTTGTAAGACGAAAGGATGTTAGGCGATGACATTAGCACCCAATGTTTAAGTTAGTGGAAAAAGATAAACGAGAATGAGACAAGGGAGAGTGGTGTGTGAACAAGGGACTCGTGAGAAACTCAATGAGATGCTTATCATGTGAAAGGCAAGGACTCTGTTATTTATGAAGCCCAGATGGGTGTCCAACGTAGCGAGTCCCATTGGCATCGCATACTAATGTGCAAAACCAAAAGATTTGTGAGAAGCGATGGCATGTATAGAATCCAGAGTAGGCCAGGCCGATATGTAGGGACCAAACTTTAAAGCTCATGGGGCCCAATATAGTCATTACCACTCTTTTTTTTTTTTTTTTTCTCTTCTTGATGTTGCATCTCTTCAAAATGTCAAATTTTCTTTCGAGCGTATTCAGTTTGGTTGTCGTTGATACAGAGGATAAAAAGAGAGAGATTGAGAAAATGATAACTTTATTTCTACTTTTGAAAGATTACACACACACACATTTATATATATGCAACAAACTTACCCATAAAGTGAAAAATAAATTAATTAATGTAAATTTGTTCTTTCAATTCTCCATATGAAACTTGAGACTAGTTAATCATTCTCATATTTCTTATACATTAAAATCCCAAGTTTTAATTAAGTAGGAAGAGAGGATATTAATGAGATAATGCATTATCTCATAGTTTGTGGCTTAATAAATGTCCTCACGAAATTTTCACAGATTAAAAAAAAAATAAAATAAAAAATTATCACACATAATGTCATGCAAGTAAACAAGACATCACCAAATAAGCTCCTCTTTTGCTAACTATTTTTCCATTGAATCATATTAATTAGGACTTAATCTGTATACTTTTTAAATTCTCATGCTTTAAAGAGCTTGAAAGTTTGACTAAATGTTACAATAAAGTTGCTAGACCTCTCTCTTATGATGCAAATAGGGGCAATTTCCCAAACTATTAAGTAGTGAAATCATGTATCCATTAAGATATGATTGGTCTGATATTTAAGTTATGTAAAATTAAGTAGACGAGGGTATCAATTACAGAATGTGAGCAGCCAAAGACACATAAATAAAAAATGTGTGGGATGAAATCCTTGTAAAAAAAAAAAAAAAGGTCTGACATTGTATTTTTTTTCTTCTTTTTCATAACGTTTTGTAAGAAAACAAAGAGAATGATTTCTTTATATGTTGTATAATTGTGAATGCTTCAGAGTAAATGCTTTGCATACGTGTACTTGTGTGTTAGTTAGATTGAAATTAAGAAATGTGTTGACGCCGTCACCAACAAAAAATTTGGCGCGGGAAATAAGCCCCTCAGCACACGCCATGTTGACCTTAGGCAGTGGAACACGCCAGCAGTAACACCCAACTCTCCGACATTTTGACCAGCTCACGCAGACTCTTTCAAAAGGCAGAATGCCTCGTGTGAGTTTGATATATGATCACGTCGACGAGCATTGACTTATGGGGATTGAAAGCCAAAGCTCTGCATCTTGTTCGCAGCCGTGGTCCACATATCCAATCTTACGAAATGGAGCTGCAACTTGTTGGCTTCAATTCAAGCAATATGCAAGACACCGACCAGCCAAACCAAGTTGTGAAGGTAGCTTAAAATTAAATGGTGGAGCCTTCTGAATGCCAATCCTCATCGCATATTCACATCACAGGACATTGGTAGTACTTTATAAATGTTTCAATAGTGGCCCAAACTGAATAGACTTAGAAAATCAATGTGTCATAATCGAACTTCTACGTCTAACCCCAGAATATCAATAAGGCGAAAAAAAATAATAATAAAAAAAAAATCATCTAAGCTGTACCCAAAAAAGAATAAAGAAAAAAAACAAAAAGAAAACAAAAGGCGGCCGTCCATTTACTCATCTGGGCGCCAGAGAAACCGAGATTTGGTCGGAGATTCCGGTATTATTGTCCGACCAAATCCGAGAGTCGATGTACATCCTCGAAATTTTCCCCGCCACGCGTCCCATATCCGGCCGTTTATCTGCGTCCACCTGTACGCATTCCAGCGCGAGACGTGTAAGCTTTTCCCCAACCTCCACTGGGAAGGAGTCCCTCAGCTTCTTGTCCACCCATTTCCTCAAACTCCATCCCGTTCCACCACTGCCGCCCTCGCCGGCGACGGCCGCTGCCGCCGTCTCGATCACCGACTTCCGTACAAAATCACCTCTTCTTTTATCGAACTTGTATTTTAAAGGCTCCTCACCGGATAACAGCTCTAATATCACCACACCGAAGGCGAAAATGTCGGATTTCTGCGTCGCGATTCCGGTGGCTTGAAACTCCGGCGACATGTATCCTCTCACGCCTTCGAATTGCATTGCTCTACTATCGGATCTCATCAACTTTTTCGGTTGTTCCGGAGAATGCGGCGGCGGCGAAGACATTGGATTCTCCTCCGCCGCTTCTCCGCAGAGCTGCGCCGTACCGAAGTGACCGATCATGGCGTTAAGCGACGCCTCCGTGACGATAATACTACTGCTCTTCATGTGGTTGTGTACGAGGCTCAAATTGAGGCCGGTTTTATTGTGGATATAATCCAGCGCATCGGCTAGATCGGTTGCAATCTGCATTCGCGACATCCATGTCGATAAGACCGTGAAATTAGGGTTATTGGGGTTTCTCAAACAGTTGGCGAGATTCGCTCCGCTGATGAACTTATAGACGAGGTAGATGTGGTCTCCCGATATGGAGGCTCCGAGAAGTGGGATGACGCTCCTGTGGTGGCTCCGGCAAATAACCGGAAGGAGCTCTTTCAGCTCCGACATCTCAATTTTGCGGCGGAACTTGCGTTGGAAAACGATCGTGTCGTTGTCACGCAAAGTGCAGCGCCAGCAGGCGGAGACGGAAGATGAGGCGGATGAGTAGCGTTTGGCGAGGAAGTTGTTGGTGGCAGCGCGAAGTTCGGAGATACTGTAGATATGGGGGTTCTGAGAGAGAGACTCGCGGAGGCTAGTGAGGGAGGTCCGGCTGGAGACGGTTGAAGACGCCGTATTGCTCGCCGTTATCTTGTCCGAGGAGGTGGAAGGGTCGGAGGCGGCGGCGTAGGAGGAGGAGGAGGCGGCGCCGGAGGCCGTTGCGGTTGGGAAGGCTGGCGGTCTGGAGGGGGTTCGAGAAGAGCGGGCTGCTCGCTGGGGATCGAAGGCGCTAACCGCCAGTTTTGACTTGCACATGTGCGTGTAACGTTGCAGTAAACGGTAGAGAGACACAAAAGCTCTTGGATACTCGAATAGGGCAAGCAGTTTGGCAAAAAGTGGATGAGTCAAAACTCACTTAAAGATTGCGATGAGCAAATAGAAAGAGAAAGAGAAAGCTGGTGGTATTTCAACGTGGTTAGGCGCGGGTCAGACGCCGATCTCAATTTTGCTCAACACGATTCTTTGCTACATAGTTTCAAAAAAAAAAAAAAAGAAAAAAAATAAGGAAAGAAAGAAAGAAAAAAAAAAGAAGAAGGAGAAAAGGTATGGAAATTAGACACGATTCTTTGTCACATAGCTTGGAAAAAGTTCGAGGATGTGTTCATATTATTAAATATTAAAATGTGATTAACTAATTATTTGATAAATAATAGACTAGTTGATACTTTTCTTCAATGAATACTATGTTAATCGGCGCATAACAGACTAACTATAACTAATTATTAATATTTAATAATAGGATTTACTTTTAATAATGTGTTCTTTTAATTTTTTATTATAATTACGATAAATTCATGTCTTGGTTGACCTGCTTGCTGTTTCTTAAAATGCTTAAAGTTGGGGAAAACCGCGACTTTTAAGTTTTTAAATTTAAGATTCTATTTAATTAATCCTCAAATAAAAGCTAAGAATGCAACAGTTCGACACTTTCAACTTCGAGCGTACAACATTTGATTCCATTCGTCCCCACTGGCACCCCGCCCCCACGGTCACTCCCAAAAAAAAAAAGAAAAACAAAAAACAAAAAACAAAAAAGACTGAAAAGGAAAAAGGAGGCTATTGCCTTCGTTCGTTGGAAACGTGTAACCTGGAGCGAGTCTTCTATTTTTCACGTGGATTCTTATATGTTTTCAGTTTGAATTAACGGTGGTTTATCCGGTGATATTTGCTTATTTTTCCACGTAGCGTTGATTTGGTTGGGAATTCAGGTTGAGGAATTTAGTCATGAATACAATGATGTATTCAATCACATTTAACAGCCGTATGAAGGGGTGGGAGGAGATTTCATATGGGCCAAGAGAAGCCAATGCTTTTTCGCGGATGAAGGGTGTTCTGGAACTCTTGACAGATAGAAATAGCAATTAGGGGGGCCTTGTACAGGATTGTGATTTTTGGCTTTTGTTCATTGGAATTTTTGTCTTAGAGCTTGTCATATTCGGTTTCTGTTGGTATACACACACCTGGCAAACATTTATGGACTCTTTCTTTCTTGAACAATCTTCGTTAGGATTTTGATTGAGATATTGTGGATGATGCGGAATTTTCACTTAGCGATCGATAAAACGTTCAGCTCAAAATAAAGGGTTGGCGGCACATGTCACGTTCAACGGAGGGATTGCAGTATCCAGACCGAGTCTTTGTTCTTTACATTCTTTCCCTTCTTCTTTTTTTTTGGAATATTAATGAAATTGGATCGAGAGATTGAAATGGGGGAGAGGGAAGGAGAGAAAGGAACACGAATGGATGATAAAAAAAAAGAAAGAAAAAATTGAAGCTTTTGTAGGATTAAAGATATTTTGGTTTCTCTCAATTATTTGTAATACCATGTCTGAAGTATTATGTAACTTTTTAGGTTGAACCACCTTCTTCCGGCACCGGATGGTATGCCGGTGGAACATGATGCGACAAGGTGGTCAGGACAACGGCTGGAAATGGACGGAGCGTGCTAGCTAAGGTGGTGGATCAGTTTGACTCAATAAATAGTTGTGACGCAGAGCATGCTGGCCTGCCACCTTGCAAGAACGATATTGTGGATGGTTCTGATGCTGTTTGGGCGTGCTAGTAATGCAAGCCTCTCATTTTCCTTTCCCTTTTACAACTTTCTTTGCTTTGAAAGGCCAAAAAAGGAGATGCCAAGCCAATTTCCAAAGATGGATGAGCTTCATTGTTCAGTTGCCATCTATACCAAGGCTTTTTTTTTTTGGTGAAAATTGGTAGTAGGAAATTCTCCCTTTTGTAAGCAGTAGATCATTAGCCATTTATCATTCCTAAGCACCCCTACCATTTAAAATGGTATCAAAGAATTGTAATTGACGGACGGAATTATAACGTTGTTCATTGTCGCACCAGACTTGCAAAATCATACATTTCTAGCCCCACAAATTGCTTGAGAATGGATTACACAAAGCTATGGTTGACCCATTTGAATTTTCTGGAGAATTAACGCATTAAATGGGTATGCTACCTCATGCAAGTTGGGACAAAGCTATGGTTCAGAAGTTCAAAATTTCAGCTTTCATACTTACCAAAAGCATTACATTTGAAGTATTTTATGTTAACGAATGGATCAAAAATTTTTTGTCCAACGTGTTCCCTGTCGATCGAACTTCCCACCAAAATTCCACAAATGATGTCAATTCAAGAACATAATGGAACTAATTCGAAGAAAATATGAGATTTTTCTTCTACCTGGGTTAAAAAAAAAAAAAAAAAAAGAGTGGCAATGCGAGTTCAAATACCTGGCACATAACAACCGAGTTCAAATACGTTTTCCGCTAAAGATTTCATCTTTTCATGGAATTGGAAGCAAATTCTAAACAAAACTGGGGTCTTTACTGGGTTGAGAAGTTACCTTATATGCAATGCAATATATGGGTGGCGAGAGAAAAGGCCAGAGCGGATGCTAAAGGTCTCTAAGGATACTCCTTGCATCTCGAAAATTGAAGGAGACAAAAAAATGAAAATGGATGGGGGAGTGAGAGAGAGAGAGAGAGAGAGAGAGGGAGAAGACAGACTACCGTAGAAAAAGCCTGCAAAACTGGTCAAAAAAACTGCCAACAAAAATTTTGGGTGGTTCGGACAAAGCATACTCTCCCTTTCTATCCCTTAATTATTTGCACTCTTCCGTGTTTTGCTCTGCACCATTTAAATTTGCGGCTGGTAAATAAAACTATGTGGTACATTTTTGATATGGCTACAATTTTTCTGCTTTTCCTATCTGCTCATTAAGCGGAATTCTCCTTATGCTCAAACGAAAACGAGAAGATAGCCGGCACCCTGTTGATCGCATTCAGAATGGTTGCAAATGCCTCTTGATAGAGTCGGGGAGGCCATCAATAAATTGGCCTGTTTTTTCTTTGAACAAGTTTGAATCTTGCCCTTTTGCTCGAACAAAAACGAGAAGATAACTGTTTTTTTTTTTTTTTTGGTTAACGTTGTATTTTGCACGGATTCCTGACAAAGATATGAGCAGAGAGAAGAGGGTCAATGGATACCATCATTTTCTCTCTGTGTCGGTCTTTGTTGTTCCCTTTGCATTGGCATTTTTGCCATGCCCTGTTTCCTGTCAAGGTCCTGAAGACTACAGTAGCAATCCTGCTACGGAGCAGCTCTTCTCTGAGCTTGTGTTTGATAGACTTTCTAATTTAACCTCCAACTTCAAGCAAGATATCACCAAACACTTTGGTTTCTGCATAACGGACGTGTGTGTATACAACAATTTATCACACACTTCTTCTTTTACAAGGTTTCTGATATGAGGAGTGTTTAATTAATGTGTTCTGTTATGAATTGCAGTGATGCAGATTGGAATATGGCATTCAATTTCTCCAAAAACACACAATTCATAACCAACTGCGCCAGAAAAACCAAAGGTGGATTGCCAAAATTCTGGCCTGCTCTTTATTTTTATGTGTTTTTGAGTCTCGGAACATAGAATAGCAAGTTTGGTTAAAATATAAACAATTGCAGCATAATTCAGACAAAGGCCTGGTTTTGGATTTCAGGTTCAACCATGATATACCATAAACCTGACATATCTTATGATGTCTTGGTTGTTCAGGTGACATGACACAGCGGATATGCAATGTAGCAGAGATAAAATTCTATTTGAATAGTTTCTTTGCAAGTCAAACCAAGAAAACCAATTATTTGCAGCCTAACAAGAACTGCAATTTGAGCTCATGGGTTTCTGGATGTGAGCCTGGATGGGCCTGTAGTGTAGGCAAAGACCAGAAGGTTGACCTCAGAAACTCAAAAGACATGCCTGCTAGAACTATTGATTGTGCAACTTGTTGTGAAGGTTTCTTCTGCCCTCACGGTATAACTTGCATGATACGTGAGTATTCGACAGCCCATTGTTGACCTATGGTACTTCTTGTTGTGACCCCTGATTGCCAATTTTTTTCAGATTATATTCTCTTTGATTTCTTTGTTAACTTTATGTCTTCAATGCCTTGGCTAAAGGATATCACATTTCCTTGCGAAGTAGTTGTTTGAATTTTAACTTATACCACTGTTAAATCTGCCTTTTGCTGGCAATTTTTTATTTTTATTTTTATTTTTTATTTTTATGTGGTGTCATTGCAGCTTGTCCACTGGGTTCTTACTGCCCACTTGCAAAATTGAATAAGACCAGTGGTATATGCGACCCGTAAGTCCATTGTTGTTGGGCTTCCTTTCTGGCTTACAGTTTCTTCTGCTTCGGCATCCATAATTATTTATTAGCAGAATTGTTTTGCAGATACCATTACCAATTGCCTCCTGGCAAGCCAAACCATAGTTGTGGGGGAGCAGATATCTGGGCTGATGTTGTGAGCAGCAGTGAGGTATTCTGTTCAGCAGGATCATACTGTCCGTCTACTATCCAAAAAAATCCATGCAGTAGGGGGTATTGATAATTATCCCGTAACTCCCAGCACTTATCTATAGACACTTGCAAGCCACCAGTTCTTTCTTTGTCTTCTGCATGTTTCAAGTTTTGCTCCCATCAACTTGGTTCAGTTCCTTTCCAAATATCATGGAAATAGGATCCTGATTTTTAAAGTTACTAACGCAATCTCTCTGTGTTTGTTTTCAGGCATTACTGCAGGGCTGGTTCTACATCACAAACAGGTAAGCATTCTTTAACTAGAATATTGCAAATTCAATCAGTGAGATTCCCATCTGCTTTCTTTCCTAGACAAATCAACAAAACCTAGACAGGAGGAGATAAGTGTAGATTTTGGTTCCAAGAGACAAGGGAAAGGTTATTTGACACAAGACTATGTTGTGTTGTTGCACTGGCTTTGTTATATGGAGGGCCTTCCACAGAAAATCTTCTAACGATGATCCCTCTTTCTTTGGTAGTTCAGCATTATAAAGCCCCTAATGTTCAATTTGCAGGATGTTTTCGGCTGGCAACTTGTGATCCGCAATCAGCAAATCAAAATATCACAGCATATGGGGTGTTATTTTTTGTGAGTGATCAATCTAGCTTTGCTTTTACCAGCAATCTTTTTACAATCTTCTGCTTATCAACTGTCAATTTAACTATTGGGTTCTAACAGTTAAAACTTTTCAATGCAGGCTGGATTAAGCTTTCTGCTTATCATAATGTACAACTGTTCTGATCAAGTTCTGGCAACCCGAGAAAGAAGACAAGCAAAAACTAGGGAGAAAGCTGTTCAAAGTGTGAGAGAAACTGCACAAGCACGTGAAAAATGGAAATCTGCAAAAGATATTGCTAAGAAGAGTGCCATTGGTCTGCAAACTCAATTCTCACGCACATTTTCTCGCACAAGGTCCAAGAGGGACCAGCCAAAATTTAGTTTCGCAAAGCCTGGAACTGATGCTGCCTTACCACCTATGCCGGGTGGCAGTTCCTCTGCAACAAAAGGAAAGAAAAAGGATAAAAGCCACCTCACGAAGATGCTGCATGAAATTGAGGCTAACCCTGAGAATCCTGAAGGTTTTAACTTGGAGATTGGAGATAAAAATATTAAAAAGAATGCACCAAAGGGCAAGGCCTTACATACTCAGAGCCAAATGTTCAGGTATGCATATGGCCAAATTGAAAAGGAAAAGGCTATGCATGAGCAGAACAAGAACTTGACCTTCTCTGGGGTAATTTCAATGGCTGGTGATATTGAGATTGATATAAGGAAGAGGCCAACAATCGAGGTTGCATTCAAAGATCTAACCCTCACGCTGAAAAGTAAAAACAAGCATCTTCTAAGGTGTGTGACTGGTAAACTATCACCTGGCCGAGTTTCTGCTGTCATGGGTCCATCTGGGGCTGGAAAAACAACATTTCTTTCTGCTTTGACTGGAAAAGCAACTGGTTGTGTCATGTCTGGTATGGTTCTTGTAAATGGAAAAATGGATCCAATCCAAGCGTACAGGAAAATCATTGGCTTTGTGCCTCAAGATGATATTGTGCATGGAAACTTGACAGTGGAGGAGAATCTCTGGTTCAGTGCAAGATGCAGGTACACTTCACTAAAACTTAGCATCTCTTTTAGAAGAAGCAAATAACCTGATCCTTTTTTCCATTTGTGTGATTAAGTTTATTGGTTTCCATTGCTGCAGACTCTCTGCTGATCTCCCAAAGCCTGAGAAGGTTCTAGTTGTTGAAAGAGTCATCGAGTCCTTGGGGCTCCAGGCAGTGCGATACTCTCTGGTTGGCACGGTGGAGAAGCGAGGAATCTCTGGAGGACAAAGGAAACGGGTAAATGTGGGGCTTGAAATGGTTATGGAACCTTCACTTCTGATATTGGATGAACCCACATCAGGGTTGGATAGTTCATCTTCCCAGTTACTACTTAGAGCTCTTCGACGTGAAGCAATGGAAGGAGTAAACGTTTGTATGGTTGTGCACCAACCAAGGTAATTGTCTTTTGCAGCAGAAATAAACGTTGTTTTTTCTTGAAATTCATTGCATCCTCTTCTTTTGCACTATGGATTTTGATTCTACTTATTTTTCCAATTGTTTCAGCTATACATTGTTCGGGATGTTTGATGATTTGATACTTCTAGCCAAGGGTGGCTTAATAGTATACCATGGACCAGTGAAGAAAGTTGAAGAATACTTTGCCAGCCTTGGGATTACTGTACCAGAACGCGTGAATCCTCCAGATTACTTCATAGACATTTTGGAGGGCATTGTAAAAACAAGTTCAGCACCAGGGGTTAGCTACAAAGAACTTCCAATTAGGTGGATGCTTCACAACGGCTACCCAGTTCCAATGGATATGCTTCAGGGCACTGGTGGATTGGGAACATCTGCAGGGGAAAATTCAGCTCACGGAAGGGCAAGTGATGCTGCATCTGAAACACAGTCTTTTGCTGGAGACTTTTGGCAAGATATGAAATCTAATGTTGAGTTACAAAAAGATACCCTTCAAATCCATTTCTTAAATTCTGGTGACTTATCTGGAAGAGAAACTGCTGGGGTCTATCAACAGTATAGATACTTCCTTGGAAGGTAGTGCTAATCTCATTGTAATAATTTTTCAGGTTTTTTCAGCAAGTAAAGTGTTCATTTTGGTAACATTGTGCATTAATATTTTTAACTGCTGAACAATTAGGCACTTGTACTTCCCCCGGCGAGCAACTTGATTTCTGAGCCATTTAAGACCACCAAATTTGTCTTCATTATAATGATCTGAACCTAATTTTCTGACTTGTTTCTTTTGCAGAGTTGGTAAGCAGCGGCTACGAGAAGCTAGAGCACAGGCTGTAGACTATTTGATTCTACTACTGGCTGGAATCTGTTTAGGAACACTAGCTAAAGTGAGCGATGAAACTTTTGGGGCAACCGGTTACACATACACTGTCATTGCAGTTTGTAAGTTGAAAATCATTGAACTACTTGTTCATGCAATGATCCCTACGAGTTAGTTTCCTTGAAGCAGCAGAGTAATGATTCTAACAATGTTAAAATCAATTTTTGCTTCTTTTTCAGCCCTCCTCTGCAAGATTGCAGCTTTGAGGTCATTTTCCTTGGATAAACTACATTACTGGAGAGAGAGTGGTTCTGGTATGAGTAGCCTGGCTTACTTTCTTGCAAAGGATACAATTGACCATTTCAATACAGTTGTCAAGCCACTTGTGTATCTGTCAATGTTCTACTTTTTCAATAACCCAAGATCCACAGTAACTGATAATTACATAGTTCTAATCTGTCTGGTGTATTGTGTCACTGGCATAGCTTATATACTGGCCATTTCCTGCGAACCTGGTCCTGCCCAACTGGTAACTATTTGGACTGCCATTCAGTTTGTTAACTTGTAAGCTCGATAATGTTTGATAACCTTCCAGTTACACTTACAAGCTACTTTCTGTGTGGTGCAGTGGTCAGTGCTTCTTCCTGTTGTCTTAACCCTGATAGCAATACATACTGAAAATGGCGAGATTGTGAAGTATATATCTAACTTGTGCTACACTAAATGGGCATTGGAAGCATTTGTGATATCCAATGCTAAAAGGTTTGCCTGAAAATGCTCCTTTCTCAAGCAATCATCTTCTACAGAAACCACTTATCTTTATTGACTTCTGCCTTTCTTTCAGATACTACGGAGTGTGGCTGATAACAAGGTGTGGTTCACTTATGGCCAGTGGCTATGATCTCAACCACTGGTACCGTTGCCTAATATTTCTTGTTGTCACTGGTTTTGCCAGCCGCGCCATTGCGTTCATCATTTTGATTACCTTCCAAAGGCAATAGATTCTTTCAATACAAAAATAGAGAAAATCATTCATGCTTGCTCATATAAAGGCAACTTGGCACAGCAGCTGAAAAACAGCAAGGAAAAAGGGGCTTGGTTCTCTGAGGATAAGGAGTCTCAAAAACCCTTCCTTCTTGTCAAGAGAATCTGATCCATACAACTGATAGGTCTAGATTAGCTGCAGTGACTTCGATTGCAGAATGATAACACCATTCTAATTTGTATCATTTGTGTACAGGGACTAGCTATAATGCTTAAAGAAAAGGATAGGAGTAGGATTGAATGAAGCAAGGCACAACGCTATTCTGTTCTTCCTTCTTTTTGCTCATCCGCCCACCCGAGGAAAAATATACCTTCCAAGAAACTGACCGAGTGTTGAATTCACCTTGATAGCTGTAGTAAACAAACATGTTCTGCCTGCATAGATAGAAGTTCTAAAATCCAACTCTCAATGTCCTTCCTTAGATGAAGTTTATGAAATCTCATAGTTATGTGACAATGTGTGCTCCCAATGTGAAAACATTACATTATTGTCACGGTAAATCTAAGTTCCATCAATGATGAAAATGCTCATCAAGTTTTCTCATTTGCTTAAAAAAACCAGTTCAACCACAGCGAAAAACCAGATTCTTGATCACAATTTGAGATGGGGTTCTTTTTAAGTATCACACAAGCAAAACCATGTAAATACTGAAAAGGTGAGAGAGAAACCTAAGTAGATTTTCAAATTGATGACAACTGACAGTTTGGACAGAAAGCTTAATTAACTTGATATTCATGAGATTAAATGTTCTATATGATACGCAGTACGCTTAACACGTGCGACTTGAACTTTGCTTCAGAAAGCAATGAATGAAAAATCCATCTACATACTATATATATATATAAAATAAGATTACCTTCCTCTTCATATCACAAAACTGGCAATCCAATGCAGATGGAGGGAGACTCTGATTGACAACGGGCCTTTGAACAGGAACAGTATCCTTCCCCAAAGGATGCAAGCAGGCTTGATGGCTCATCTACTTCTGTCATACAAAGTGACCAAAACCAATAATGTTTGAGCAGTTAACATTCATTCCCCACCATCAGTCACTCAAACAAACCAAGACACTGGTGTGTCCAGATACATTCATTTTATTTGTGTCAATTAGTATGCTCATTTATGCATAATAATTTTCATTATAATCTGATCAAAGTTCAAAAGCTGCTCAAATAATGGCATCAAAAAAGAGTGGAAAAAAAAATTGTAGTAAACCCAAAGTTGTTGCTTTTTCTTCCATTAAATCAACCAAGTTTTGTTGACTATCAATGTCATAAGATATACTTACCTAAGTGGAAAGATATTAAAAAAAAGAACTTATTGACTAAATGGCTAAATGGCTAGGAATATGGGCAGCTAATAATTGTATAAAGGGAGAGGCATTGAAGGTATTTTGAATGTTTATTCTTTTTTTTTTTTTTTTTGGTAAGTAGTAGAGTTGAAATCCTAAACCTGAAAGTAAGAATTCAAGTGATTCTATCACTATATCTTGTAGTCAGTGACATTTTGGATGCTTTTTCCAGGCATTGAAGGTGACATTTTCCCTTTCTCTCTTCAAACTTGCTTCTGCCCAACCGGTTTCAAATACCAAATGATTTTCACCTCATCATTCCACTATGCATCTCATGGAACTTGTGGCGCCAAAGAAATAAAAGAGCATTATAGAATAATACCAAAGGCCCAATAATGGATCTAGCACTTCCCCTCATGTACAAGTTCGTTGGGTTGAAAATATAAACAGAACATAAACTCGACTTACCTTACCAATAGAAATTTACAATTCAATGCAAATGATTGAGGGCAGCACGACTTGACTTTTTGACCATCAATGTTGTGATATCATTTCTAAAAATCATTTAATTTGAAAATTTAGATTGTTAGACCGTAGCCAAAAATAGACCTAACACAAAAAATCCTTTCCTTTTTGGGCGGTTTGGGGGGGGGGGGGGCATGTACACTGCCTGATTAGCAAGGCTAGTGTGGAATGTTTGGCCTTACCAAGCTTACAATTTTATTTTGCATTAACATTTTGTAACAAGTGAAGGAAAACACACACTCAAATGAGGCAATGTTAATTGGTGGGGCTGTATCAAGATTGTTTTGTGACAATACAATGAGGAATTTGGAAGAAACTTTCAGTATGCCGAACGGGTGAGAAGAAAGTTTATTGAACATGAGAAAGTTACTTGCCAATGCCCTTACACGTATTGAATTAATAAGATTCTTGCTATTTATAATTTCTCACCTACAAATTGTTTATGCGTACATTTGTACAGAAACATAGCATGTATTTTTGCTTCGAATGGTACATTAATAAATATAAAAGATGATGTCTTTATCAGGATTGGCAACTCTTGAAATGCTCTATTTTTCAAACATATTAGTAACTAAGATTCTTTTAATTATTTCTCTCATGGCCCAAAAGGAATACTAAAGAGTTTTGCTAAGAGAGTGTCTTACGTTGACAAAATTTAGCTTTCTACTCAAGTCATTTCTGCTAAAATTTATGAGTGTGTTTCCTTACGACTCACTAATACTACATTAAAATGCATTCATGATCTATGTAATTACGTAGACATGTGCTTTAATTTCTCAAAACAATATATTAAAAATTTGATCCTGTCCCGTTAGGAAAAATACCTAACTTCGCCTACGATAACATCCATTTCTAGGAGAAGTCAACGCATGTAAGCATATAGAATACGTCAATAACCATTAAAAGCAAACATTTTACACAAAATAAACCAAGAAGTCAGAAATTTATTTATCCACCCTTCTTGGTTGCAGAAGAAGTACCCTGCCCTATATGTACACGTCCGGGAGGATCCCATCACAATACCATCCTTATAAAAGCAATTCATGCACGCGCGACACATACATGCACACATACATACACACATATATACATATGTATGTATAGATTGTACATCTTATTTATCCAAGATCTTGCACATCAAACAACAGGTTGCTTAGCGACATGTTGGCATAAACGTTACTAAGGATGACCAAGCGGATATCTAGGCCTCGGGATGCCAGTGTGATCATTATTATCCTGTGGATGCATGGCGTCAACACCATGAGCATCCTCATACAGCTGGGGTCCTTGCTCTTGTTCATCAATATCAGCCCACAGGGTGTTTCTGCCTGCAGCCGAGCAAAAGCTGACCACCATCATCAGCAGCAAAGCAAGCCCTAGGACTCTCATAGCTCCTGCAATTCTCTTTTGATTTCTTCACTGTTACAGCCACAAAATAGAAACTGATTAATTAGGGAACTAAAAATAATTATGGATAAATTGCTTAATGCAGATATTGCTTTGATGTAGCAAGATATAGTTACCCAAGTAAATGTAGGTTGAGATCCTTGGCGGATTGGGAGAAATGGAGTACTTTGAGTTGTTTATATAGAGGCATCAAATAATTACAGATTAGTAAGGATTCTCCACCAAATGAAGCAATTTGTTAAGTGGGATGACCATGCTACAATGTTTGGAAGATATTTAAATAATGGGGTAAATTGAAAAATTTGACCCATCTTTTGTCTGTAAAGCAGGGCTGAAATGAAATTGCTGAGACAATTTTTGACTAGTGGCATGATAAATATGATATTGTTGAGACTCAATTATCATTATTTGCACTATAAATACAGAACGCTAGAATTGGCTAGATTCTTCTTGTTTTTGGGAAATCAATCTAGACAAGACGTGTATCTCAAATAAAAAAAAAAAAAAAAATCTAGACTAGGCGAGGTAATTAATCTTCTTGGGGCTGCAGGCAAATGACACAGATAAAAAGTGATAAATGAAAAAGTTGATCATGTACCATACCGACAATAATTTGTGGAGATACAACATACATTAGACGCCTTGGCTATTAACTTGAGTACTATACCCAACACCTTTTACAACTTTTCTATGTATAATTTCACAAATAAGAAATATATCATTCTAGGTATCTTTAAGATATATAGCAAAAACGCAGTCCCCAAAAGAAAAAATAAAAAATTATATATATATATATATAGCAAAAACTCGATCAAAAGGGAAAAAATTAAAAGAAGATTTATAGCAAAAAAAAAAAATTATGTGGGTTTGTTCTCAACTCCTACCTCATAAGCTAAACATATCTTTCTTGTTCAAACCACAAATTTGGTATTAAAGATGAATCGAGGAAATTATTATTATATATGCAAGATCTACTTATTTACAAATGAGAGCATTTTTTCCAAAACTTATGAATTTTTATGTTTTATTTTTTATTAAAAAATTTATTAGTTGTAAAATATATATTAGAGATAATTATTATATATATATATATATATATATTAAGATTAAAATTTAAAATTTTGTGTATAAAAATTTAAATTTTTAATTATTAATCTAAATATTTTTTATATATTATTGATAAGTGATATTGTAAATATAAATTAATAAAATATTTATTTTTATTTTTTATAGCTTAATAAAATAAGATACTATTAAACAAACAAATTTCATTATCTGATTTTGATTATGGCTTGACATCCTCTTCTATTTCCAACTTGAATTTATCTTGTTTATCATATCATGGCATGGCACTATCTGCTCATTGTGATTTAAGATTATCATTCCTCTCTTTCAAAGATGTCACTAGTTTTTTTTTTTTTTTTTTTTAAAGCAAATATCCATATAGAATTAATTTAATAAAATTTAGATGGTTAATTAGACACACACACACACACACATATATATATATAAGTAACATTAAAATAGATTATACATAAATGGCGTGCCTCTTTTATTGCAACCAACTATATAATCTATTTGTCTATGATATATAAACACAAACGAGGCCACCTATTCCTCATTTGGAAGAACCACATATGGTTAATTCACACCTCTGATACAACATAAATATCAAGTACAAACAGCATAATTATTGGGCGCATCCTAGTGACACCGAGGTATTTGCTTAGGGCGGGATATGGTGTTCAACTCAACAAAACCAACTGTCCACCATGGCTATCGTCATTGCTGCTGCCATCATTGCTGCCACCGTTGCCGCTGCCACTGTTGCTAGTGTCACCGCCAACATTGCTATATCCCTGCCGAGGGATGTAGAGATGGTTGTTCACACTGCTTCTTGCAGGGTAGCCACCATGATTGAAACCATCATCCTTAGCCAGCGTGGTCTGCTGCCCCTTAATTTCGACCTTTAAAATTTTCCTATTATTTGCAGCCAAGCAAAAGCTCAGCATCATAAAGATAAGAGCAAGACCCATGAGCTTCATGCTTGGGCTCATGCAGTTTTCGCTGCCATTCAATAGCAAACAAACATCAAATTCTGTGCAGTCAAAATAAGTATATATAACCAGAATAAAATTTGAAATCTCTATATATGTACCAAAAGACTATCAAATAATGATCGAAATTGAATGTCAACCAATCTGGTCCGGATCACTCCAAGCAGACAAAGCAGTTTTGATTTTCCAAAAAAAGGAGATGTGCAGTCTGTTTTACACAGAGAGACTGAAGGCAAGCTAGGGTTCTTCTGTTGGACAGTTTTAGGAAAGATCTTGTGATGGGCTGGCTGGCCACTACACGAGGCAAAATTAAGTGGGCATGGCCATAGCACGATTGCAATTTTCCATTAAACCAATTATGAGGCATTTTGTTGTCCATATGCTACTTTCAATGGAATAAGCTTCCCCTTAGTGCTGGATTTAAGTGACTCATCAGGAGTCAATGAAGCATAATGGAGTACCTGTGCGTGTTGCCGTGTGATGTCAAAGCATTGCTATGCTCACCACCAACTTGTCTTAGGTTTCTACGCATATTTTGCAATTTGACAATATTTGTAATCGAAGAGTGGCCCAATTTAGAGGAGACACTAGGAACCCTTTAGGATTTTATGATGTTTTGCAACAGAACCACTGTTTTCTAAGGTTTGATCGAAAGTCAATTCATTGCTGAAAGGTTGGAACACCATATTTCATTAACTCCATACGACTGAAGGTCCCCCATCTTAGATCAAAAGAATCGGCCCAATAGCCTACAAACTGAGCTCATACAGTTTAGTTTTTATGAGATTCAATGCAATGTGATAGAGTGTGTTAAAAAGCTCTTACCTCACATATGTTTGTGATTTCTTTTTATATATATATATATATATTAGGAGACCTATTGAGTATATCATGTTTTAGGACTAAAACTCCAAATTTTAAAAGTAAATACCTATATTCTTAATCATTTAAAAGTTTAGCATGCCAAAAAAAAAAACAAAAAGCTTCTATTTACTTCATTCTTTGGTATATGAGATGCATAGAATAAAATAAGATATGGTAGTATGATCCTACCATATAAACAATGACATGTTCTAATTTATCATATATTATCTTTATCTTAATCCGTGTGTCAAATTCACCCTTTGCATTTTGGTCAATAACATCCAATAAGTCCAGTCAAGGAACATTTTGGACCGTCAAAAGGAATAAGTAATAAAAACTGGGACTTTCAAAATGGGCCAAGATGGAGCCCAGTCGGCAAATGTAAGTTACTCTGTTTCGATATCTGTCCATCTAACCCAATTTCTTACTCTATAACATATCAGGAACTTTTTGACGGAGTCAAAGTCCCGCACCTAAAAACAGACAAAATAATAATAATAATAAAACAGAGAAAAAAAATGGAGTATGACCACTCTCACAATACTTACAATTAACATATATAATCGAGTGTTGAATGGACGAAAAAACGTGAACGGCGCCGAGTGGGTTGCCTTTTCAAACACGGCAGCTACCATGACCAGAAGAGCTGCTGGCCTAGCTACTTTTGGGAAACATGAATGGAAGTGACGCGTTGGATGAAGTACTATCGACGGATTACTTGCTGGATATATTGCTAATGCACAGTTATTTTAATAGAGGAAATCCGAGAGTGGTTGGCTCTGAAGTCAGAAGATAAAAGGCAACCGGGACTTTCAAGCCAATAATGATGCAAGGAAATTGATGGACCCAAGTTTATTTGTGATCAATAATAGTCGAGTGATACATCTCTTTTCAGAAAAATTAAATAAGAAGCCTACTTATTTGACTATTTACAGCAAGCAAATGCGTGGCTGAATTAATCGACGTATCTATTGACAATCAATTGACGGTTGAATTCTAAAAATAAATGTAAAATAAAATTTGTAGAAAAGCTCTCTTGAAGAGACAAAATTTCCACATTATATTCACAATTTACTACCTGTTTAGTTGTTAACTCCGTACGCCATTATAACATCACCAGAGTAATGTTCTTCGAATTTACTTTTCTTTTAAAAAAAAAAAAATGTTAGAAGTAAATATCTAAGAAAAAGGGAAGCAACTATGCTGCATTTGTCTAGCGGATATCCCATTTTGGAGAGCTTTTATTCGTACTTTTCGGTTAGAATTCAAGAATTTTCATGGCTTTCCGCGACTAGTTGGTTGTCCTTATGACTAATTTTCTTAAAGTAATGACGACTGTATACCCCATTGCCCTCTAATGCTCAAATGTTGCATCAAGAATAGTTTGGCAATTTCTTCTTGTAATTACCCTGATTTTGAAACTACGAAGTTAGGAGAATTCCCTGTTGTGAAAAAAAAAAAAAGTTGGTGTGAAAAGAGAATTCCTTCGACAAGATTTACAATGCTCGATCTCATTTCACATTGCAACCGCAAGATAAAAGGGCACTTTCCCCCCCCCCCCAAAAAAAAGGGGCATATATTCTTGTCCGTCGGGCAAAAGTTCAAAATTAAAGTAAAATTTTAAGTATGAATTGGATTCAGTTTTCTCTTGGAACAAAATATAATATGTGGACATCTATGGATTGCTGGAAACTATTCCAATCGAGAAGTTCCTATTAGGAGAACTACCCCCAATAAACAGGTACGCAAATAACCACGAGCACACAATCTTCCGCCCAATTGAGTTGAAATTTCATTTTGATCACACCTTTCAAAGAAGTAGAAAAGCAAATGGGCGTCACGTGGTTAGTCAATTGATGTCATAAGAAGGATGTATAGACATGTGATTAATGGATTGTATTTAAAAAAATTGATATTTATGATATAAAATTTTCATGATTGGAACTGGAAACCCAATAATTCTCAATACAATACTGCCGTCATCATCGCTCCACAAGCATAGATGTCATGGGTGATCCATTTTGGTTAGATTCAACTCGTATTTGTTTAGAGTTTTAGATCAATCAAGTTCCAAGTAATTTAAATTTTAAATAGATGAAGTTTTAAATTTATTTAAATTTAAAAAATTATATATTCAATTGTAATTAAAAAGAAAAAAAATAAAAAAAAACTTAAAAATAATATGTAAAAAATATATAGAATTAAGGGATCGATCTTGTATTAGATTCTAAAATAATTTCATAGATTATATATATATATATAAAGGAGCACCACATTTTCAAAGGATAAAATCTCCAATTTTCTTCTCTAGCGAATTGCCATGTAGTTACCGATATTGCGATTCCATGGTCATGCGCTTCTCTGGTTTTTAGCATATTTAAAACGAAAGCCCTGACCATTAAAAAATGTAAAACCCAATTTTGAAGAGAAAGGGCATTGAATTCTAAAACTTCAAACAATGTCGCGATTGATGGTACTTAAAATGTTGAATTGTAGGAAAACACGGTACAAAATAGGTTCAGAGAAAGTCAGTCTATCTACTTGATTATGTTTCTGGTGGAGACAAATACTGGAGGATCACCTAACTTTTTCCTTACCATTTGCTCTTTGGCATGACACTTTGATAGATTAAAATACGGTGGTCAAGATAAAAGAAAAGAAAAGATTACCGTAAACAGGTCTCAGATGCAAATGTAAAGGGACAATGGTTGGGAAACAATCATGTCACCTATCTTTGTCTAATGGTAAGTAGAACTTGAAATTATAAGGTTTAGGTGCACAATTTTAGTTCCGAATTCTCTTAATTACTTTTCCTGAAATAAATGGAAGTTGCGATGACGACCATGTTAGCGATGTGCAATTTGTATATGCTCATTCTCTTAATCAAATTATGTGCAAAGATACTAATTACATATTGTAGCTAATCTTAATCAAATTATAAGAAATTAATAACCTTAATTATTCAAACTTGGATTCGTCACTATAGGCGCAATCTAATAAGGCAAATGTACAACTCATCGGACTTCATTGTCAAATTTTTAAAATGAAGCAATAATCGACAAATACAACATGCATAGATCACTTGGGATATCTTCTAGCTCTTTGCTGTATTTTATGCTGACAATTTCCAATACCCAATATGCCGTTGATTTGCAGTAACTTTCTTATCACCTTCCCCATTTCCAGCATTCCAAACTCGTTGACAAATAAATTTCCGTTTTCATATTGCATACCAATCGCTATATAAGAAAGCAAGCACACGTACCTCTGCATATCATTTTTCTCTCCGATAAGTGCACCTGTTCATATTGTTAAGAGCAAGGTTCAATTTAGCAAAAGCAGCTGAAAATGGGAAAGCTTGCGGGCCAAGTCCTGTTTGTCACATTCTTCGTTTTTCTTGCGATACACATCCTCCCGGCTGCATCTCAAGAAGTTGGTAAGGTTACTTTTTCTTGTGGCTTGGCAAATTCTATGAAAAAGAGTACATTTCACTTGCCCTTTCTATTATTAAGGCTTATAAGATCACCTTGCCAAGGAGTTATTTTAATTATAATTATTACAATTAGACTCCATTTGCAACAATAGGAAAGTATGCAGATGGTTTTCTGTGTGCCTTTGTATTTTAGTTTTAGCTATTGAAAGCAATTAGAAGTGTACTTCACTTTTAGCTGTTATTTTAACTTGTAATGGTGATTTTTCCTTTTAATACGATGCAGAGGACGAGAAAGAATTTAGTTATGATCACCAGAACGAGACAGGACCAGCAAGATGGGGAGAGCTTCACCCTGAATGGAGCGCGTGCAGCAATGGATCGATGCAGTCACCCATTGATCTGCTGAATAAGAGGGTTGAAATAGTGTCCCACCAAGGGAGGCTCAACAGAAGCTACAATCCCTCTAATGCCACCATCAGGAATAGAGGACATGATATAATGGTAAGCATAGAAGCATAAAAACAGCCAATATATTACAGATACTCTAATCATCGTTGGTTGGTTGTACATTTTGACTTTCCTTGCATACTCGTAATTAGCGATCCGAACTACAAATTTACAACTAATGTTCACATCTATTTTACTCGATTTATGAAACTCAAAAAACAAAAGGAAGAAAAGGGAAAAAATCTCAAAGAAAAAAAAGGTAAGATGTGTAGTAATTGATAACCTATCCCGCCTACAACACAAAGCCAAATTTTATTCCAATTCTAGCGGTTACAATACAATTAAATATAGCAGCCATGTCCCTACTGATGGCTGTAAAGCTACCATTGTCAGTTTTAAATCCTAAATAAACAAAGGCTTCAATGTAGCAGTAGTCGAAATGTGATTGTCTATGGATTTAAAAGGCAAGCATCAAGAAGAATAAAATCAGCAAGAATCCATTTTACTTTGATAATGGTAAATTGTTTTTGGGTGCAGTTGAAATGGGAAGGCGGTGCAGGAACTATTCACATTAACGGAACCGACTATGTGCTCCGACAGTGTCATTGGCATTCACCTTCTGAACACACTATTAATGGCAGGAGGTGCTCCATTCAGTATTCCCTTAACCCCATTCGATATCTACATCGGTTAATGTTATAGTCTAAATGCTTGTTACATTTACACATTTGTTTTGTTCGCAGGTGTAGGACACAACCACTTTATATTTCAAATATTTGGATTCCAGTTATTTTTTTTTTTAAACAAAAATTTGGTATTTTCTCCTTACATTAGGTATTTAGTTAACTTAACTTTCTTAAAAGGAAAGTCCAATTAAAAAATCCCCGAGCAAATAATGTCTCTTGTAACAAAAAATTTCATCGTTTCAAATTCCACACAGGTTTGCTCTGGAGGCACACATGGTACATGAGAGCCTAGATGGGAAGGTTGCTGTGGTTGGGATCACGTACAAAATTGGAAGGCCAGACTCCTTCTTGTCATCTGTATGTACTCCAATCAAATTCTTCAATTTCTTCATATCTCTCCCTCTCGTTATCATGAACTTGTTTTATAAATATATATTTGTTTCTAGATTGAGGATCAACTGCGAGTTGTTGCTGGCACCAAAGAAGAAGAGAGGGCAGGCGGAATTATTGACCCAAGGCAGATCAAGATAGGAAGTAGAAAGTACTATAGATACTTGGGCTCTCTCACTACTCCTCCTTGCACGGAGAACGTTCTTTGGACCATTGTTAGAAAGGTTAATTTTTGCTGCCACATTTATCATACCTGATGCCCCAGCATTAATTAGTACACTAGTATATAGTCCTTTTGTTCTTAATATTATCAACCCTTTTGCAGGTGCGGACCGTTACAAGAGAACAAGTGAGATTGCTTCGTGTTGCTGTTCATGATGTGAGTTGGCAACCCCATAGCATATGACCCATTGATATTCAAAAATTGTATTCGACCCTCCTATTGAAATTTTCTGCAATGCCAGAAAGGGTTAATGTTTTCAAAGAAAACATTATGCCCTTTATATATATATATATATATATATATATATAATGGCCCCTTTTACCGCTCTTCCCATTTGAAACATGGAAAACGTTAAGCCCCATTGTTGTTCATTCTAATCCTTCTTATAATGGTTACTTTTGCAGGAGTCGGATTCAAATGCAAGACCTGGACAATCAATAAACGGACGTTTGGTGCAACTTTATAGGCCTGAAGAAAAAGACGATTGAATGAAGTGATTCTCATTATGATTCCGTGTATTTTCTGGACACATGGCTGTATCGGTCTCCCTCGAGCCAATTTATTGGTCATTCTTTCTCCAATTTTGGCTATTAAATAAAGTTGCCGACTATTTGTACACAAATAGGGAGGATATAGCACATTTCTGCCTATTGAAGAGTTATTTTATACTTTGATTTATTGGTCCTTTTTC
This sequence comes from Rhizophora apiculata, assembly GCA_037832385.1. Classification (NCBI taxonomy): domain Eukaryota; kingdom Viridiplantae; phylum Streptophyta; class Magnoliopsida; order Malpighiales; family Rhizophoraceae; genus Rhizophora; species Rhizophora apiculata. The sequence goes on from CM075440.1 coordinate 4,232,262, forward strand.
CATATTTTTCTGGGATGAATGTGATACATTAATAAAATAGAAGAAAAAAATCTTGGTGGATCTGGTCTACCAATACTAGGGTACATTGTAGATGAAATTGTGACATATTGATGAAAAGAAATGGCATAATAAGAATTTTATGAGACTTAGAATGTCTCCTTTCAAGAGAATTTCTAGTGGGTCTCATGAAAGTTAGAGAGCCAAGAGAAACCAAATTAGAATGCACTAGTTTGTTTAGAGGGACGGAAAAGAAAAAAGAAGGAAACAAAGGATCCCGTATAGAAATCGGTTATGGTATAAAGTCATAAAAGAATATTCACAATAATTCAGTGTTATCATCAATGTTTTTTCCCTGATCAAAGTGGCATCATCGATATTAAAACAATACATGATTGTTGAATGCAAGAAAACAAGAAAGTGTGTTTGTTGGCTGCTAACTGTCAGATGCAAACATAAACAAGCAGCATCCCTTGGAAGGAACCCAGAAACAAAAGTTGAGTTCTGTTGCACATGGAAAGCAAGCCAGCAGCACCAACATCTCTAACCTCGCCTTCCTCTTCATGGCGCAAAACTTGCAATCCATGCAGATGGAGGGAGAATCTGATTGAAAATGATCTTTTGAACAGGACCACTATCCTCCCGCGAAGGATGCAAGCAACCTTGATGGCTCATCTACTACTGTCATAATCTAAAAAGTTCAAAGGCACAAAGTGTCCAAAACCATTAGGGTTCAAGCATTTAATATTCATTCCCCACCGTCAGTCACTCAAACAAACCAGAACACTGGTGTGTCCAAATAAATTCATTTTATTTGTGTCATTCAGTATATTCATTTACGTACAATAATTTTCCTTAATCTCATCAATTTAAAAAGTTGTTCAAATAAAGGCGTCAAAAAAAGAGTGAAAAAAAAAAAAGTATTAAAACCAAAATCGTTGCTTTTTCTTCAATTAAATCAACCAAGTTTTATTGACTATCAAGTTTTCGCTGCCATTCAATAGCAAACAAACATCAAGTTTTGTGCAACCAAAATAAGTATATATAACCAGAATAAGATTTGAAATCTCTACATATGTACCAAAAGACTATCAAATAATGATCGAAATAGAGTGTCAACCAACCTGGTCGGGACCAATCCAAGCAAACAAAGCAATTTTGATTTTCCAAAAAAAGGAGATGTGCAGCCTGTTTTACACAGAGAGACTGAAGGCAAGCTAGGGTTCTTCTTTTAGGAAAGATCTTGTGATGGACTGGCTGGCCACTACATGAAGCAAAATTAAGTGGGTATGGCCATAGCAAGATTGAAATTTTCCATTAAACCGGTTATGAGGCATTTTGTTGTCCATATGCTACTTTCAATGGAAAAAGCTTCCCCTTAGTGCTGGATTTAGGTGACTCATCAGGAGACAATGAAGCATAATGGAGTACCAGTATGTGTTGCCGTGTGATGTCAAAGCATTGCTATGCTCACCACCAACTTGTCTTAGGTTTCTACGTATATTTTGCAATTTGGCAATATTTCTAATTGAAGAGTGGCCTAATTTAGAGGAGACACTTGGAAACCCTTTAGGATTTTATGATGTTTTGCGACGGAATCACTGTTTTTTAAAGTTTGATGGAAAGTCAATTCATTGCTGAAAGGTTGGAACACCATATTTCATTAACTCCATACGACTGAGGGCCCCCAATCACAGAGCAAAAGAATCCACCCAACAGCTTACAACCTGAGCTCATAGTGTTTAGTTTTCATGAGATTCATTGCGATATGGCAGGGTGCGTTAAAATGCTCTCATGTCACATATGTTTGTGATTTTTTTTTTAATGTATATTATGAGACCTATTAAGCATATCACATTTTAGTATTAATACTCAAAATCTTGAAAATAAAAATTTATATTCTTAAACACTAAAAAGTCCAATATGTCAAAAAAAAAAAATTAAAGTATTATCCAATAAACTTATTTGTGAACTTGAACTTGAATTTTTCTGTTTAACATTAACTATTTTACTATAATTATCCTTTTTTTTTTTTTTTTTTACTTTGTATGAAATATTATTTATGTAATATAAAATATTTTATATTTAATATATAATTTTTTTAAAGTCCATTTAAATTCATGTAACTTGAGTCATAGACACTTTTTCAATAACTATGTAGGGGTGATTTATGTCTCTTGCCATTAGTGGGTTCTATTATACTTAAACGTTCTTTGGATCTATATTAAAGATTGTCTTTGCCGGTTTGTCATCTGCACCGTAATGAACAATAATTGAAGTTATTGGGCAAAACACTAAAGTCTTTAATAATAAAAAATTATTTTTTACGCCCAAATTTTGACTTCATAAATATTAATTTTATTACTTTTTCAATGAAATTCTTTTTCAGTTTTATATATAAGAAAAAAGGTGTTATAAATACTTAATATCTATTTACTTTACTTTTAGAGCAGATGTGATATACGAGAGACATAAAATAAAATAAGATATGTTTAGTCTAATCCCTCCATATAAACAAGGGGATAGACTAAATTAACATATTTTATTCGGCGTATGAAACTCGACCTTTGCACTTTGGTCAATAACATCCCATAAGTCCAATCAAGGAACATTTTGGACCGTCGAAAGGAAGAAGTAATAAAAGCCAGGACTTTCAAAATGGGCCAAGGTCGAGCCCAGTTTGCAAAAGTAAGTTTTTCAAAGGGCAGCAGGAAGACCGGGCGGGCGGTGGTGCGAATCAAACCCCATGCCATGGGGGAAAAACGTTGTCAATTTATTTATGTATTTAATTCAAACAAATTTTTAACGATAAAAAGTTAATTTGTTTTGACATCTATCCACTAACCTAACTTCTTAATCTAGCACATATCAAGGGCTTTATACAGCCTATGGTTAAAATTTCACACTGAAAAGTAAAAAAAAAAATAATAATTAATTTAATTTTTAAAATTATAATAAAATTAAGAGAACTATTAATTATATTATTATTATTATATATAACCTTTTTCACTTGGGAAGGTCCAGTATTATAGCTACTTTTTGAAAACGTAGTGTAGAAGTGAAGTGTTGTATAAAGAAAAAAGCACCACATTTTCAAACGATAAAATCTTCAATTTTCTTCTCTAGCGAGCTAAGCGATTGATGGTATCTCAAAATTTTAAATTGAAGGAAAATGTGGTAAGAAATAGGTTAAGAGAAAGTCCGTATGTCTATCTGATTATGTTTCGCGTGAATACCATTAAAGGACCTCCTAACTTTGTCCCGCCATTTACTGTTTGGCCTAACAAACGAGGGTAGATTAAAATAGAGTGGTCAAAAGATAAAAGAAAGAAAGAAAGAAAGAAAGAAGGGCAAAAAACAAAAAAGAAAAAAAAAAAAGAGATTAGTGTGTGTAGATAGCAAATACATAAATGTAGAGGGATATTGTTTGGGAATCAATTACGTCACCTATCGATAATAAGTTGAAGAGTAAAATTGAACCTGAAATTATACGGTTTAAGTGTGAAATTTCAGTTCCCAATTCTCTTTAAGTGCTTCTCTTAAAACAAGTGGAAATTGCGTTGACCTGAGATTTGCTTGATCATCCTCTTGATATCTAAGGAGGAATATAACAAAGATACTAATTACATATTGTAGCTAATTTTAATCAAATTATAAAAAAAATTACTCACGCTTGGATTCGTCGCCATAAACGCATAAATGAAGCATTAATTGACAAATGGACAACTCATCGGTTCACAATGTTAAAACGAGGCAATAATTCACAAATGTCAACGAATCAATTTCCCTGCTCACATTGCATAGCAATCGCTGCATAAGCGAGCACATGTGCCTCTGCACATCATTTTTCATTCTGATATGTGCACCCGTCTATACTGTTAAGAGCAAAGTTCAACTTGGCTAAAGCAGCTGACAATGGGAAAGCTTGCAATCCAACTCCTGTTTATCACTTTCTTCATTTTTCTTGCCATACACATCCGCCCGGCCGCATCTCAAGAAGTTGGTAAGGCTACCGTGTCTTGTGGCTTTGCAAATTCTATGAAAAAGAGTATAATTCACTTGCCCTTTCTATTATTAAGGCTTATAAGATCACCTTGTCCAAGATTTTTTTCAACTATAATTATTACTATTAGACTCCATTTGCAACAGTAGGAAAGTATGCAGATGGGCTTCTGTATTCCTCCGTATTTTAGTTTTAGCTACCGAAAGCAATTTAGAGGTGTACTTCTCTTTTAGTTGTTATATTAGTTTGTAACAGTGAGTTTTCCTCTTAATATTAATACTATGCAGAGGACGAGAGAGAATTTAGTTATGATCCCAACAGCGAGAGAGGACCAGCAAATTGGGGAAAGCTTTATCCTGAATGGTTCATGTGCAGCAATGGATCGATGCAGTCACCCATTGATCTGCTGAGTAAGAATGCTGAAATAGCGCCCCGCCTAGGGGAGCTTCAAAGAAGCTACCATCCCTCTTATGCAACCCTCAGGAATAGTGGACATGATATAATGGTAAGGACAAGTAAAAAGAGGCCGCCAAAATATATTACAGATACTGTAACAACTTGAAACTATAAATATACAGTTCAGGGTTATATTTGTATATCATGACTCCACATCTATTTTATTAAATTTAATTGTACTTATGTAATGAAACTCTAAAAGCAAAAGGGAAAATAAGCAATAAATCTCGATAAAAAAACAGTGAGATGTGTAGTATAATTGATAACCTACCCCACCTACCACATAAAGCCAAATTTTATTCTAATCCTACCGATTACAAATCAGTTGAATTAGCAGCCATGTCCCTATTGCTAGCTGTAAAACTACCATTGTTAACTTCAAATCCTGACAGAAAAAACATTTGTTCAAGTGTGATTGTCTGTGAAGCTAAAGGCCAAGCATCAAGAATCAATAAAATCAGCAAAAATCCATTTTATTTTGATAATATGAATCACCAGACAATGGTAAATTGTTCTTTTGTGCAGGTGAAATGGAAAGGTTATGCAGGAACTCTTCGCATAAATGGAACCGACTACGTGCTCCATCAGTGTCACTGGCATTCACCTTCTGAACACACTATCGACGGCCAGAGGTGCTTAATTTAGTATTCTCTTAACCCCATCTGATATCTACATCGGTTCATATTATATAGTTTAGATGCTTACTTCATTTACTCTCTTGCTTGTGAGTATAGCACAAATTCACTTTATATTTCATATATTCGGATTCCAGTTTTTTTGTTTTTTTCTTTGATTTTTTTAACTTGAAATTTTTGTTCTCTCGTAGCATTCGGAATTTAGTTAACTTAACTATCTTAAAAGGGAAGTCCAACCAACAAATCCCCGAGCAAATATGTATCTCTTTCTAACAAACAATTCTATCTTTTCAAATTCCACACAGGTTTGCCCTTGAGGCACACATGGTGCACCAGAGCCTAGATGGGAAGGTTGCTGTGGTTGGGATCATGTACAACATTGGAAAGCCAGACCCCTTCTTATCCTCTGTTCGTACTCCTAACAAATTCTTCAATTTCTCTATGTCTCTCCTTCTCGTTATAATGAGCTTGTTCCATATATATCATTGCTACTAGATTGAGGATCGACTGCGATTTATTGCTAGCACCGGAGTAAATGAGACGGCAGCCGGAATTATTGACCCACGGCAGATCCAGAGAAGAAGTAAAGCGTACTATAGATACATGGGCTCTCTCACTACTCCTCCTTGCGCGGAGAATGTTGTTTGGACCGTTGTTAGAAAGGTTAATTTTTGCTGCCACATTATCGTTCCTAATACCCAGCATGCATTAAGGACACTAATATATAGTTTTTTTTTTTATTATTATTTTTAAAATTTATTAAAATATAATATATAAAATTATTTTTTTACCTCTCTTAATAATTTAAATTTTTAATTAAATTAACTTTTTATTTTAATATCAAAATTTTATAATTAAATGATTTTATTTTTAAATTACATTATAAAGACTTTTGTATTAAAATATATTATTTTATTTTATATTTTAAGTAATATTTAATAATTTAAATTTTTAGATAAAATCATTTTTTAACAGTATGGTCGAACTTTTGCAGGTACAGACTGTTACAAGAGAACAAGTAGAATTGCTTCGTGTTGCTGTTCATGATGTGAGTTGCCAACCCCATGGCATATGACCCACTAATATTCATAATTTGTATGTGTTCCACCTATTAAATTTTCTGCAATGCTGGGATGGGTTAATATTTTCAAAGAAAACATTATAAAATTATTATTATTATTATTATTACTATTACAATTTTATGATAAGGAATCCATTCGGGTAAACCTAAATTGCTAATACGGCCCCTATCACCGGCCCTCCCATTTAGAACATAGAGCACGTTATGCCCAATTATTGTTCATTCTAATCTTTGTTATAATCGTTACGGTTGCAGGGGTCGGATTCAAATGCAAGACCTTTACAACCAATAAACGGACGTTTGGTGCAACTTTATATGCCAAAAGAAAAAATGTAATTAAACGAAGTTGATTCTCATCACTCAGGGCTGGGAGCGTATGGTTCGCCTGCTCATTGTGAATAAGCCAAAATAAGCGTCGTACGTCATTTCCAGAGTCTTGTTTACATGCGTCACTCTATGATTCCATGTAGTTTCTGAACACACCGGGGTATAAGTTTCCCTGGAGCCAATTTATCGGTCCTTCTTGTCCAATTCTGGCTATTAAATAAAGTTACCGACTGTTTTTACACAAATGGTGAGGACATGGTCCATTGCTGCCTATTGAAGAGTTATTTTATATTTTGATTTGTTGGTCCTTTTGCCATATTTTTCTTGCATTTGTCTAGCGGATATCCAATTTTGGAGAGCTTCTATTCGTACTTTTCAATTAGAATTCAAGAATTTTCTTGGCTTTCCGCGACTAGTCGATTGTCTTTATGACTAATTTTCCTAAGGTAATGACGACTCTATATCCCCACTACCCTCTAATGGTCAAATGCCGCATCAAGAATAGTTTGGCAATTTCTTCTTGTAATTTCCCTCGTTTTTGAAACTATGAAGTTGGGAGAATTCCTTGGTGTGAAAAGAGAATTCCTTCGACAAGATTTACAATGCTCGATCTCATTTCACATTGCAACCGCAAGATAAAAGGGCACTTTCCCCCCAAAAATAGGCATAAATTCTTGTGCGTCGGGCAAAAGTTCAAAATTAAAGTAAAATTTTAAGTATGAATCGGATTCAGTTTTTCTTGGAACAAAATATAATATGTGGACACTTATGCATTGCTGGAAACTATTCCAATCGCGAAGTTCCCATGAGGAGAACTACCCCCAATAAACAGGTATGCAAATAACCACGAGCGTACAATCTTCCGCCCAATTGAGTTGAAATTTCACTAGATAATTGGCCGCCCAATTGAGTTGAAATTTCATTTTGATCATACATTTCAAATAAGTAGAAAAGCAAAGCGCGTCACGTGGTTAGTCAATTGATGTCATAAGAAGGATCTATAGACATATGATTCACGGATTGTATTTAAAAAAAAATTAATATTTATGATATAAAATTTTCATGTTCAGAATGTAAAACCCAATAATTCTCAACATAATAGTACTATCATTGCTCTATAAGTATAGATGTCACGAGCGATCAAATTTTTTTAAAGTTTTAGATCAATTAAATTTTAAGAAATTTAAATTTTAAATATATTTATATTTAAAAAATTATATATTTAATTATAAATAAATAAATCAAATAATACGTAAAAAATATATAAATTAAGTGACAAATAAATTCTAAATATTTTCATAAATTATATATATATATATATATATATAAATAAAGAAGCACCATATTTTCAAACGAGAATCTAGCGAATTGCCGTTAAAGTACGGAAATGTACAATACTATGGGTCATGCTCTTCTCTGGTTTTTAGCATATTTGAAACGAAAGCCCTGACCATTGAAAAATGTAAAACTCAATTTTGAAAAGAAAGGACATCGATTTCTAAAACTTCAAACAATGTCGCGATTGATGGTACTTAAAAATGTCGTCTATCTACTTGATTATGTTTCTGGGTGAGACAATATTGGCGGATCACCCAACTCTTTCCTACCATTTGCCATTTGGCATGACACCTGGATAGATTAAAATAGGGTGGTCAAGATAAAAGAAAACAAAAGATTACTGTATATATATCTCAAATGCGTATATAGCGGGACAATGGTTGGGAAGCAATCATGTCACCTATCTTAGTCTAATGGTAAGTCGAACTTGAAATTATAAGGTTTAGGTGCACAATTTTAGTTCCTAATTCTCATAATTACTTTTCTTGAAATAGATGGAAGTTGCGATGACGACCATGTTAGGGATGTGGAATGTCTAAAAAGAATATAGCAAGGATACTAATTACATATTGTAGCTAATCTTAATCAAATTATAAGAAATTAACAACCTTAATTATTCAAACTTGTATACGTCACCATAGACGCAACCTAGTAAGGCAAATGGACAACTCATCGGACTTCATTGTCAAATTTTTAAAATTAAGCCATAATTGACAAATACAACATGCATAGATCACATGGGATATCTTCTGGTTCTTTGCTGCATTTTATGCTGACAATTTCCTATACCCAATATGCCGTTGACTTGCAATAACTTTCTTGTTACCTTCCCCATTTCCAGCCATTCCAAACTCGTTGACAAATAAATTTCCGTGTTCATATTGCATACCAATCGCTATATAAGCAAGCAAGCACATGGACCTCTGCATATCATTTTTCTTTCTGATAGGTGCACCTGTCCATATTCTTAAGAGCAAAGTTCAATTTGGCAAAAGCAGCTGAAAATGGGAAAGCTTGCAGTCCAACTCCTGTTTATCACTTTCTTCGTTCTTCTTGCCATACACATCCTCCCGGCTGCATCTCAAGAAGTTGGTAAGGTTAATTTTTCTTGTGGCTTTGCAAATTCTATGAAAAAGAGTATTTTTCATTTGCCCTTTCTATTACTAAGGCTTATAAGATCACCTTGCCAAAGAGTTTTTTCAACTATAATTATTACAAAACAATAGGAAAGTATGCAGATTGGTTTCTGTGTGCGTCCGTATTTTAGTTCTAGCTACTGAAAGCAATTTAGAAGTGTTCTTCACTTTTAGCCGTTATTTTAACTTGTAATAGTGATTTTTCCTTTTAATATGATGCAGAGGACGAGAAAGAATTTAGTTATGATCACCACAGCGAGACAGGACCAGCAAGATGGGGAGAGCTTCACCCTGAATGGGGCGCGTGCAGCAATGGATCGATGCAGTCACCCATTGATCTGCTGAATAAGAGGGTTGAAATAGTGTCCCACCTAGGGAGGCTTAACAGAAGCTACAATCCCTCTAATGCCACCATCAGGAATAGAGGACATGATATAATGGTAAGCATAGAAGCATAAAAACAGCCAAAATATTACAGATACTCCAGTGATCGTTGGTTGGTTGTACATGTTGACTTTCCATGTTCACATATATTTTACTCGATTTATGAAACTCGAAAAACAAAAGGAGGAAAAAGGAATCAATCTCGAAAAAAACAGTAAGACGCGTGTAGTAGTTGATGACCTACCCCACCTACAAGACAAGGCCAAATTTTATTCCAATTCTAGCGGTTACATTACAATTAAATATAGCAGCCATGTCCCTACTGCTAGCTGTAAAGCTACCACTGTTAGTTTTAAATCCTAAACGCTTCAATGTAGCAGTAGTTGAAATGTGATTGTCTGTGGATTTAAAGGCAAGCATCAAGAAGAATAAAATCAGCAAGAATCCATTTTATTTTGATGATATGTATCACCTAACAAATGGTAAATTGTTTTTGGGTGCAGTTGAAATGGGAAGGCGGGGCAGGAACTATTCACATTAACGGAACCGACTATGTGCTCCGACAGTGTCATTGGCATTCACCTTCTGAACACACTATTAATGGCAGGAGGTGCTCAATTCAGTATTCTCTTAACCCCATTCGATATCTACATCAGTTCATGTTATAGTCTAAATGCTTGTTACATTTACACCTTTGTTTTGTTTGTAGGTGTAGGACACAACCGCTTTATATTTCAAATATTTGGATTCCAGTTAATTTTTTTTTTAAACAAAAATTTGGTATTTTCTCCTTACATTAGGTATTTAGTTAACTTAACTTTCTTAAAAGGAAAGTCCAATTAAAAAATCCCCGAGCAAATAATGTCTGTTGTAACAAAAAATTTCATCGTTTCAAATTCCACACAGGTTTGCTCTGGAGGCACACATGGTACATGAGAGCCTAGATGGGAAGGTTGCTGTGGTTGGGATCACGTACAAAATTGGAAGGCCAGACTCCTTCTTGTCATCTGTATGTACTCCAAACAAATACTTCAATTTCTTCATGTCTCTCCCTCTCGTTATCATGAACTTGTTTTATAAATATATATTTGTTTCTAGATTGAGGATCAACTGCAAGTTGTTGCTGGCACCAAAGAAGAGGAGACGGCAGGCGGAATTATTGACCCGAGGCAGATCAAGATAGGAAGTAGAAAGTACTATAGATACTTGGGCTCTCTCACTACTCCTCCTTGCACGGAGAATGTTGTTTGGACCATTGTTAGAAAGGTTAATTTTTGCTGATGCCCCAGCATTAATTAGTACACTAGTATATAGTCTTTTTGTTCTTAATATTATCAACCCTTTTGCAGGTGCGGACCGTTACAAGAGAACAAGTGAGATTGCTTCGTGTTGCTGTTCATGATGTGAGTTGCCAACCCCATAGCATATGACCCATTGATATTCAAAAATTGTATTTGACCCTCCTATTGAAATTTTCTGCAATGCTAGAATGGGTTAATGTTTTCAAAGAAAACATTATGCCCTTTATATATATATAAATGGCCCCTCTTACCGCTCTTCCCATTTGAAACATGGAAAACGTTAAGCCCGATTGTTGTTCATTCTAATCCTTCTTATAATGGTTACTTTTGCAGGAGTCGGATTCAAATGCAAGACCTGGACAATCAATAAACGGACGTTTGGTGCAACTTTATAGGCCTGAAGAAAAAGACGATTGAATGAAGTGTACGATTCTCATTGTGATTCCCTTTATGATTCCGTGTATTTTCTGGACACACACGGTAGTATAGGTCCCCCTAGAGCCAATTTATTGGCCATTCTTTCTCCAATTTTGGCTATTAAATAAAGTTGCCGACTGTTTGTACACAAATGGGGAGGATATAGCACATTGCTGCCAATGGAAGAGTTATTTTATACTTTGATTTATTGGTCCTTTTGCCATATTTCTCTGGGATGAATGTGATACATCAATAAAATAGCAGACAAAAATTTTGGTGGATCTGGTCTACCAATACGAGCATACACTGTAGATGAAATTGTGGCATATTGATCAAGAGAAATGGCGCAATAAGAATTTTATGAGACTTAAAAACAGACTAGTTTCATTGTTGCCTAGTAGACATAGTTTTCACTTAGCATGTCTCCTCTTAAGAGAATTTCTGGTGGGTCTCATTGAAGTTTGAGAACAAAGAGAAACCAAATTAGAATGCACTGGCTTGTTTAGAGGGAGAAAAGAAAAAATGGATGCCATACAGGAATCGGTTGTGGTAAAAAATGGTATCATAATTTTCGTTATTCATCGTTGGCAGCAATTTTTCACTGAAGGGTCATAAAAGAATATTCACAATAATTCAGTGTTATCATCAATGTTTTTTCCCGATCAAAGTGGCATCATAAATATTAAAACAATAAATGATTGTGGAATGCAAGAAAACAAGAAAGGGTGTTTGTTGGCTGCTGCCTGTCGGATGCAAACATCAACAAGCAGCATCCCTTGAAGGGGAACCCAGAAACAAAAGTTGAGTTCTGTTGCACCTGGAAAGCTGACATCACCTTCCTCTTCATAGCGCAAAACTTGCAATCCATGCAGATGAAGGGAGAATCTGATTGAAAATGGGCCTTTGAACAGGACCACTATCCTCCCCCGAAGGGTGCAAGCAGCCTTGATGGCTCATCTACTACTGTCATAATCCAAAAAGTTCAAAAACACAAAGTGACCAGAACCATTAAGGTTCAGGCATTTAATATTCATTCCCCACCATCGGTCACTCAAACAAACCAGAACACTGGTGTGTCCAAGTAAATCCATTTTATTTGTGTCAATCAGTATATTGATTTATGTACAATAATTTTCCTTAATCTAGTCAATTTAAAAAGTTGTTCAGAAAAAGGAGTGAAAAAAATTATATTACAACCAAATTTGTTGCTTGTTCTTCAATTAAATCAACCAAGTTTTGTTGTCTATCAAGTTTTCGCTGCCATTCAATAGTAAACAAACATAAAGTTTTGTGCAATCAAAATAAGTATATATAACCAGAATAAGATTTGAAATCTCTATATATGTCCCAAGACATTATCGAAAAATGATCGAAATTGAATGTAATCCAACCTAGTCCGGACCAACCCAAGCAAACAAAGCAATTTTATTTTCCAAAAAAAGGAGATGTGCAGCCTGTTTTACATAGAGAAACTGAAGGCAAGCTAGGGTTCTTCTGTCGGACAGTTTTAGGAAAGATTTTGTGATGGGCTGGCTGGCCACATCACGAAGCAAAATTAAGTGGATATGGCAGTAGCACGATTGAAATTTTCCATTAAACCAATTACGAGGCATTTTGTTGTCCATATGCTACTTTCAATAGAAAAAGCTTCCCCTTAGTGCTGGATTTAGGTGACTCATCAGGAGTCAATGAAGCATAATGGAGTACCAGTATGTGTTGCCGTGTGATGTCAAAGCATTGCTATGCTCACCACCAACTCGTCTTAGGTTTCTACGTATATTTTGCAATTTGACAATATTTCTAAATGAGGAGTGGCCTAATTTAGAGGAGACACTTGGAAACCCTCTAGGATTTTATGATGTTTTGCAAGGGAATCACTGTTTTCAAAGGTTTGATGGAAAGTCAATTCATTGCTGAAAGGTTGGAACACCATATTTCATTAACTCCATACGACTGAAGGTCCCCAATCACAAAGCAAAAGAATCCACCCAATAGCTTACAACCTGAGCTCATTGTGTTTAGTTTTTATGAGATTCATTGCGATATGGCAGAGTGTGTTAAAATGCTCTCACGTCACATACGTTTGTGAATTTTTTTTTTTTTTTAAATGTCTATTACGAGAGCTACTGATCATATAATGTTTTAATATTAAAACTCAAAATCTCGAAAATAAAAGTTTATATTCTTAATCACTAAAAAGTCCAACATATCGAGAAAAATAAAACATCAAATAGACTTATTTGTGGACATGGACTTGAGTTTTTCTATTTGATATTAACTATTTTACATTAATATTAATTATTTTACTATAATTTTTTTATATTAATTAAAATATTATTTATGTAATATAAAATAATTTATATGTAATATATAACTTTTTTTTGTAAGTCCATTTGAATTAATGTGACTTGAGTCATATAGGCTTTTTCAATAAATGATTTATGCTATTATACAGCTTATCTTTATGTCTCTTGTCATCTAGTGGATTCTATTATGCTCGAACATTCTCTTTTGATCTGTAGTAAAGATTATCTTTGCTGGTTTGTCATTTGTACCCTAACGAAGAATAATTGAAGTTATTGGGCAAAACACTAAAGTCTTTAATAATAAAAAAAATTATTATTTACACCCAAATTTTGATTTCATAAATACTAATTTTGTTATTTTCAACTAAATTTTTTTCCTTTTTATATAAAAGAAAAAGGTGTTATAAATACTTATTATCTATTTACTTTACTCTTGGAGTAGAATTGACACATAGAGACACATAAAATGAAATAAGATATGTTTAGTGTAATCCCTCCATATAAACAATGGGATAGACTAAATTAACATATTTTATTCGGCGTATGAAACTCAGCCTTTGCATTTTGGTCAATAACATCCCATAAGTCCAATCGAGGAACATTTTGGACCGTCGAAAGGAATAAGTAATGAAAGCCAGGATTTTCAAAATGGGCCAAGGTCGAGCCCAGTTTGCAGAAGTAAGTTTTTCGTAGGGCGGCAGGAAGACCGGGCAGGCGGTGTTGCGAATCAAACACATGCCATGGGAAAAACGTTGTCAATTTATTTATGTATTTAATTCAAACACATTTTTAAAGATAAAAAGTTAATATGTTTTGATATCTACCCACTGACCCAACTTCTTAATCTAGAACATATCCAGAGCTTTACGACGGACTATAGTCAAAATCTCGCACCTATAAACAGAAAAAAAAAATGTGATAATTGAGTGTTGCATGGACCAAAAAAAAAAAAAAAAAGAAAAGAAAAACGTGAACGGAGCATTTTTAATCAAATAACAATTAACTTTGAATCTTTAAATTTTCTAATTTAATAATTAATTGGATTCTTAAAATTATAATATGACTAAAATTAATCAAATTATAAGAAATTATTAACCTCAATTATTCACTCTTGGATTCGTTGCCATAAACGCACAAATGAAGCATTAATTGACAAATGGACAACTCATCGGTCTTTGTCACATTTTTAAAACGAGGCAATAATTCACAAATGCCAATGAATCAATTTCCCTGTTCACATTGCATATCAATCGCTATATAATCAGGCAAGCACATGTTCCTCTGCACATCATTTTTCTTTCTGATATGTGCACCCGTCTATATTGTTAAGAGCAAAGTTCAGTTTGGCTAAAGCAGCTGAAAATGGGAATGCTTGCAATCCAACTCCTGTTTATCACTTTCTTCGTTTTTCTTGCCATGCACATCCGCCCGGCCGCATCTCAAGAAGTTGGTAAGGCTACTGTGTCTTGTGGCTTTGCAAATTCTATGAAAAAGAGTATAATTCACTTGCCCTTTCTATTATTAAGGCTTGGAAGATCACCTTGTCCAGGATTTTTTTCAACTATAATTATTACTATTAGACTTCATTTGCAACAGTAGGAAAGTATGCAGATGGGCTTCTGTATTCCTCCGTATTTTAGTTTTAGCTACCGAAAGCAATTTAGAGGTGTAGTTCTCTTTTAGTTGTTATATTAGCTTGTAACAGTGAGTTTTCCTCTTAATATTAATACTATGCAGAGGATGAGAGAGAATTTAGTTATGATCCCAACAGCGAGAGAGGACCAGCAAATTGGGGAGAGCTTTACCCTGAATGGTTCGCGTGCGGCAATGGATCGATGCAGTCACCCATTGATTTGCTGAGTAGGAATGCTGAAATAGCGCCCCACCTAGGGAAGCTTCACAGAAGCTACCATCCCTCTGATGCCACCCTCACGAATAGAGGACATGATATGATGGTAAGGACAGAAGTAAAAAGCCGCCAAAATATATTTGTACTGACTTGAAATTATAAATTACAATGAAGGGTTATAATTGTACATCATGAGTCCACATCTATTTTATTAAATTTAATTGTATTTGTGTAATGAAACTCTAAAAGCAAAAGGGAAAATAAGCGATAAATCTCGTAAAAAAAACAGTAAAATGTTTAGTATAATTGATAACCTACCCCACCTACAACATAAAGCCAAGTTTTACTCTAATCCTACCGATTACAATACAGTTAAATTAGCAGCCATGTCCCTACTGCTAGCTGTAAAACT
Source organism: Rhizophora apiculata (assembly GCA_037832385.1). NCBI lineage: Eukaryota > Viridiplantae > Streptophyta > Magnoliopsida > Malpighiales > Rhizophoraceae > Rhizophora > Rhizophora apiculata. Next base: position 4,247,904 of record CM075440.1, read on the forward strand.
ACCATTGTTAACTTCAAATCCTGACAGAAAAAACACTTGCTGAAGTGTGATCGTCTGTGAAGCTAAAAGCCAAGCATCAAGAATCAATAAAATCAGCAAAAATCCATTTTATTTTGATAATATGAATCACCTAAAAATGGTAAATTGTTTTTGTGTGCAGTTGAGATGGGAAGGTTATGCAGGAACTCTTCACCTATATGGAACCGACTATGTGCTCCAACAGTGTCACTGGCATTCACCTTCTGAACACACTATCGACGGCCAGAGGTGCTCAATTTAGTATTCTCTTAACCTCATCTGAAATCTACAGCAGGTCATATTATATAGTTTAGATGCTTACTTCGTTTACTCACTTGTTTGTGAGTATAGCACAAATTCACTTTATATTTCATATATTCGGAATCCAGCTTTTTTTTTTTTTTTTAAATTTTTTCAACTTGAAATTTTTGTTCTCTCACGGCATTTGGAATTTAGCTATCTTAAAAGGGAAGTCCAACTAACAAATCCCCGAGCAAATATACATCTCTTTCTAACAAACAATTCTATCTTTTCAAATTCCACACAGGTTTGACCTGGAGGCACACATGGTGCATCAGAGCCTAGACGGGAAGGTTGCTGTGGTTGGGATCATGTACAAAATTGGAAAGCCAGACCCCTTCTTATCATCTGTATGTACTCTTGACAAATTCTTCAATTTCTCCATGTCTCTCCCTCGCGTTATAATGAGCTTGTTCTATATATATCATTGCTACTAGATTGAGGATCCACTGGGAGTTATTGCTAGCACCGGAGTAGAAGAGACGGCAGCTGGAATTATTGACCCATGGCAGATCCAGAGAAGAAGTAAAGCGTACTATAGATACATGGGCTCTCTCACAACTCCTCCTTGCACGGAGGGTGTTGTTTGGACCGTTGTTAGACAGGTTAATTTTTGCTGCCACTTTATCGTACCTAACACCCAGCATTAATTAGTACACTAAAATGAGAAACGTGTTAAATCTAATAATTTAAATTTTTAGATAAAATTATTTTTTAACGGTATTGTCAACCTTTTGCAGGTACAGACTGTTACAAGAGAACAAGTAGAATTGCTTCGTGTTGCTGTTCATGATGTGAGTTGCCAACCCCATAGCATATGACCCACTAATATTCATAATTTGTATGTGTCCCACTTATTAAATTTTCTGCAATGCTGGGATGGGTTAATATTTTCAAAGAAAACATTATAAAAATTATTATTATTATTATTATTTTATAATGAGGAGGTAAACCTAAATTGCTAATACGGCCCCTATCACCGGCCCTCCCATTTAAAACATGGAACACGTTATGCCCAATTATTGTTCATTCTAATCTTTGTTATAATCCTTGCTGTTGCAGGAGTCGGATTCAAATGCAAGACCTTTACAACCAATAAACGGACGTTTGGTGCAACTTTATACACCAAACGAAAAAATACAACTAAATGAAGTTGATGATTCTCATCACTCTCAGGGCTGAGAGAATATGGTTCGCCTGCTCATTGTGAATAAGCCAAAATAAGCATCGTACGTCACTTCCAGAGTCTTGTTTACATATGTCACTTTATGATTCCATGTATTTTCTGAACACACCGTGCTATAAGTTTCCCTAGGGCCAATTTATTGGTCCTTCCTGTACAATTCTGGCTATTAAATAAAGTTACCGACTGTTTGTGCACGAATGGTGAAGACATGGTCCATTGCTGCCGATTGAAGAGTTATTTTATATTTTAATTTATTGGTCCTTTTGCCATATTTTTCTTGCATTGAATGTGCTGCAACAATGAAACAGAAGAAAAAAAAAATGGCGGATCTGGTTTACTAATACGAGCATACATTGTAACTGAAATTGTGTCATGTTGATCAAAAGAAGTGGCGTTATAAGAATTTTATGAGACTTAAAAACAGTCATCGGCTAATGTAAAAAGTGGTATAATCATTTTCGTTATTCATCATTCGCAGCATTTTTTTCACTAAAAAGTCATAAAAGAATATTGACAATAATTCGGTGTTATCATCAATGTTTTTTCCTGATCAAAGTAGCATCATCAAAAACAATACAGGATTGTTGAATGCAAGAAAACAAGAAAGGGTGTTTCCTGATTGCTGACTGTCACACGCAAACATCAACAGGCAGCATCGCCTTGTTTGATACTTGTTGTTCGCACCTTCAATTGATTCCCTGAGAGAATAATCTGAGGTGTCACATTTGTTTTTTCTTTTGCAACCATACTATGTAGCTTTTTTCGTTTTTGGTATTAGGACAAAAACAAAGGTTGCAGTATCTCCAATGTTACCGTCGTTTAGCTACCATAATGTGGACCAAAATTTCTTTGGCAGCGACCCATATCACTCTCAAACATGACATGCAGTGGTACAATAATTTCAAAAGCAAATAGCATACGACAAATTAACTATGATCCGGTTGTTCAAAAATAAAAAAAAAAAAGTTAAACTATGATCCGCCACATGACATACACATACCCCCAAAATTTCAATGCCTCTCGGCTTGCTTAACAGGAAAAACCACTAAAAGAGTCAAATTTGGTACCAATCATCGAAACTTAAAAATCTCTGGCATCAGCTCATCGATCCTTCGAGGGTAGTGCAATAGGTTTATGTTGTTTGTGGAATATGTGTGCTTAGGCCCTATAACGAAGAGAGACCACTAGAGAGTATGAGCAAGCAACATTTTATGGACTTTTTTGGCACTACATCTTATAAATAAAATCTTAAGACATTAATTACTAAGTATAATTTAATGGTTATCAAGGTTAAAACTTGAAATAAAATTTAAGTTCAAATTTCAAACTTTTCTTGGAGTCAAAATCCTCCTCCCAACTCTAATTAGACCCCAAGAAAAAAAAAAAAAATCTTAATTATTGGATTAGATGATATTATAACTTACATATTACTTATTCCTTTCTTTTTCTAAATCTAGGAATTTTAGTCTCTTTAACTCGTTACTTAATCTCCAAAAGTTTCTTTTTCCGTTAAAGCCTTATTCACTTGAGCAGAAATTATAGCAAGATGTTATGAAGATGAAGTGAAGCAGCACCCAAATGCATGGCTTATGCAAAAATGCCAGAAAAAGATCAATAATGAACAAGTCATGTATAAACATTGTCATACATCACTACAAAAATCATGCAGTTTGGACCAGATGCCAACTGAATGACTGTAGCTGGACCAGATTTCAGATTATAATGTTTGAAAATTTTCTGGTTCTTGCAGTTATACCATTCTGCCAAGGACTTTCAGGACATCATTCATAGAGGGCCTATGCATAGGGTCATCTTCCACACATGCCTTTGCTAAAACAGCCAAACACAAGGCTTCCGCATGAGGGTAACCCTCCTTCAGACTTGGATCCATGAAGCTTTTTAACTGCTCAAAACAACCGCCTTCAGTAGCCACTCCTCCTAGAAATGCAATTGAGTCTTTGAATGACCTGTGGTCAATATCTTTTCTTCCTGAAATCAGCTCTAGCAGCACTATTCCAATGCAAAAATGTTTTCCTTCTCAGGAGCCGTTGCATTAACAATGTGCTTTGATGCAGACCACCCTCTGGAATTCTCCGCACGATCATTTCCTTATGAAGATCCCAAAGCAGAGTTGGTTCTGATATATGTGGGCTTTGCCCCTTACAAAAATGTTTCTACTGTTGATGCTCGTATGGGCAAATGAAGTAGAAATGCAGTAATGTAGGTAGTGGAGGCCAGTAGCCTTATTGAATGCTATCTGTGTTCGACATTGCCATCGAAGAGAAGCAGATAAATTAGACAAGCAGTCTCTCAAGCAGCCTTTGTTAGGTAACTCAGACATGAGGTTAAGGCCACGACAACTCTCCATAGCAAACACCAGGCCAGTTCACAATATTAATGTGATTGATTTTGGAGTGCTCATCAATAACTTGGCGAGTTTCTTCGAACCTCATTTGTTTGATCATCATCTCAACATTATCAATCAAACTCTTGTGGGTTTGATCTCCAATTTTAGTGACTTCACTAAAATTCTTTGTTGCTCTCCTTAAGTCTTCTATTCTTTAGTTTTTCAAGGTGTACTTGATCCCAATAAGAAGATCGGGAGATAAACAAGAAGGTGTTGAACTTCTAGCTGTCTGTCCTGATCTAGGAATGGAACTCGTCACAGGCGAACATGAAAGCTGAGAGCTTCTAGTTTTGAAGGACAGTAACTTCTCGGCCTTCCTTTAACATATGGCTTTGATGTATAATCCACCTGCAATGGATGCTGCAAGTACCAGAGGAAGCCCAACAACTGAACCTGCAATGTATAGATCTTTTAACCTTGTATTCGTTTTTGTTTCCACCGTTACTGTGGGAGGAGAAGTAGGAGCAGGAGGTGGAGAAATTGGAATATTGAAATCAATGACTGAAAAATCTTTCAGGGGAATTAAGAATGCTGTGTTCAGATAAATAGTAGCCCAAGGTTGAAGTTGATTAGCTGCCATATCTTTGCAGGAGAGGCGCCAAATTTTGAACTCAGGACTTGCGGTTTGTCTCGTTCTACCACAGGGTACGTAACAAGGTACTGGACTCCAATACTGATGCTGAAGTTATCAGGACAGGCACATTTCAGAGGAACCTGAAGCTTAGCACCAACATTTGCATAAACGTCTTCAGATGGATTTTGCTCGACAATACTACTCAGTCTTAGCAAACCTTCAAAAACTGAACGAACAATTTCAGTGAAAGCTATGTTTCGAGGGACTATGTAGCTGAAATCAGCCTAAAAGAATTGGCCTTCACAAGAGCATTCTATAGGAATAAGGACTTCTCTACCACCTTCAAGTATTTTCCACTGAGAAGTAAGCTTGCTCAAACAAAGTAGCTTACCAGGATCCACCTGCAACAACTGAGACACATTTGAAATGGTCTTGAAATTTTGGTTGGCTCTATAGACTAAAAAGGTATTGCTTGATTTGAGGTTGGAATTGCAAATGTATCTTGAGCCCAGATGATTGTCATTGTCTTGACAACTCCATGGATCATATTGTTGATGAGCATGGATCAAATTGAAGAATAACAAGATGAGAAACCAATGAAATATCATACCTAATGAAATGAGATTACGTGCATTCTGCTTGCTAGTATGAAACAAATAAGACTGACTCTCAACTACTTCCATAAACAATGAACCTGCTCAGAGGACACACTCCGTGAACGTCCCCAGCAAGGTTATGTGTAAACAACAGGCTGCAAGTTTGCAACAATTCAGCCGATTGACTATAACTTTGAATTACTTTGACAGTGCATACTTGAGCTGCAAACAGTATCTCTAAAAACACCAATATACAATTGGCATTTTCAACTGTTGCTTATATCAGCACACAAATATATAATTGCTTGCCCTGAGGCAAACAGGCCACAGGAAAACGCCATGAATGACCGGCCCGCAAATATGTTTGCGAATAAACATTAAACATATATCATCATTCCAAGTTAATCTTCGAAAGCACCAATATTTGGAAAGATGGATGCCTTTGTATTCTTCAGATCATCATTGTTCATTAATGCATGATCCACTAGTACTCGCCATAGTTTTTGCTTTTGGAGGGTAAGTTGTGCTGTAACGGTCATCAATATAATCAAAAACATGCTCGCAATCAACAAGTCTGAGCAAGTCTTTCTCACACAATCTTCAAGGATGAAGCTCACCATGTGTCAGAGCCTTATTCGTCACTTGGCTCACGGTGTTTCCTTATGGAAGCTACAGCTAATCTTGTATTGTCCATTGACACACCAATAGGGGTACGCTGGAAATTCCCATCGTGCAATGCCTCGTTCCTCGATACAGAGATCAAGGGATTATCATTCCCCGAGTTAATCTCCCTCTTAATGGACTTGGTGGATGATCGAATCAGATCAATTTGAGGGCCTAACCATTGTGGTGAAGTACGAAGTGCACATCGATGCTGTTTTGGTTTTTGAAGGGGTCTGTTTCATACAAATTTCTTGCTTCTTTTTAATGTACGAACTTCCATCTAAAATGTGTTCTATTATAGCCGCAGCCTCAAATTGCCCTGGATGATGCCTCAACTTATGCGTTAAACGATCAGTAAACTGAGGTTTCCCTTGCGTAACTTCTATGAAAAGTACAGATAAAACTTCTGAAAGAACAGCACTACGGATGCCAAGCCAGCACCAACTCCAGTGCCATTAACAAGTGCAAGTCCCTCTTTTGGCTGCAACTCCAAAAACTTACCTGTAACCATGCGAAAGGCAGCTCCGGCATCGAGTGCTTCCCCGTTGGGTCCAATAGCCAAGGAATTTGGCCAGCCTGTCAAGAGTCCGGCAATGTATGAGAAGGGGACTAAATCGCCAAAGGCAGACATGGAGCCACGGAGGGACAAAAATCAGCTTTGCGATGGCCTCTAGTATCTCAATCCTGATGCCTGAGTAGCCCTGGAGAAGTGTCAAACCTGATGCCTGAGTAGCCCTGGAGAAGTGTCGAGCCTGATGCCCGAGTAGCCTCGGAGAAGTGTGTTGATCCTCACTAGCATAGCAGCTCGTGTTGCTGCCTGTGGCAATGTGTGGCATGATTATGTTCCTCAAGGACTCCAGCATTCAAGAATCTGAAGTCAGCAAGAATTCCAGCATTAGCACTACCCTTTAATCTGTTTTTCTCCCCTAGAAACCCATTAAAGGATAAAATTTAATTACATGACGTGCCTAAATCTTTAACGCGAGAGTGATCGCGAGTCCACAAAAATATAATTAAAATTATTAAATCTACAAAAATAGTATTACACCTTTTATAAATTTTGTATCACTTTCACATTGTCTCCGCCTACCATTTTCTTAAACAATAATCGCCAAATTGGAATAATATACCATCATTTAACAGGAACATATTGACAATTAGTGAGAAAAGTCACCTCCTAGATACTAGAAATCCCCAATATTCAAGGTTATGTATTTTGTTACTTAGAGTCAGTTTATTGATTGATTTAATTTAATTATATTTGGTTTTAAATTCAGATCCGGGAAAGAAAACCCCACTTGTAACACTCATCTTGCCAACAAAGTGCAACCTCCAGGATAGTTATAGAAAACTTCTCCAAAAATATATATATATATATATATATATATATATATATATATATAAAATAGAGAAAAAGAAATTGAAAGCCCAATCATGTTTCTAAAATATTAAAATTTAATCTTAAAGGGATAATAAAAAAAACTATAAAAATAAAAAAAAATTAGTTTTATTGCATATTTTACAATATAATAAACTTATTAATAGAAAAAGAAAAAGAAAGAAAAAAAATACTGATCATAATGTGATAACGAATAAAGGTCTCTGTTGCGTGCCTACAGCCTTGACACGGATTGTGAATCGTTGAATCTCAACAATCAAACAGTATTATGAATAATTACTCCTGTAGCGGCAGCGGCAGATGATTTAACATATTACTGTAAGGGAACAGTAAACGGCATGTGTCATCTCAGCCTAAGAATTTTGCTTAAGCCAGAGAATAAAATTTAAAAACAACAATAAAATGAAAAAATTTCACTGCCCATAATTCAACCTGGAGCCCCGGACGGGTCCTTGATGCAGTGATGTGGTAGAATAGATGTAGTTTGAATCTTGCACACACACACACACACATGCACCCAGCATTTTGTATCATTATTTTATATTTTATTATTTTTTATATACCCTATTTTATTTATTTACATATTATACATATTTTTTATTTAAAAAAAAAAAAAAAACAAATACATGGAAGGTCAGGGCAAGCAAGAAAGTCAAAAGGCTTGCGTGACGCAGGAAGCAATCGATAGCCAGCATTTAAGTCTCAAACGAAATTCCCTGTGTAATTGTGAGACTTAGATTGAAGGGGACGTATGTACCTATTCAATAATAATCCATCTAAGCAAATCGTCTGACTTCTATGCACATATAAAATTGACAAAAGAAAAATATCATTAATATTCAACACTTCTTCCATTTAATAAAGGTTTTACTTCTTTTTTTTTTTTTTATGGAAAGGTTTTAATGTTTTTTTGTTTGCTAACTGATGTGTCATGTTTTTCAAGGTATTTGCTTGGTGGCACAAATGTCTACCCTTCCGACTGAGAGCGGGCGGCTAGCCTCGGAGACGCGTAGCTTAAAAAACCGCGTCGGTCTGGCGAACGGATCGATAAATTGATGATATAAAATCTGAATCGGTCCAAATTTAAAAATAATAATGTTAAGTATAAAAAAATTAAATTTATTGTAAAAAATATTACTTAATTAAATACATAAAATTTATCTACATTAGTAAAAATAATTTTTTTAATAAATAAAAAAAATCTCTTACCGTTTAACATTATTCATCTAATAAAAAAAGGTCCGCGGCGGAAGGGACTAAAATCTCTTTCTTTCTGTCTTTATTTTCTTTCTTTCCCGGAATTTTTGCAGAATTACCTGACTTGGATTGATAGGGACTTGCGTATTTATTGAAACCCACCCAATCAGTGGCTTTAAATTTCACATGCGGAAATTGACAGCATCCATAAACTCTGTAGTAGTAGTTTTAAAAGATTGACCATTGCGATAAGTGCAGTCTGAAAAGATCCTTTTGACTTTCAAGCCCCAAAATTCCTTTAACATCACCGCTGGCAAACAACTATACATGGGCGTGGGAATTTTACCACCCTAACACCAATCAATTACCTTTTTCTACTCAGCACATAGACTATGTAGCGGCTAAGCTAGGTCAGGCATCATCATAAATGTACGTTCAATTGACTTGCTAATGCATTTTAGACTCTAAAGCATTATTTTTTTAAATAAAAAAATAAGAGTCATATAATTTTCATATTTTTTTAAAAAATAAAATTTATAAATTAACTGCCCATTTGGCAATAGTTACATTACCATGTAATTCTCGGCAACTTTGTTCGAGCCATTGCTGTCTGTGAATTGTTTGATCTTGACCATGATGGGTGAACTTAATGTCACTCCTCAGATCTAGCCTACGATATTGTTAGAGAGAATCGGTCAAATGTGTGTAATGTTACTTTTATTTTTATAAATAAATTGTTTCTTCAGCTTGAACTTGGGAAATGTAAATCAAAATGATATAATTTTAATCTTAAGACTTGTCATTCTTACAATATGATTACATAATAATATATATATAAAAAAAAAAAAGAAAGAAAGAGAATATTGACGTTTGATCTCCGGCAACATTGTTCATGCTGTGAAATCCTCAACTTACTAATCATAGGATGAGCATTCAAACTTTGTGGCCTTTTTCTAAATGCACTCGTCTGTTTTGTTAGGTTATGTAGCATTGAAAACAGTCCATTCAAATACACATATGTTCACTCACAAATTAAGAATCGCGGAAGAGGCAAATCGTAACATTATTGAAGATGGATAATGCAAAGTACAAGCATGAAGCATCCACATGCTGGCACACAAAGAAAAAAAGAGGTGAATCATGGTATTGGTCTATTCCCACTTTGTGTTTCTCCATATATCTTGTATGTGACAGGCTTAATCTTCCTGCCAACAAGAAAATATGAACAAAGGGACCCAAGGAGGCCCTCCTATTTAACTCCTTTTGAGACCATAAATGTTTCCAACTTACTTCCAACAGACACAGAGAAGGGGGCGGGGGGGAGATAATTATATCTTCAAGTGGAGAAGCACCACGCAAAGTGTCTCCATGGCTACTTTGTGGGGTTCACAGTCCTCTTTTCGAGCTTAAATTGATGAGACTTTATGGGGAAGTCAACGTAGAGCAAAAAAGCAAGGCTTTTCTAAAAGGGGACGTCCCCGCCTAATTGGGTTTTATAAAAGGGTAATCAGTACCAAGAAATAGACAATTTTTGTGGAGACTAAAGCATAAGGGGTTAGAGCCATTGAACTCGACCAAGTTGTGTAGCATTTGAATATATATCGCTTCCTCCTCAAATTTCGGACCACAAAATCCGCAATACATCTACTTTCATATAAAAATATCACTATGTAGTAACACATAAAAAATAACACAAAAATAATAAAACAGTTTTCCTCCATTCCTATTATATTTATTTATAAAATTAGGTGAGATATATAATTAATTTACATATATTACTCTATGTGTTGCTACCTAAATTTTCTTTACATACAAATTTGATGCCTAGTTACGAGTGATGCTCTATTTGCATATGAAAGTCAATTCATTGGAACAATTGTAGACTTACTTTCGAGGCTTAAAGAGAAAAATACTCAGATCTACTGAAATTTAATTTTGATCAATTTGATCGTTGAATTGTAATTCACTGATTTATTTTTTTACACCACCAATTTAGTCTTTTTATCAATTATAACCTTAACCTTTTTATAGAGTCAACTTCAAAAAGATTGAATTGTGAATTTGTAATTAGACCTAACCACTCTTCCGATTCAAATTGGAACCACACTAAAATCGAACTACACTCATCATAACTGAACTGGAATGGAAATCACGAGGATACGTGGTTTGATAGAGATTCCACCGTATTAGGATCGTGGAAGCCCACATTCCAACAAAAGAAAGAATCAAAATTGATGGCTTGAACCGTGAACCAGACTAAAACCAAATCATGGTTAGGTGAATTGTGAATGTATGCATAGGAATTTTTCAGTCATATGCTTTGTACAGTATCTACTCTTGATTCATTGGAGCAATTTCTTCTTAAATATTTTAGTCCTCTACCGATCAAAAATAATGTTTGCGAAGAAGAGTTTACTGTTCTAATCATCAGAGAATCTTTTCTCATGACATGACCCGCAGTGGTCTCAATAAATTCCACCCGGTAGTTTTAAGGTCAGCATACTTATCTCAATAATCTGAAAGTGAACGCTGCGTAATCCAACAAGACAAGGGAAAAAAAAAAACAAAAAACTAGATCACTTTTGTGTAGACCAATGTCAAAGCAGAACCAATTAGTGTCAACTGTAAGACAAAATCTCTCCGTCTCTCTCTGTTTTTTTTTTTTAATTTGGATTTTCAGTATATGCAAAGAGGATAAGCCTTCTATCGTTCTCACATGCACATCAAGTTATGTAACTATCGACAGGATCATTTTCTAAGTTAACATAATGAAGAGAGCTAACTAGTGAACTACGACGTTGTTTACATTCCTTTCATCATTATGTGCAACTGTGACCATTCCAACCATTGCTCTACATGATATTCTAATGATTTTAATTTAGGAAATAATTCACAATTTTTCTTGGCTGGAAGTACTGATTTGAATGAGTGGAAAATACGTCTATTGGCGTATATGTTGTGTGGTCAAAAAACAAGAAGTAGTCCCTTCCGATTATGTGATCTGCCTATGCAACCTTATCCTTTTTTTTTTATTATTTTTTAATAAAGTAGTTGCCTTTGTGACTCACATTGTAGAGTCAAGAAAATTAAGAGAGAGAGAGAGAGAGAGAGAGAGAGGAAAATTTCTCATTTGGGATCATGCAGTTTTTGATCACCATTGCTCCAAAGGTAGTTCCAATATGTAATCCAAGTACCAACATAACCTTGGTCAAGGCGATACACAGCAAAATTTGGTCAGACATTTACCCACTGTTGATAGTTTTGGACAACTTTGGCCTCCCTGCACTTTTGCGCTTCTGGAGGACGAGTAGGTGGGTTAAATGTCACAGACCTAGTTCCATTTACCCCAAAATAAATAAATAAATACAAATCAAGCTAAATATACAGGAAATTAAAGAATCTTTTGGAAAAATCACAACGGTTGTTAAATAATTGGAATTAAAATCTTTCTTTCTCACAATTCTTGTATTCCTCTGATCTTAACCAAACCTTCTATCAAGTGAAAAATTAGCTGATCCAAAGAGGTGCTTTAAAATTAAAAAAAAAAAAGGGAATTAAAATTTACATTTTATAAGAATTTGAAGGAAATTATGAGATTTGAACTCTTAATTTCCCTCAAGAACTTTGTTATTGTAGCCAAATAAAGTAACTTTGATTAGCTAACAGGGTATCTTAATGCTATTTACCTGGAATGTTAATTTGTAATGTACAATAACTCCTCTCGCCAAAGCACAAACTTTTTTTCACGGTGCATTGCCAAAGCATAAAGAAACACAGTAAATTAAAAAAGGTAGAGAAAAAAAAATATAGAAAATGGAATCAGGGCTGGTTAATTTGCAAGAAACGACCATTCCGTAAGTCAAATGCCCACCAGACAAGAAGGCAAGGCCCTCACAACTCAGAGCATGAGCCATTTATTTTTGACCAGTCACCAAAATTCCTGCAGAGCAGAGACAGTGCAGTGTTCAAAGGCAGCAAAAATTGAAGACATGCACGGTATAGGGCCCCAATTTTGCATGCTGGGCAAGACCAATCGACGGCTTCGGTTAATGGGAATCCCACAAAGCCTATGTCCAACTGAAAACTTCGAGTTGCTTGAAGCTTCCTTGGCGGAGTTGTCGCGAAAGCTTGAAAGGAAATGAGACGGTTCAAAAGCGTGTAACTATCATGAAAATAATTCAGGAAGGAGGAACAAAAATAGCTCACGAAACCATGGGTATAAAAGGCACCCAAATGGGAGTTGATAGACAATTCAATTCAACCAACTCCATACTGATACTGATTGTTTCCAATAGACTTCCAAGTTGGTTGAGCCGTAAAGTTTGATGACCACATCAGCCTAGTCCAAGACACGCATGTGACATTATAATTGGTCTAATGTGTTTCCAACTGGACTCTAAGGAATCCATTAGCTTTGAATAACCAGTTGAATGAATTGCAGACATAACCATATTGGTTGCTATATATATGCATTGTATGTAGATATAATTATGCAATTAGTTTGATCGATTAAAATGCCATAAAGAAAGAGATGATGAATGGGAAAAAAAACAAAAAAACAAAAACAGCTCATCTGGTGACAACATTTCATCTCACAAGGTGAAGAATTGCAAGAAGCGACAATGGTGCTAAATAAACAAAGCCAAAGGGTCAAATACAAAACTTACAATAACATGCACTACTATTAATATTAATATTATAGGATTCAAAGTTTTCACCTCTCTCTGTTTGAGTTCCCATCGGAAAGTCAAAAAAGACGGAAAATACACTAACCTTTCTCTGATCTTTTTTTTTTTCTTTATTTTGTTCAAATTAACATAGCTGTAATCGATTTTATTTTATTAACTCTCAATTATTATTTGTATTTAATTCAGTATTTATTAAAAAATATATTAATTAATTAATAATTTAATTTTAAAGACAGGAATTTACCTTTAATTCTCACGTGTAATCCGTATTTATGCAATTTTTTTCTTATTAACCAAAATAAGCTAATTTGTCAACTCCTACACCTTAGAATGGCTGCCATTTTCGCTGACCGCCGTCACCTCTCTCTCTCTCTCTCTTCCTTTCCCCTCTCTCTCTCTCTCTATATATACACCCACGCGCGCGCACATACATGTAACAACCAATATAACTTTGACTTTACCCTCCGAAAACACCTTTTCCTCAAAAAAAAAAAAAAAAATCTTTGTTCATGTTCATGGCAGTGTCTTTATATGTGATCCAACTGATAATACCCAGATAGCCAAACTAGCTAGCTCGATAGAAAGGCTTATTGGGTCGTTGTGTGTTTTTTTATTTTTTTTTCAAAATTTTTTGTTTAGAAAAAGATTGTAGATAGATAGATAGATAGATCCAAAAGACATGGGAAGCAAATGGAGGAAGGCAAAGCTGATGCTCGGTTTAAACACTTGCTTTTATGTTCCTCAGGCTTTTGACGGGGATGATTCCAACCATTCTGCAGCCAGATTCTCCGACGGGGTTTCCCTGTCTCCTCGTGGCCCTTCCACTCCCACCCCATCATCTTTTGGCCTCCGCTTGTCCAAATCCAGACATAGGTCCTCTTCTCAGGTTTTATCTTGTCCTCAACACCTGTTTGCATTTCTGTACATATGTTATGTCTGCATAGATGATAAAGCGTCGGTAATGCTTTTCTTGATTGTGTAAATTTTTTTACTTGACGTAACGATTGTCTTGCTTGTGTTGATGGTTCTTTTAAACTTGGTTTTATATTTTTTTATTGAAAATGATATAATATTGAAGCCAGATCCATCTCCATTTGTGAATCTTCATGGCAAGCTACAAGTTCCACACCAATGTCCAGTTTTGTCTTTTTGTTTTTTATACCACCAATGTCTATTTCTTTTGATATATTGGGTGTGATTATCTGATTCTGTTTAATCTACCTCATTAATGGCCAGTTGTTATCACTGCTGAGTCTTTTTCGTGGGAATCTACAAGCTTTTAAGATGCTAAATTGTAGTTGTATGTGGTGGGGTAATCCTTTATATTAGTGTTAATACCAGTTTTTATTTTTGGTTTTAGCAATATTGTCTAATCTGGCTGTAGATTCAAGGTGTTTTTTTTTTTTTTTTTTAATATCAAGATGGGGTATGGTGGGTGGCTGATATACCAATATTTGTGAGGGAAGATGTTGTCATTAGCTGTCATGTAGTTTTCAACCCTCTCTGTGACCTTAAGATGAATAGGTCCCCTTTGTGATGGGATTTAAAGTGAATTAGTCTTAGTCCTCCCTTTTTAGGGACCATTTTTTTTTTTACTTTTGGTTTTTTGTCACTTTAGCTTACTACAAAAGAGCTTAATATATGTACAGTTTGCAGTGTTTTTGCCCTGCCCCCAGACCTTTCCCTTGATGGGGAAAAGTGCTTTGTCTGGTCAGCACCGCTTTTACCTTGCCACACATGACTAATATCCATCACTCTCTCTCTCTCTTTCTCTCTCTCTCTCTCTCTCTCTCTACGTCTCGCTGCTTTTGATGGCAGTTTTGGAAAGCCTGTCAACCGTTGATTGGGAGCTTTCCTGCACTAGGATTGCACAAAGAAAAAGTTGGAGTTCAAAAAAGAAGCTAAACATTATATAAAAAAACAAAAAAAATCAAAGAAAAAAAAACAAATATCTAGTTTCTGAAGGAAATCCATGGCTATCCCATTATCCCTTCTTTTGATGAGCTTTGTATTTCTTTACTAAAAATTGTTTATAGGTTTTATCGTCTCGAATCTTCATCATTTTTTTGTTGGATAGTTGCTTGATTTGATTATTCAATTCCAACTCTCTTCTTTTGAAAAGTCTCGTTCTTTATTTTTAATAGTTTAATTTGGCCGTTGTGTCTTTTTCTAGGCTTTGATTACCAAATATTTGACTTGTCTTTTGGATTGATAATCTAAATCTTCTGCCAATGCCTACTAGTTTCTGTAAATCACTTTCTTTGTTGAAAGTGTCCGCGCAATATGGACACATGTTGCAGATGGGGTGCCAACTCTATCTTCTTTTTATGCCTTGCAGTCCAACTGAAATTGAACTCTATTACATGGACTTTGATTTTTGTCGAGGGAGTGATGCCAGCGCACAAGAATGCAATCAGAATCGTGCTTGCATAGAAAAATATGATAGAATGCAATCAGAATCATGCTTACATAGAAAAAAATGATAGAATTTGGAGTGGTTGTTTGGTTTCCTGAATTGGGATGCAATCAAAATTGTTAATTACATTGAAAAGTCTAATAGAATTTGCAAGTGGTTTTTTAGTTTCCCGAACTGGGATGTAAATCACACAGATTGAGGTTATATTTTTTCCTTTTTTTTGTTTGAGGGGGTGAGGTTGTGAAGTTTTTAAGTAGATGATCAAGAAGTTGGGTTAAGTACATTGCCACGTTGGCCTTGGGATTATGGACTTGCAACAATTTCACAAATTAGACACGGAAATGCTTCACGAAAGTTGCAAACTCAAATCCAAATGGTTAAAGTGGGCAAGTCATTAAGGACCTTGTTTATTGCTCTCGATGTAACTTGACATTTTCTCGGTCCTTCTAGCCTGGAAGTACATTACTCATCTTCAGTATATTGAAGTAACCTGTAATGCTATCAAAGGTATTTGGGGTTTAAAAGTATCATTTGCTGTGAGAACATATAAGAAGACCTCTGTGTGGTTTGGAACACATAAAATGTCTGTTGGTTAATGAAACAATTTTCTTCACTTAAATAAAAAATATATTCCGCTGCTTCTTTGTTTGTAACATAATACTGAGCAGATTTTGGGAACTTGGATTCTGACCAGTGTTTCCCTCTAAATGCAGAGGACTTGTGCAATATGCCTCACTGCTATGAATCCTGGACAAGGCCACGCTATCTTTACTGCAGAATGCTCTCACTCATTTCATTTTCATTGTATTACCTCTAATGTAAACCATGGGAACCAAATTTGTCCAGTTTGCCGAGCAGAGTGGAAAGAAATCCCCTTCCAACGCACTGATCCAGATGATTTACATGGAAAGCCAAGAATCAATGGGGCAGGTTGGTCCCGAGATGATGCCTGGACAACTGTTATAAGACGTTTTACTCCTCCTCGGTTGGATGCAAATCAGCGGGTTTCTTCTTTGAATCGTGCCAATGAACCGGCTGTCTTTGATGATGATGAATCCTTAGATGAGCAATGTCAGGTCAACAAGAAAGGAGTGTCTGCTGAAGATGGCAGTGACAACAATTTGATGGGAACAATAGAGCTTAAAACATATCCAGAAACTTCAGCTGTTAGTAAATCAACTGGTCATGATAACTTCAATATATTAGTCCACCTAAAGGCTCCGAATGCCAGTAGGAGGCAACAGAGTAGCAGATGCACCAGTGAGTTACCACAAACGTCTCAAGACTCTCGTGCCCCAGTGGACCTCATCACAATTCTTGATGTTAGTGGCAGCATGGCAGGTACAAAGCTTGCTTTGCTTAAACGAGCTATGGGGTTTGTGATACAAAACCTTGGCCCTCTTGACCGGCTTTCTGTCATTGCCTTTTCCTCTACTGCTCGACGCCTCTTTCCACTTCGTCGCATGACTGAGACTGGGAGACATGAAGCATTACAGTCTGTTAATTGTCTGGTATCTGATGGTGGGACAAATATTGCCGAAGGCCTAAGAAAAGGTGCCAAGGTGATTGTGGATAGTAAGAGGAAGAATCCAGTTGCCAGTATCATCTTGTTATCTGATGGGCAGGATACATATACCATTGCAAGTCCTAGTGGGACTCGTGCTAGAACAGATTACAAGTCAATTCTTCCAATGTCAATTCTTCGGATTGGTGGCACAGGAATCCAGATACCTGTGCATGCATTTGGGTTTGGTGCAGACCACGATGCCGCCTTAATGCATTCAATTTCAGAGGTATCTGGAGGAACTTTTTCATTCATAGAAAGTGAGAATGTGATTCAAGATGCATTTGCACAATGCATTGGAGGACTGTTGAGTGTGGTTGTACAGGAGCTACAGGTCAATGTTGAATGTGTTCACTCAAGCTTGAAAATTGGTTCGATGAAGGCAGGGAGTTACCGAACCAGCATCGTGGCTGATTCAAGAGTAGGGTATGCTGATGTTGGAGACTTGTATGCCGAAGAAGAAAGGGATCTCCTGGTGACTGTTAATATTCCAGTTGATGAGACCATTGATGAGATGTCATTGCTAAAAGTTACATGTTACTATAGAGATCCTATTGCAAAAGATAAGATAACGGTGGAAGGAGATAAGGTATGGATTCAGAGGCCCAAAACTATTGGGGCACAAGCAGTGTCAATGGAAGTGGATAAACAAAGAAACCGAATTTGTGCAGCCGAGGCAATGGCTGAGGCAAGACTTGCAGCTGAAAATGGCGATCTAGCTCGTGCAGTCTTAATCTTAGACAGCTGTCTTAGGACATTGTCAGAAACTGCATCTGCACGATCTGGTGATGTATTGTGTATTTCGCTATGCACCGAGTTAAAAGAGATGAAAGAAAGGATGGCAAACCGCCAAGTATACGAGACTTCTGGAAGGGCCTATGTTCTATCGGGTTTGAGCTCACACTCATGGCAGAGGGCAACTGCACGAGGTGATTTCTCCAGTAGTACAAGCCTTATCCAAGCTTATCGAACTCCAACCATGGTCAACATGGTAACTCAGTCTCAGACTATGGTGACAGGGAACCCGTCAAATCAAAGAAAACTCAGGCAAGCTTTGTCATTTCCTTCCAGACCAGAGCCAAGTTAACTGTTAGCAGTATCTCTGGAAATTCTCTTCATCCTCACAATCCATATATTCCATATCCATGAACCTTTCTGTTTACTTTAATTTTCTTCCTTCTCTTTATTCTTCTCTTTTCATTACCAAGATAAGGCCATAAGCGGTTAGATTGGAGAGAGAGGAACTTGGGTAATTCACTTTGTTTTTGGTATTGTATGAATAAGAAAAATGTGGATAATTGGGATGAGTTTTAAGAGAAATGGTGAAAGAACAAGGGTGTTTTTTTGGGGGGTGGGGGGGAGAGGAGGAGGGGGTGGGTTTGGATAGGTTCTCAATGGTCTCATTGTGGGGTGATGCACTGGAGATTTGGGGCTTTTACATTTTAGGAGGTGGAGGTATAGCATTGTAATTGTGGGAATACATGGGGGTGAATTCTTCTCTTGGTATAATATGAAGTGATGAAATGGATTTTATCTACTCTGGATTTATTTCAATTCTTTTTAGTTTATGACAGTGTCTTATGATGGAGCCCTTGCAATTAATGTGGGGAAAAGCAAAGAGAAAAGAACAAAAAAAAAAGGGGGGGGGGGGGGGTGGGGACAAAGTAAAGGAAAAACAAATGAAGGGGAAAACCATCAAGCTTGAATATTGATTTAAAGATCATTTGCCAAGTCTGGACCACAATGGATAATCTAGTTTTATGATTGGTCTTTGTCATGTGGCCTATTTGTTAATGATGCCAAAATACCACAGCTAAGAACGCAAAATGGGTGGTCATCCACTTGAAATCTTATCCTTTAATACCTATTTACTTAGTAAGGGAAAAATTCTGTCCTCATTGTCTTTTTTAATTAATTTTGATTAAAATTTAAACTTAAAATTTTTAATATTAAAATAATTTCAAATTACCAATAAAATAGAGTATATTTATTATATTACAAAATTTTTTATTTTTAATTATATCAATTTTAAAGTAAATATATATTTATTTAAATATTCTTATCTTTATTACATTTATTTTTTATTAAATTACTATTTTATAACAACGCTTATTAGTATGATTAATTTAATTTTTATCTAATAAATTTTTTTTTAATTTAATAAAAATTTTAAAATTATATAAAATTTTTTTTATTTTAATTATTTAGTTCTTATTTTATGAAATATATTTTTTTTATATAACTATCTTTCTGAATAATAAAATTAATCATATTAAATAATTAATATTTATTTAAATAAATAATAATTAATTATTTAATTTAATAATTTATTTTATTATAATTTTAATATTATTATAATTAAAATACATATATTTTATTTTTATATAATTTAATTTAAATTTTTAAATTTTAAAATATGAACAATAATAAATATTTTTTTATATTTAATTAATATTAATTGGAATTTAAACTCTCCACAACTCCAATGTCGATAAATATATTGAAAAATAGTAGAATGCTAAGCACAAGTGTACTAAACTAAACCGTGGACGCAATAATCTTGAGCTAGGGCACGGCAGCCTAAACTAATTCAAGTCTAACTTAAGCCCAACTTGGTTGAGGCTGATTTGAGGCCACGTGATCATTTAAAATATATTTTTAAAATTTTTTAACATATAAATCATTTCTTTACTGATAAAATAGTCCACGAATTTGAGTAAAAAAAAAAATTACATAGAATTATATAAATTTTTATATTTATTTATGAAAAAATATAATTAAAAAATAAAAAAATAAAATTTTGACAAAATTAAATTATTTAAAATTTATGCATAAGGAATATATTTCTATTAAAAAAAAAAAAAGAGATCCATCAGAAACAAGAAAAAGAAAATTTAAATGTGCTGAAACACCGGCTTTATCATTTATTTGATTTATTTTCCAAGGGATGGATCACTGTATAATATAAAAGTCGTATAATTTTGATCAAATTTATACACTTTTATAATCTTTTTAAGTATAATAAAAATATTATATTCTAAAATTTCATATTTTTTTTGAATAATTAATATTAAAATATAATATATATTTTGTATCTTAAATTTTATTTAATAATTTAAATTTTTAATTAAAATTTTTTAATATAATATTAAAATTTTTATAATTAAATAATTTTATATTTAAATTTTTTATAAATATTATAAATCTATTTTTTTATTTTTTATATATTAAAATATAAGATATATTTTATATTTTATATTTTATTTAATATTTTAAATTTTTAATAAAATTAATTTTTAATAATTAAAAAAAATTAATTAAGTTAAAAGAGCCATGTGAATGCTATATATTAAAAATATATATATTTTTTAATTTTAAACTTTTTAGTCAAAAGAACATCATTTAAGAAAAATTATTTTATAAAACTTTCGTGGGAATTTACGCTACCTCTACTTGAATTACTTTTCTCTAAACACTAGCATTTGACCTTAGAAAAAAAACAAGTCGAACACGCAATCCAATAATTCTCAATCCCCGAAGAAAAAGATGCAAACGGTGGACGATGACTTGGCTTCCTAATCGATGACATGACCAGTTGGCAATGCTGCAGAGGATACAGGAGAATGGCGCCACTGCCTGCAGCCACTTCGTCTGGTGTGCACGGCCAAAATAAATAAATAAATAAATAAAATTAAATAATTTTTTTCTTGAAAAATGAGAAAAAGAAAGTCAAAAAAAAAACCCAACAAAAAGAGAACAACTTCTTTCTTGAAAAATTCGCGGTAGTTCTACTTTCTTCTTTCAATTCTTTGCTTCCAAATACAGCCTCTCTCTCTCTCTCTCTCTTTCTCTGCGCGTCATTTAAGCAGACCAAGAAGCTGATTCAAAGAAAAAGAAAGGCATTTCCTTATCTCTTTTGGGTGGTTCTTTGATGTCGTGCGGCGGACATATATATCACTACTCCGATGAGACACAAGCACGCATCAGCCTCATCCCTCGCTCTTTGTTTTGCTCCTTTTTTTCTTCTGAAGTTTAAGTTCTAAGGTAACCAGCGGTTCGGTTTAATTAGTTGTTAATTAATTGGTGCGTTTATTTGACTTTTTTAGTAATTAATTACCTTGTCTTTTGTCTTTTCCTTTACCGCACCGCTGGTCTGAGACGATACAATCAGCTACTGTCGTGTCGGCAAAATCGCATTCACAAAACTTGTGACGTGGCATGATGCCACTGGCCACAATATCTTATAGTTCTTGTCTCCGGTGATGGTAGAGTTAATAATTTATGTACAATTTTTTTATTTCACCGTATAGTTATCACCTTCAGGTGTGAAAAATCAATGATTGAGATTGATTACAAGAAGTTGTAACAGTATGGATTCGTTGAATGGTCATGATTATAATTGGTAGTTTAATTTATCCAATGGGTCCCACTGTCCAGCAATTCAACCGTCGGGTCCCAGCAGCCTGACACAAGACACAAGCAAGCACCTAGTGGGGTCCCGACTGTTCGGGCATAACGTTGAAGTTCTAGTTTTCGCCATACAGTACCGTATGCTGTAATGTCTTTGAAGCCAAGTATTCTGAACCGTTCAGCTTTGGTTCTGTCCCACGTACATATCCGATTGTTCTTCTTTTCCTGGCTATGAGAATTTGAATGCTATTCCTTCCAGAAAATGACTTTAAAATGGTGGGATTTTACAGGGCAAAATTGTTAGGCGAATGTTCTCATATTTAAATCCCTTAAATACTGTAGCAGAACGATTAGCTGCTAAAAATGGTTGACGGGTCCCCTTCCTGGTCGCAATTATGTTGTTTTCCAAGAGGTGGTTGACGGGTTTATTTCTTTTTATCTCCACTGGGTCTTTTTCAACGTTTTGTCATCAGTTTCCCCATTGCTCTATGATCTCTTTCCCCACCGCTATATGCTTGCAAATGTCAATTCTTTGTTTTCCGTTTTGGACATTCTAAGAACTTTCCTTCGGCGTTTGTTTGATTGATGAGGAGAGAGCTCATTTTAGAGCCATCCAGCTCATTTTAGAACCATCCAGTGTACAGACATTGAGGGTGTCTTTTACTTGTAAAGCTTTCATTTTGGTACCTAATGTTGGAAATTTTGAGGGTCAGTTGGTGAATGTTAGCTTGGAATAGTTTGGTCTATCAATCCACCCATTCAATTAATGGTTGTTACCGATTGTTATCCTAACTTGTAAGTTGCTTATAGCACCATGCTTGCTGGTTTTCAGTTTACTGGCAGCCATTTTGAGATCAGTCTTGTTGTAATAATGTGGATGAAACAGGATTTTACTTACCAGAGTCTCAGCTGAGCACATTATATTTATGTATCTAGCTTATTTTCCTTTTGTTTTAAGGGATAGTTTATCGTTCTTTATTCTTAATTAGTACGGTTGCATTTAGCTTGGCCAATTTAGGTCGATGGTACTTGTTAAAGGGGTTGTGTCCTGAATCATTGGACTTCTTGATTGTTTGATGAGACATCGTGCCAGGGTCTCTTGCCTTTGTAGAATTTTCTACATGTCCTTGTTTCTCTGGACAACTTTTCATTTAATAGTTACAGTTGTGTATCTTTGTCTTACACTGTTACTTGTTACAACTGTAGATGACCAATAATTTCATCAGGGCATTTATTGAAAAATTTGATGTTAATTAGCACAATAATTAATTAAGAGGTGTAACACAGTATTCCTATAAACTTTCTTGAATGTTTTGGAAAATATTGGAAATTGAGCTTGTTTAAATGGTCAACTGTAAGCTCACAGATTCGTAATTATCATATTGTATTTGTATATATGCCCACCCATGTATCAGCAGTTCTTGGTTTCATAAATTTGTTGATGTTTTTGATTATGTGAGATCAGATGCCAGGCATGCAATTTATCTGTCACTTATACCGGTTTCAGATGTTGCCTGTGTGTCAGGTCCTAGAATTCTGTTTCTATGCTTGACATATTCTTATGCTCATGCTATTATTTACTCTCTGAGAATTGGACGATTAAGTTAAGGAAAGCTTGGAAGCTACCCTTTTTTGGTATATTGGAATTAAAGCCCACAGTTTGTAGGAATTTTGAGGAAGTCAGGATTTGACCGCCTAACCCCCTACAGGAGCTTTGCTCTTGAATCCAACCAAGTGAAGACTGGTGGGTTGATTTTGTAGTTAAGTTTTTCACTGTTGATTTCCTTGTTCCTTTTTAATCTCTCAATGTTCTTCCTCTTCCTTAACTTTGGGAAGGTAGCTACCATGGCAAATGACTGGTTTGATAATTAGATGTTAATTTCTTACATGATTTACAGAATACATAATTGGTTTTTTTTCGGATCTTATATGGATATACTCCAGATGGGCAAGCCTTAATCTAATGTTCAGGTTACTCCATTATGAGTTGGAGGTCACAGGTGCTATGTGTAAACAGTCTGTCTGAAACTGCATTTGACCTTTTGCAAGACTGCTCAGTGTAGGATCTCCATGAAATGAAATGCCCGTTTTATATGGATGTAGTCTGTCTATGTTGTACAAACTAAAATGCACAATTAGTGTTCATTTTTAAGTGGTTCCATCTTTCTCTTTTACCAAGTATTGTTCAGTTTTATTCACATATCCTTTCACAAGTTTGGAATACTTCATCAAAACCAGAAAATGTTAGTACTGTTGTATGTGCGGAAAATGTTCTTTTTGAAATACAGTGTAGAGTTGACTGACATTTCTCTTTTGTACTCAGCATTGGTGTGAATGAAGCTTCAACTGGAAGTTGTCCTTGCTTGTGCCATTGTGTGTTTCTGTACTCAGCAAGTGCTATGTGGTTAGTATCATTTTTTCCCATCTGTTGAGTTTGGTTTTCTACTTCTGTTAAAACACTAGAGGCTAAATGTCATTTACCATTGACCCTGGTATTGAGAAGATTTTGAAATCTCAGGAATATCCCATCACATGCATTTCAGCAAGGTTCCAATGCGCTTAGATATGTGTCACCCATTACATTTTTTGTGCATTGACAATGCAACTTATGACTTGGAGGGGTATGCTTGGAGATTCCTGAAGAATGCTTTTTATGTTCAAGCATTAAACAATTAATTAAATGAATGCTTCATGAGGTGTTACTTAAGTTGCAAGAAGCATAAATTTATCGATGCAAAGAGACGTACATATGGTGGTGTACAATAATGCTTGCCATGTGCACAAATACCAAGTATTTTATTTTGTTCTTCATTTTCTCTGGTGCAGATGAACTTTCCACTACATCAGGCCTAAATAACTGGACATGTACATGCTCAGCCCCGTACCAAGGAAATCAGAGCTATTTTGGATCTAACTGTTCTGCGTCCTGCAATTGCAATCCAGGTATGCCACTGATTATGGTATAACCATAGTCATGTCAGAAGTAGAGAACTAATATTATATGTGATAATTGCTACTTAATTTTTAGAAGATAAAATCCTCTCTACATTTTGTTGAAAGCCAAACCAAATGCTTGTTGTTAACCTAGGAACTAGGAAGTTAGGAGACAAAAGGATTATTGATGCCTAACATTAAAGGTCTGTGTCCAAATAAGAAGCACCGCAATTTGAAGCATAAATTGCTTCCACTTTTGGTTATCAGGGCTTTCTATTAAGACATAAAAAGTTATCTCGTCTGCATTGACAATCCCTGATGTTCTTAGGGTTAACCACTATTGATACATTGGCAGTTCTTTCTGTGAAACATCTAAAGGTCATTATATCTATGGTACTCTATTATGTCTCTCTGGATTTTTGCCACAGTCATCACTCTCATGAAGAGTTGCATATTTTTGGAGACTACCTAAGATGAATCCTTGCCTGCAATAAAAAACTTTTGGAAGTAATTTTTCAGTGAGGTCATTTACAGAAGTATTCATCGTGTCTGCAATCTTTTGCATGTGTATGGCAGAAAGATGTTTCACTTCAGTACTGCATTATCTGTATGATGGGTTTTTTCATACAGTTTAGCATTGTTGGTAGCATGCATTTCTATGTGTTGCAGGAGAAAAGTGTTGCTTGTGCTCAAGTGACATGGGCATGGTTAATCCCCAGCAGCTATCGTGTTTGCTGCATGTGTCCTGTTTTTCCCCATTCAGCTATGTATCAAATGGATGTTGCACTTTGAGGCCTTGTAGGCATGTGTCCCCATGATTGTGACATCATGTGTGTGTGTGTGTGTGTGTGTTGACAATAATTTCTGTCTCATGCTCACGTGCATGAAACTTAAGATGTAAACACCTCAATATGGTTGATAGCCATGAGTTAGTTGCCTTCTGATGCACAATTAGCCTTCAATGTGGCAGCTGGCACTCCAGGCGATACATGGACTTGCATATGTGCTGCAGATGGATTTCCTAAAGTAGCTACAGATAGTCATGGTAGCACCTGCTTTACTGCTTGCAACTGCACTTCTGGTACTTGTTCTTGTCATACTATGGATAAGCTGTTTTTATTTCCGCAAATTCCAAATTAAGGTTTTAATCCCTTTTTGATAGGCATTTATACCTTCATATGTATGTGAACTTTTAAGTTTCTATTTATGATCCCATCATCTCATGGATAAAGTTATTAAGATAAACTGGTCAGTTGCCTTATTTAATGAATAAACTTGCTTATTAACAGGGACAGTCACCAGTCCTCCTCAAGCATCAAGAAATCACATTTCTGGCAAAGTCATTGTGATCATTCTGCTACTATGTGTTATATTCACAACATTGGCTTTTCTTGCCACGGTGACATGCTATTTCTTACGAAGGAGGAAATGTCCCATGCAATCACCAATATTCTCATCAGACAGGGAAACAAGTTTCAATAGCTTTACTAACTTAATTAGTCATGAGACATCATTGAAAAAGAATGCTAATATTGATTTCCTCATTAATCCAGTTTCAGGTGGGTGGGATTTGGTCTGGCCATAGCATAGTTTGGCCCTACTTTAATTATTCTCCTGGAACTCATTATTTAAGCCTCTCTCTCTCACACATTCTTTTCTTTATGCAATCCAATTTTACAGGGTGTTTTGGCAAGTCTTCTTTCCTGTGTAGAAGCAAAACAGAGATTAAATATGGAACCATAGTCCAGTTTTCATACGCACAGTTGGAAAATGCTACTGATAAGTTCTCCCATTACAATCTCATAGGGCTTGGAGCAAACAGCTGTGTATATCGTGGCCAACTTAGAGACGACAGAATTGTGGCAGTTAAACGCCTCAATGATCAGGCAGGACCTGATGCTGATTCTCTCTTTTCAAAAGAGGTACATCCTCAGCTAGCCAATACTATTTTGCCACTGATTACTGCTGTCTCTTAATGTTAGCTATCTCTCATATTGGCAAAGAGTCTGTGCTCCACAATAGAAAGTTAGTAACATTGTTGTCTTGTGTAGGTTGAACTGTTGTCAAGACTTCATCATTGTCATGTTGTGCCTTTGCTTGGCTACTGCTCAGAATCCTTTGGGACACGTTGTGAGAGGCTGCTGGTATTTGAATACATGCCTAATGGTAACTTGAGGGATTGTCTGGATGGGAAATTGGGTGGTAACATGGACTGGGAGACTCGCGTTGGAATTGCAATGGGTGCTGCAAGAGGTTTAGAATATCTGCATGAAGCAGCTGCTCCAAGAATTGTGCATAGAGATGTCAAATCCACAAATATCCTTCTTGATGAAAATTGGAATTCAAAAGTAAGAATCTTAATTGTTGGATATTTGAAAGAACCAAGTTTGTTTATAGTCAATGCAGCAGCACATTGATTTATTGCAGATAAATGTACTTATAGTGTATGTAAATAACCATATTTCACAGATTACTGATCTTGGTATGGCTCAATGTTTAAGAGCTGATGATGTCTCCAGCAGTTCCAGTTCTCCAGCAAGAATGCAGGGCACATTCGGTTACTTTGCTCCAGAGTATGCAATGGTTGGAAGAGCATCTCTTTTGTCAGATGTTTTCAGTTTTGGGGTAGTTCTCCTTGAACTTATCACTGGTCGGCAACCAATCCATAAATCGACTAGCAAAGGAGAAGAAAGCCTTGTTTTATGGGTAAAGTAATGCATTTTCGATACTTGCATATGTTGGTAATTTACATTGAGTTTTTCAACTTTATAGTGCTTCAAAGTAAGGCCATTGTGTGCTTTGATTTTCATGGCATGTGATGTCCTTGGCCAATAATTGCTAACATAGATGTGTTTGGTTGATCAAGTGGATGTCTAAATATCAATACCAGTGTTATTGAGAAATGTCAGTGTTATGCAGGCTACTCCTCGTCTCCATGATAGTAGTCGGGTAACATCAGAGCTGCCAGACCCAGGATTGAAGGGGAAGTTCCCTGAAGAGGAGATGCAGATAATGGCTTACCTAGCAAAGGAGTGCCTACTGTTGGATCCCGATGCTCGACCAACCATGAGTGAGGTCGTCCAAATTCTGTCAACTATTTCAACAGATAAATCCAGACAGAGAAACGTGCCATTAAATCTTTTTCAGGTAACAATGTAATTTATAAATCCGTTGAGCGACTCTGAGTCAACTATCATATTGCTTGCAATTCAGTTGAAAATTCTTTCCCTGCTTCTTGCCATTGGCTTACAAGACAAAAAGATCCTTGTGATTCATATTTGTTTCATTTCTTGCTCCCTATCTCTCCCAGCGGAGTATCTACAAAACTTTACTGTTCTGCCAGCGGAGTATCTGCAAAACTTTACTGTTTTTACTGTTTTTCCCCTTAACTTTTAAGTTGCGGCACACGAGTGACATAATTCTGTTCCTCAGTTAATACGCCCAAGCATGCTCTCCTGGCCTTATTCTCCAAAGACAAAATTAAATAACTGTATCATTACATCATCACTCACTCTTCTTGATGGAAACTTAATCCAAGCAAATTTAATGAATGCTGAGAATAAAAATTTAGAAAGCATTTTTCAGGCATATTAGTTAGTGATTGTGCTGCATTACTTATTCCAAATCCTGCAGATTTCTGCTACATTTAGTGAGAAAATGAAGCCTCATGTAATAAGAGCTGACAGTAGGGCTGAAGACATTGTTGACGCAGATGAACTGAGACAACAAACATCAATTAGACAGAAAGCTCAGTATTCTCCGCCATCAGATATCGACCACACTGTCTTTGTTGGAAGCAAGGCTAGAGAAGCAGACACTGTTTCAACAAAGTACATGGAGAAGTTGATACTCTTGACTTCAAAGGCTCATGACTTGGATGATGAGACCATGGACTTAACAGAGCCTCGGCTTGAATCATTTCACATGTCTAATATTTGATTCTCCTTGACAAAGTACCCCCAGCATAGTTGATTCGTATAATACGCAGTTGGGTGTTACAATCTTGCTTTTTGTTACATAGAAGAGAAGCAAGCAAGCAAGCTTTTGAGTTACTTCTTTTATTAGTTTTATTTCCCTTTTTTATTTTTTTCAATTTGAAATCTGAAAATAGAAAGGTCACACGCTCTTTCATCAGTTGTATTTGATCATTAATGAACAACCAGAATATGTACAGAAAAGTCATTTTTCTTTCCCCTTGGGGACGATTTTGGCTTGACGGCCAATTATTTAGAAATCGAATGTAAGCATGTTGAAGCTAATGTGTCAATTTTGGTTAATCAAAAATCCAGGATTACAACATTACCATGGGAGGTGCATTAACATTACATTTTGATGCCGTGGTATACTGATACACACAAACACACACAAGTAATATCTGGTCTTAATAGTATCAATGTACGTGGTACTTGAAAGTCAATTTAATGATCCAAAATCTGGTTGAGCACTCGAGTAGTTTCAGCAGCTTATTTTGGCGAGCTCGAAGAACTTGGTGTGCTTAACTTGAATTTAATATTAATGTTATTTATTTTTTATTTTTTTTTTTTATCAATTGATTCTGACTGAGGGGGCTTCAAGACTTGAGTCTGAGAATTGCTCTAGTACCATTAGGGGAAAGCTAATTGTTATATTGCTGCTAGTTGGTGTTCATTTTTGGCAATTTTTTAGAACCATTATTTTGTGATTTTTGAATGGCAGTTGGAGCTATGGGCTGAGAGAGAAAGCAGACTACAGGAAAACAAAACGTATTTTTGAACATCTCCACTTTTGTAAGGTACCCTGATGATGGTATATGTAATGACTGCATGTGGCTTCTTCTTCTTTTTTTTTTTTTTTTCAAATAATGAAAGGAAATAGCTTCTCTGGTCCATAGTTGGGCCCTGCCTTTTGCATTCAATGGATCCAGCTAAGTTTGTCTGTTATCATAAAAAATTGAGTTAAATGCATTTAAATTTTCTGTGATTTATTTATTTTGTATTTCATCACTTTATAATTTTAATTCACACTATAAATTTTTTGTAATTTTTAATTTTGATAATTAACATTTTCTTATTATAATACCGTGAATTATTACTTTATATATATATACTTATTCTCATATAAATCTGGTTGTGTCTCATATATTTGTTATTAGTCTTAATATATATCGTGTGTATTTTTGTCAAAAAAAAAAAAAAAAATCGGTCAAATAGACGTATATATCAGTTCTATGTCAATTCTGTGCATCAAATTATTGTTTTTCTTTTTAAAAACATTAATTAGTAACCTAATTTGCAAGAATTGAAATTTATTTACACATTTTAATACAATCGAATGAATAGTTAGTCACTCGTTGGAGAACTTACCTCACTTGTAGTCATTTTAAGAATTTGGATTCATTTTACTTAAAAGAAGAAGAAGAAGAAGAATTATGGATTCAAATGGAAGAGGCTGCCAAAAATATACTTGTTTGAGCATTGTAGTCCCAAATACAGAAGAGAAGGATACCGTTTGCTTCTGCACCCACTTGTCAATGGCATCGCCACATGGTTGTAGCTGCACTGGTCAGTAGCCTAATCGGCAGACTATCAGACAGGCCATAGGGTAGGTGCATCCCCCGCGTGCTAATTGTACCTACACGCTTGCCGCATCTCAATCAGGGACGCATCAAATAATTCAAACAGATAACATGACATCTCCGTAAGTAGGGCCCTCGTTTCCAAGATATCACATCAATGACGTCAAACGATTTCTCCCTTTGTCGCGGAAATTCTTGTACTTGTGAACTATAAATTATAAATTAATGTGTCCCGTCCCACTTAACTCAAATAAGTAGCCTACCTGGCATCTTTGAATTCAATTATAAATTGCCAGGACGACATTACTGTTGGAGTATAGAGCTTGTTTAATTACAATGTCGGTCCAGAAATTCAGTCTCTTGTGCGTCCTGGCCCTAGCTGGCTGTCTTAGCTACACCGTCGACGCTGCAATACCAAGCCGTTTGGTTCCATTTAACCGGAGCAGTTTTCCGGCCGGTTTCATTTTCGGAGCCGGCTCAGCTGCTTACCAGGCAAACTCTATATATTGTGTCTACGTGTATATGTATGCTTCAAGACATGCGCATATATATACTTGTCAACTTGCACGCACACGCACGCGCACACCCACGACCACCAGAAAGCAAATTAAAGGGAAAATCAAGTAACACTTGTATAATTGGAATTTGTATGAATTTGCATGCTTATAGTTAAGGGTTTTTTCCTTTCACCTTGTAATGGCTCGGTATGTTTTTCAGTCTGAAGGAGCAGCATTAAAAGATGGAAAGGGACCAAGTATATGGGACACTTTCACCGGCAGACACCCAGGTTCAGAAATTTCGATTTCAAGAGTCTTTAAATTTGTTAAAGTTGAAGATCTCGAGTTTTAATTGTAGTCTTGTTCCCTTTCATCGTTGTTTCTAACATGTATGGTCATGAATGAACATTATATTATCTTAGCATAATAATTAACTGTCGAAATGACAGAAAAAATTGCGGATCAAAGCACAGGAGAAGTGGCGGATGATTTTTATCATCGTTACAAGGTACGTTGCAATGTGCTTTACATTCAAATTTCAAGTCCGTGGCCTGCAACTACGTTTGATTCTAACGAACAGACAGAGAAACATTAACAGGACGACATAAAATTGATGAAAGAGATTGGACTCGACTCCTTCAGATTTTCCATCTCCTGGAGCAGAGTGTTACCTAGTATGTTTGCCATGATCACTGGAATTGCGCTTTCAACTTCCTTTAAAAAAAAAAAAAAAATAAATGCATCTTGAATTTTATTATTATTATTTTATAAACGTGGTTTTTAAAAATTAAGCAGATATGAGGGTTTGAGTTTTAACCCTCAACCGTTCCTCCCTGAACCCTTTAAAGGGTTTGAAATGGCTAGCAAGCAAAAGCTTGATTATACAGCGATTATTGAGTTGTTGGCTTCATGTAAAACAATAGCAGAAAGAAATAGAAACTTGCAAAGAATTGATGAATCGTAGAAAAGGAGTCTGATCTCCTCAGTCCTAAGCTTAATGCAGCCTTAATATCTTTTCAGAGGGGACAATTAGTGGAGGAGTAAATCCTTTGGGTGTTAAATTCTACAACAACCTCATCAACCAGCTCCTGGCCAATGGTACTCATTTTTCTCTCTCCAACAACAACAACAACGTTGAATCAGTCAAACCCATGTGTCTCTTAAAAGTTTCACTCTTGATGTCTGATGATATGTACTGTCATGACCAGGTTTGAAACCATTTATCACCCTACTGCATTTTGATGTTCCACAAGCCCTTGAAGATAAGTACGGTGGACTACTGAGCCCCAATATTGTGTAAGTTATCCCCCTTTACTGCAAGTCATCAAAATCATTTTTGGGTAACCACCAAAAATAAAGAAAAAAATGTTTATATTTTATTTATGCTTTCATCCTAACAAACTTATCATGAAAAATAAGTATTGAAATTTAATATATAATCAATTCTTACAACCTATCCAACAAGTTAAATTTTTATATAAAATTACTTGCATTGAATGGTTTCTTGACTATGCTACATGTAGTGGGTAATGTAAATTGAATATTGAAGAGGTTTATAAAGAGTCAAGCACAACATATGTAGACTCAATTGCAAGCGAGCAACTTACACAAGTACAACATATGTAGTGTGTGCATTGAATACTTTGAACTTGGTAAATGGAATCAGGGCGGATTATGTTGCGTATGCGGACTTCTGCTTCAAAACGTTTGGGGATCGGGTCAAGCACTGGGTGACGACCAACGAACCAAATGGAATGATCTTGAATGGGTACTATGGCGGTACGTTTGCACCGGGGCGATGTTCCAACTACGTCGGAAATTGCACAGTCGGTAACTCAGCCACCGAGCCCTACATTGCAGCCCACCACTTGCTTCTTTGCCATGCAGCCGCCGTGAAATTGTACAGGGAGAAGTACCAGGTTTTTACTCATTCTTATTTCTACCTATAGACAGTTTCTGTATTGAATATGTGATCACAATAGAGTAATTAATTATGCCATTATACCATACTCGCTCTTTAAAACACATGAATAAAAAAGATGAGAAATTAAAAAAGGGAAAAAAACAATAATGTAAGAAAATTCTTTCTTCCAAGATCATATGAACGTTGTTGCAATTTGCTTTGGTGATTGAATTTTTTAATTGCCTGAACAGGCACTTCAAGGTGGAAAAATAGGTATTACGATTGTGACCAACTGGTACAAGCCAAAATACAACACGGCTTCCAGCCGTTTGGCCTCCTTGAGAGCCTTGGATTTCTTCTTCGGATGGTGAGCTTCAATAAAACTCGACGTAGTTGAGCACTCAATCACATTCAAATAACCTCGAAGTATTTCCTAATTATATATACATACACGGAAGAGATATTCATGATCGTTTCACAAATGGATTAATAGGTTTGCACATCCAGTAACATTCGGAGACTATCCCCAACGCATGCGATCTGCTGTTGGAAAAAGACTGCCCAAATTCAGTGAAGAAGAGTCAAAGATGCTAAAAGGGTCTCTTGATTTCCTTGCAGTAAATTACTACACAACAAATTATGCAGAAAGTGCACCTTTTTCCAGCATTGTCAACGTCAGCTATGCTACGGATAGAAGAACTACTTTGACAAGTATATTTCTCTAATTTCTGGATATTTTACCGCGTTATTTTTTATTATAGATGCAGGGCAGACCCTGATTATCAACATATGTAATTAATAATTATTATAATATAATATTTATATTTACATTTAAAATACAACTAATTTATAATCTTATTTTTACCTCTTTCTTTTTTTTTTTTTGTTTTTCATTTGATCTAATCTAAACTCGTGATTTTTAATATTGTAGCTGATAAAAATGGAGTTCCCATTGGCACCCCCGTAAGTATTCATTTTTTTCATTCTCTTTTCTCCTCTTTTTCCATACATCTCTCTGTGCTGTGTGACATTAATTGAAATCTGTTTGATAGACTGCTTTGAGCTGGCTTTTCATCTATCCAAGCGGTTTTGAAGAGTTTCTGCTGTACGTGAAGGATCATTACAATAATCCAATTATTTATGTTACGGAGAATGGTACACATACTATATGTCCTTTTCTCGATTTTCCTAAGCAAGATTATTTGTTTCTTTATAGAATTAAAAGAGGAATATAGGAATTGAACTTAATTAATTAGCACAATTTTAATTGCAGGAATGGCAGATAATGGCTCGTTGCCACTGGAAGCTAGCCTTAAAGACGGGTTGAGAATAAGATACCACAGTAGCCACCTCTCGTATCTTCTGAAGGCCATCAAGTGAGTACTTTTTCCTTTTGTGGGCTGTAATGAAATTGGCCCAAGAAGAAATAATCATGATTAATTAATGCTAAATACTGATGATTGATGAAAATTCTGGGAAATGGGTATTGGTGCAGGAAGGGGGCAAATGTGAAGGCATACTATATATGGTCATTTTTGGATGACTTCGAGTGGGACGCTGGTTATACTGCTCGCTTTGGCATCACTTACGTTGATTACAAGAATAATCTGAAGCGGTACCTTAAGTACTCTGCTTATTGGTTCAAGATGTTCCTCCATAAATGAATCTATGTATCATGAAATCCTGGAATTATCACTGCTTTTTACTGGCTGTGTGATGGATATTCAGCAGTGAGGAAAGGATGAAATAAATAAAATGCAAAGGATTACCAATCCTTATTAAGGGGAAACTGTTCTCTTTTAGTTTTCTTCTTTTAGCCAACACCCTTCATAATTCATGTTGCATTTTCTATCCATATATTTCTTAAATAATCCTTAATTTAATTTGAAGATATATCAAAATAATAAAGAAAAAGAAAAGCAAGTGTTGCATTTGGTAATCCTTTTCATTTTATTTGGACTTTACCTCTACGATATAGGTCAATTATATTTAGTCTATACACTTATATAAATTCATATATATTTTGCTATGATAAAATAAATTGTTTAAATATAATTTTTTTTAATTTTTTTAATTAATAAATTTCTTCTTCTATTCCTGTAATTTTTTTAATTTAAAATTTTTCTTATAAATTTTATATTTTCTTAATTTTGTAATTTTATTAGTATTCACGTAATTTTTGCTTTTAAAATCTTTTGATAACCTAAAGTTTCTTGCCGAAAAAAAACATTTGATGTGTAAACAAATAAAGCACAATAAACAAACAAGTGTAATAGTGAACGAAATGTAAAACATACTTTTTAATAGTTTATTGCACATTTTATTATAACTATTAAAAACATTTTATCTTATTTATTTAAATTTGAAATAATAATAATAATAATACATGGAACTCACTGTCACCTCACCCCCTCTCCCCTGTCTCCCTTCTCCGGCTGCGTAACTTTTTCCTAAAAGTTTTTTACCGCTTTGCAGCCGGTTGAATCTGCTTGACCACCTTGGTTAAAGTCGACCTGCCGTGAGTGCCCAGTAGGTTTTTATCAACATCACGCATTCTACGGCTTTTCTTCTGGGGCCTAGGCCCGTTCCGATCCCTGTTCTTCCCTTAAAATCCATGGCTAATGCTCAGTCTCTCAACATGGAGCCCATTGGCCCCGTTAATCTTAACCCATTTGTTCATTTTCGGCCTCAATATTCGGAAAAAAATTTTAACCAAAAGCTCAACTCTACCTTCACAGTGACTCTCTGCAGGTAATTTTGTAAGATGATGTGTTGAGTGGTGCCAATTTTCATTTGGGTAGAACAGAAAGTTGTCTCCTTGCTCAACGTGGGCAGGCCCAACATCTAAGAACCCGACTCAGCAGTCGGCAGTGATGGAACTATGGATCGGCCCATGCAATATCCAACAGTCTACCACCTTAGCCTTTTCTTTTTTTTTTTTATTTATCTTTTTCCATACATTCGAAACAAACATTAGCCGAATTCGAGTGCATGACACTTAAGGTGGAATCCCTTTTTTCCTAAAATAATAAAAAATAAAAATAAAAATAAAAAGTTGAATCCATTCTTAATTGAAGCAATGTTTTCCAAAGCAAATCGAAATAGCTAATTGATTAAAAATCAAATATAAATTCAGTTTGGTTTGTCCTAAAAAAATCATCATTTTTTAAAATTGATAAATTAATTGATTAGATTACAAATCAGTAAAATAATTACAAATTTTTCAATTTGGTTACCTTAAAAAAATTGTTGAAAAATTAAAAAATAATAAATTTTAAACTCAAAGAGTAAAAGATATAATTGATAATTTTTATCAATAGTGATATAATTTTTTTTTTAACATTTTGATTTTTTTAAAAAATAACAGTGATATTATTTCATAACTTTTTTTTTAAATTATAAAATATAAAAATTAGAGAAAATATTTATTTGATATATTTATTTATATTTTAACAAAAATATAAAAATATATATATTAAATTATATTAATATTTATTTTTTAAATTTAAATTATTTTATTTATATATTAATATAAATAATTAATTTCTTAATTTTATTATATATATATATAATTATTTTAATATAATAATATAATATATATAATACTTATAAATTACATATAATTATATTTTATTTATTAATATTTATAAATAAAATATATAAATGTTATCATTTTTATTGATTTTATCAATTTAACATCAATTAAATTGTTAAATTTTTTGAATTTTTTAGTTCAAAAACTTATTTAATTCTTTAAACTTTTTTAATTGAAGTGGGGTGGGAGACATGTGGAAAGAAAATTGCTTTCCATCTTTTGGTGTGGGTTCAATATATAAAGATTAAAGAAAACAAATGAAATAAAAATATCAGCCGAAAACGGTGGTCATTTCAAACTAAAAAGCGCATGCAATGTGCATTTTATGATACAGACATTCAATTTCTTTGTCCAATTCCACCCTCGTGAATATATGAATTTATAAAAAAATTAATTCATGGGGTTAACCAAATAAAAACAAAAAGTGACAAAAAGAGAGAGAGAGAGAGTTCAATAATTCCTGGCAAACTTTGGGAGCCCATAATCTTTGACCTTGTTCCCTGGATCTTCGAACAGGTGAAAAGTGCAGTTGGTGCATGCATCGCCTCGCCAGTATTTTATTAGGTCTTAAAATGCTGTTTTGCTTTTGGCGATCAATTTGTACTACATGAGTTCTTTTCCCTTTTTCTTTGCCCAAACCTCAAGCTCAAACTTTGAAGGCAGCAAATTTCATTTCCAAGCAAATGGGACAAAAAGTTAACGACGTCCTGACAAAGGATTAGGCTTCAAAATGCCCCAGCATTCTTAAGCTCTTGGGCTGGCATCCGCTAGTTTATAAACCAAATAGACTTTTATCTTGGTCCAACAGGTGAAAACCCATAAAATTGTGGAACCCCGGAAATTGCCAAACTCAAAAGGCTTTGTTCTTTAGGTTAAAGCTTGCATTTGGGACATTAGTATAGATTTAAGAAGAGAAGACAATTTCAAAAGAACAAGGACTAGGTCTATAGACTTACCCCTTCATGAGGAAGGGCTTGTATTACTTAATGCTAAATAAGTGTGCTAAAGACACTCTGATTGAGCCATACCAAAGTTTACCACCAAAAGTGAGACAGCTTCAATTGGAGGGAAGCATAACTGGGGCCCATTAACTTGGTCAGAGTCCCACATTCCTCTGCAACATCATGCCCTCTTTCTCTTGTTAAGGGGTATTGCTGATTGGCCCTACTTTGACTGTTGGCCTGGCTTCACTCTTGTGTGCATTTTGACAAATATTGGAAGTAGTAGGCTAGGCTATAGTTTCACATGCCACTTTATGGATTTCTCGTTATTAAACTTGCAATTTCTATTACAACAGGGTTAACAATGATTTAGAGAACCTACTATCATGATTCTACATCTTGGGGCGAGCTCTGTGTTTCTTTAGTAATTATGTTAGCATAAGACCAGAAGACCACCAAGTTAAATGAGTTTATAAAGCCAAAGACATTGGAACAAATCTCTCTAGTACCTCCATTGTATCCTTTGACCATTAACAATTACTTGCCTAACAAAGAGGGAAGGATCTTAATAAGCAAAAAGAAAAAGGGTTGATTACCTAATCCTCTGTTGAACAAGTAAAGACAAACTCTATCCTTGCTAATGATCCAAAATTTAATGAAGACTTTTAGGGGTAAATGCAATTACTTTCAAATTTGTCATTTATTGTACAAGACGATATTATCGTTATGTTGGGTATACAGTTCAAAGGCTTGCTTCCTCTTCAGATTTAAATGATCAAAACCTCGAGCTATGATGCGTTTGGTGTACCGTTGCCATCACAAACTCAACCGGGGTCCTTTTGACTGATGCAACTAATTTCTTGAATCTTTGAAATATGCTTGAAGATGCATGTGACGGAATCATCACAAAACAAATAGCACATTCTCTGATGAACAAAACAATATGATATTATTTATTGGATATTCCGTTAATTGAATTGAAATTCCCTGGCTGGATATATGTAGTACAAGATGCAGATACACAATGTCATTCGAAAAACAAGCAGACTTTGTTGTCGCGGTTTGTAAATGAATTTGCCTTTGTGTTATCGTTAATATCTACAAGTGCATCCACTAGAGTACCCTCCATTATTATCTAGATGTGGTCAACAAATTGTTGACTAAATACGTTGGTGATTCTTTTGGACTATGAGTTTAGCAATTGGGCCCATTAAGCATACCATGGGCGCAGACCTTCAACACTTGATGCAATTCTGAGAAAAAAAAAAAAAATTTTTTTTTAAAAAAGAAAAAAGAAATAAAAACTATACTTGAACTAACAATTTAAATTTTTTATATGATGACGGATACTTGATTCTAACACAAATGAGAAAAAAAAAAAAAAGGAAAAGATAGATATCTTTGCTGCTTGATGCGGAGATTGAACATCTGTTATTATTTTTACTAATGATGACTTGCCAACATGCTCTGCGGCGTTCGTTGGGTAATGGTACACCTCAATTGGCCACTTATCATCCAAATTAGAGGCTTTGATGCCATTTTCTTTTGAGCAAAGTCAAAGAGACATGTTTCTCTTGGCATGCTCATCAAGCAGAGAGGATAATTTCAATTAGTGCCTCCGCGAGAAAGTTTTAATTCGATCACGCGCTATTATTCTGGCATTTGGACATGATTTGATTGTGCAACCGCTCACGATGGATGCCACGATTTCTTCATCTTCGTCGCGGTTGGCATAAGACATTTATAATCAAAAAGTCTTCCCGTTTTTTTATTTAATTGTAAAATTTTACGTATAAAATAAATTTGTATTATGTTCACAGTTCCAATCTCATGAGTTTATGCATAAAAAAAAGAAAAAAAAGTGTATTAGACTTTATCTAAAAGATTGAAGTTCAATTTGAAAGGTTTCTTCACAAAGTTATTTCTTTCTCTATTGCACCAAGTATTATGCGGAAGAATAAAAGACAGACATCCCCTGAAAAGTTCTTCCACGGTGGCCAATATTCTCCACAGTTTGTTCTTTCTACCATGTGGCAAACTTACCAAAGTCCAACCCCAAAATTTACACAAGGGTATATAATCATTTCGGTTGTTGATAAAATAGGCAAGTGAGAACAAGTTGAAACTGTTGGTTTCTTTAGAGTTCTTTTTTTTTTTTTTTAAATACTGTTTTCTTGGAAGAAAAGTAGGGTGAATTGATAGAAGGGGGAGGGAAATGATACGAAGGATACAGCTAATCCCAACCCCCCCACCGCCCTTTTTTTTTTTTTTTTGGGTCTTTTGGAAAGAACAACCGCGTAGAGAAGAAAACGAGAGACGGATGAGTTTTAACTTATTGGTATTAATGTCATCTCCAAGATTAAAGAAATTTAATTCGAGATTTATTCGAAAAAAAGAAAAAACAAAGGGATCAAAATAAAAACATTTAAGATGTAAACAAAATTATTAATATAATTTTGAGTAACTATAATTAGAATTAATAAACTTCTGAGGGAGGGACAACACTTCATCTTTTTAAAATTTCATACAAAATTAGGGTGGAAACACGAATTGTATACGAAATTTCATAAATGGTTTATCAAACCCGTATAAACCAAGAAAAACAAAGATAAACTTAATTATAGTTGTCAATCAAACTAATGATAACCCAATTTACGAGCTTGATAAGTGGTATCCTCGGACTAAGGTATCGAGATTGAATCCAATCCAAGAAAATTAATGAAAAAGAAAAAGGTCGAATCCAAAAAAAAAAAAGAAAAAAAGAATGTGCACATACACATATGCCATGTACCGCATTGGTGGGCAAGTGAATCAAATTTCATAGTAAAAAAAAAAAGAATTTGCAAATTGCCTTTCATTGCCAAAAGTAAGGCCAACAACCCCATGTTTAAAGCAAATACGAGCTACTCCTAAAGTATTACGTGTATACTTTTGCTTTCTCCATTTGTTTATTGATGGATTTTTTTTCAATATTTGACTTTGAAACGGGGAAACTTTGAACCTCTGCATTGAAGTTGAGATTAGGAGATAATGACCAGCCAACGGTCATGAATTAGAGAGAAAATGACGTGACATTCCATTCCTCTTCGTGGACAAATTGGAAGTCGGTGGTCACTTTTTGTTCCAGATTAAAAGAACTTTTGTTTTGTCAAAAGTTGAAAACCACTGGCCATTGCCCTTTGATGCTAAAGAATTAATTGTTGACTCTACCATGTATACACACTATCTTTCAGGCGCAGTGCATTTGTTCCAATTTTCAGGTATATTATTTGAGTTTGAACTCATAACCCATGGCTTCAAAACAAAAATAAAAAATAATAAAAAAAAAAGGTATCTTCTAGTGAAAGTTAAACAAAAAAAATAAAATAAAATTTATGCCCTTCCAAACGGAAGCCGCCAACAAGCTTTCCCTAATTCCCCTGGGAATATATTTAATATGGACTGAGGTTGCTTGTCATAAAAATTGACCTTAAAACTAAAGCACCCGGCATGACATATTGGCGTACACACACGCCTGAAAAAGCCCTAAAGTTTGTGGTCAATGCACAAGAGCACTGATTAACTTGGGTGGTTGGCACTGATTAAATGTCACATGAAATTAATACGGTCGCCAAAGCCGTGTGGTCCTGGCTAGGGGGTTTCAATCAAAGACATGGGGCAGGAAAAATAGCGGAATCTTCTTGAACTATAAAATTGATGAAAGAGATGTCTTCCTTATCATCCCCAAGCAAAAGAACGCACGTTTTTCTTGAGAGTATGCAAATGAGCAAAGAAACCGTGTTTCCTAGTCGGCAAATTGAAACCGATTACTCTGTGGCTTTGGATGCCATTACTAGGATGTTTTACGACTGATTGTACCAGAAAGAGTGTAGTCATTATCTTTATTGTAATTGTGCTGCAGGAGTTTCCAAAATTTGAGACTTCAATGAGCTGTCAGTGCCATGGAAGTTTGGTCGGCAATGAGCCATCATTATCATTTGTGTATTGGGGGTAAATATTCTGCAAGTCCAGAAAATTCATGAAGGGATCTCAGATGCATGCTTCAAACGACCGGATGCAAATAACAATAAATTCACAAATTTCTATTAGCGAAAAGAGTAAGAAATTATTGAAACAATACACATGCATTCAATCACTTAAAAATATATGTTCATTAGCTTAAAAATTCTTTGGATGGTTACCTCCCAGCCGTCATTAATTGACTCACGATGATGTCAATGCGTTAATACCCCACATACAAGTGTTTTAACCCAAGGCATATTGAACTCGCTTTGAGAAGCAGACAATTAAATGTGGCACTGACTTTCCAAGCATAAAATGAGAAACAAATGATTAGCAAATTTAGACTATTGAGTGTTTTGGTGGAAGTGCATTGGCCATCAGCCTGCCAAAAGGAGGGATGCACGCGGGGGAAATTCAACAATCATCAAATGGAATTGTCCGATAAAGGAACTTGGTGTGTAGGTGTTTTCAAGAGGAGGGGCGATCACAAAGTGTTAGTATACTTGGCAGATTGCAGTCAGAGTGGAAAGGGAAAATGGCCATAATCAAGCATAACCCATAATACAAAGCTTATTATAAGCAAAAATGGTGGGGTTGAAACGAGTGGATCACTTATATCCGATTAAGAATTCCTCCAATAAAAAGCGAAACTCAATTGTGTTACTAACTAGTACAATGCTTAAGCCATCGAATATAAAAGTTTCTAACAAACAGGATATATACAGTACAAGAAAGTGAACTAGAATAAATCTGAAACATTTATGAAAGGGGTCGAGCCCATATGAATCTAAGTAGAGTGTCACTCCCAACATTTTTATTCAATCTCTCAATAGAGAGAATTATACTTCAAATATCGTTTTTTTTTTTTTTCTTGTAAAGAAAGTAAGTGATACTATTTAAGAGTTTGAAGCCCGATCGAGCATGTGACTACTCACGAATTCATCACCAAATTTCCACCTCAAATGGTGATTGAAACATATATTAAGTGAGCCATGTTTCACTCATCAATTGCTTCCTAAAAGGTTTCTCTCGTCGGGGCTTGTCTGATTTCCTTATTTATTCTTTATACTTCTCCTACAATTGTCTTATCTTTCTTAGGTGTCCCTATCTTAAGCTTGTAAATTTTGAAAAAAACAATGTTAATGATACCCATCAACTATTTAAATAAATTGATGATTATTTTTTTTTTAAATTAAAAAAAAAAAAAAAACAATTGATATGCAAGCCACAAAACGCCTAAACTAACCAGTCCAACACAAAAACTGTAGTGCATACAACAAAACACCTCTATGACTAAAAATGCTCAATATTTAGTCATTAATCACATCTCTATAAATATAAAACTATAAATACTAAATATGGTATCAAAAAAGAAAAAACCTATGATCATAGAATTCAAATCTTCATTTTTGAAATTTTAAGTTCTAATCGTAAAAAAGTGTACAAGATTTATAAAAATTAAGAAAATTACTTTTATTATATAATTTATGATTTAATATATTTTTCAATCCATTAAAAAAAAAAAAAAAAGACGAAGAAAGAGACAAAAAAAAAAACTTATCACCGGTTGTCATCTTTGGTAAGGCATAATGTCCTCAGCGCCTCTCAATCTTACTGCCAAGGTTTTCAAGATAGGAAATTGGTTTGTGCCCACCCAAAAAATAATGTCCACCTATTCATCCAAAAATTTTCAAGCCGATTGGATGCATAGTCAAAAGCGATCATATAAATATTTCAACAATCGGGTGTAAATAATTATAAATGACAGTTAGCATTGACTAAGAAATTACTGAATAGTATACATTGCATCCGATTGATTTAAGCATATCTCCAATTATTTAAAAGATCTTGAGTGAACAAGTAGACATTTTTTGTGGATGATTACCTACCAATCATCTTTTGGTAAAATTGAGTTCAGGGCAATACACAATGTAAAGTCATGATATATATATTTGAACTTGGGGGCTTCGATTTGTGCACTGCTTTTGAAGATGTCGCATTGCAGTTGGTTGCATTCATGAAAGGGAAGCCTAAGCTACCGCATGGTCATTAGTAATGTGCTTTTTATTTTAGCCATAGATATTCAATACACAAAAACTTGCACATGTACTTCTCCACCATCTGGTTAAGAGCAACTTCACGTCTCAGCAGAGTGAGTCTCGCAGTCTTTATCCCAACCCCATATTGCCGGGAGATTTATTGTGTCAGCTGGATGATCAAGCTGTAGGTTCTTCCCAGCAGCACACCATCTAAGGTAGTCCAACTTCCGACCCTAGCTCTTGCATCATGTGCTTGTTCCGGATGCATGGAAGTTACCTACAGGATAGTCCATTGATGCCACATGAGACGTCAATTTAAAAGGTTCGATCTCTTTTGACATTAGATTCTTAAGATAGTGTTGGGTCATATTTCACGGTTCAAAATCTACATTACTCTTCAATCATAGGATAAAATACAAATATATATTTGCACCATTTAATCTCTCAGTAATTTATATTCTTTGGTTATAACTAAGTTTTGTACAGCCTTGTGTTATCTCATTCTCAATCAGTATATCCAGCTCAAAAAAAAAATAAATAAAAAGTCTCGATTAGTATATATATTTTAAAAAAATCATTAATTATTTGTTTTCTGGTAATAACTGAGGCTGGGTTCTGCCAGGGCAGCAAGCAATACCTAACTGCATCAAAAAGATGAAGCAATGATGGCCCACCGTTGCCCTTCAAACCTTCATGTTTCATTTCTTGAGCAAACTCATATGCATATTCCTCGAGAAAAATCAATCAAAAAATGCCAGTGAAGATCCAATTTTATGCATTGATAAGGATAATTCTTATGGGTTGGAATGAGCTTCTAGTCCATTCCAATAATACT
Source organism: Rhizophora apiculata (assembly GCA_037832385.1). NCBI lineage: Eukaryota > Viridiplantae > Streptophyta > Magnoliopsida > Malpighiales > Rhizophoraceae > Rhizophora > Rhizophora apiculata. Next base: position 4,291,622 of record CM075440.1, read on the forward strand.
CGTCACATCTCCTCAGTGACCTAATAAAAACTTTGTCTTCTTATGACAAGCATGTCACCCCATGCACTTTACGTATTTAATTTAAATTATTTCTCTGATGATATGAAAATATCAAATTTTGACTATAAATATTTTATAATTGTTATTCTAAAAATATATATTAATTAATTAATTATTATTATTATTATGTTAATTATATTACTGAATTTCGTAATTATTAATTTAGGTATCTGAATATTCATCTCAAGTTTCAACCAAATATCTCTTAATTTTTTTTAGTTTTGTATGTCATAAATTTGATCTAGCTGTGGCGTTCGCACCTGGGTCCTTCTCATCTCGATTTCAACCAAATCTTATTCGATCATGCACCAAAAATAAAAAATTGCATTAGCGTATGGGCCACTTGCATATATGCCTAGCAATTGATTGACTAAGAGATTAGCTAATCAACTAGTTGTTTGTAGTCACATTAAAAGGAAAAAAAAAAAAAAAAAAGGTTGTCAGGAGATTAATTTAACTTTTAATAAGCATCCATTAAACATCCAAAAAAAAAAAGAAAAAAAAAAAACAAAACGGTTGCTCCTGATGAAACATAATCACCAACACCCTGTGGGCTCGGTGGAGTGTGTAAAGTAAAATAAACTAGAGGGGTTATGGTCAATCAGGTCAAGAACTTGCTACCACGGCAAAATCCTCTTAATTTGTTCGATAAATATGCCAACATGTCCTTTTAGACTTGGTATGACTAACAGCTCAGCACAAGGCATCCGTAATGGGTGCACCCTCCTTAATGCTAGATGTAGTTTTCAGAAATTTTTAGAAAATAAAATTACACCTACACCAATAACTGAATCATTTTAGTGTAATGACGGACGCTTGATCGATGCGTCCATGTCATTGGGATGTTGGGGTCTGACGATCCCTTGGCTTACCCGGCATTCACTATAGCAGAATGCAGGACTTTAACTGGGCCACCTCACCACTGCAAGCATTAGACTTATACGACAGTAACATTACGTTCAGCACGCAAAATGAGTATAAAAATGTTATTGCGAGAACAAACGGCCGGACAAAAGTCTACAAAGGTTGGCCTACACGTGTTAGCTGAATCACAAAAAGGAAGATGCTTAATTAACTTCATATTGTACTTGCGAAAATTAATATATAAAGAAAAAGAAGGAAAATAAGGTAAAGGGAGGCGGTGCCTGAGCAGTGTATTGGGACAGAGAGAGAGAGAGACCAGTGGGACAGCATGGTTTGGTCCTGCGCAGAGTGAGAAGGTGAGAAAATGGAGGACGTTTGTTTCCTTCTACAATAAAAAAACAATTGTTTCCTATGCATACAACAAGTATATCTAGGTAAGGTGGTTGAAGGCACAAACACAATGGTAAAATTTGAGTACTTTCCTGGGAATAGTCCAAGAAACAGGTGAAAGCTTTGGATCAAAACAAAAAGAAAAAAAAGTGTGAAAGCTTCAGGAGTAAGGCTTTTTTAAAAATTATGAATCGTTCTTATAGAGACAAATTGTCATATAAAAAAATCGACCGACATTTATGCTCATGTGGATGAGATTTCTTTCTATCACAATGTCTTCTTCAAGACTTTTAGATTAATTCTTGATCATTCAATTCCAAGCTATTTCTTTGAAATGAACATTTCGCTATGCTTTTTTATTTTTTTCCTTTTAAGTCAGGAAAAATATTGGTGAACATGAGTCTCCAAAGTAAATTAGGCTGCCAAGCTATAAGCCTTGGCATCTTCTTTTGCACATGAAGTTACAGGAAATTTGAGAAAAAGTTCAACGCAGCGATTTTGATGCAATCCATCTAATCGGTGGACAAGTGCCGAGAGATGAGAATGCATCGGGATCGGAAAATACAAATAATTTTTATGTAAACCCATAACACTGAAAGTTCAAAAACCAAAAAAAAAAAAAAAGAGAAAAATTTCAATTTTGCCTTCTAAATGCGTCAGGATGTTTTAACGACCTTCGGTTCATATCATTTCGATGGCGAAGGCTGCAACTTGGATCTCTAAGAACAGGCGAAATTTGTGCAAGAGACCCAGAACTCACATGCAAGAGATACAGCCAAAGGGACAAGAAGCCTCAAACAGTTGCACTTGAAACGACAGCCTCTAAGAAATAATCTTGTTAAACCCCAAAGAAATGTCAAATGACACGTACATTTTTTAGAAGAATAAAAAAAGACTTTACCGTCGTGTCAAAATAATCAACGTGTTTTCATCTGTTAGAAAACCGACTCCAATTCCACCCTTATCAACATGCATAACATTAACATCAATTGCGTCGTTTTTCAAAAAAAGAAAAAATATCCAACTTGTTCACCACCGTTCATGTGTTTAATAAAAAAAAAATTTCGTTTGCGTCATAGTCATAAATTCAAATCCCTGCTAACGCGTTTAGTAAACTTTTGAATTATTGGGAAGAACTTCTTTGATGCGTACAGGGTCTTAATCAGTTTACCAAATGCAAACGGTGACAATTTAGACTCATATTCACAACTGAATCCAATTGGTTTGTCGGCTTGCTAGTCACCAAGCCTAGGGTGAGGCCGAATTTTATGCTACGAAGCTGTGGAGCATGGAATTTACGCGTGCTAATTTGGGACTGTGCTGCTACCTTTATTATATACATACGAACGAACCCACTTCGCAAACTGGTCAAGCTCTGGTGGGTCACTTCTAAACTGAAAATATTAGTTCTTGTTCGTGAGAGGGAGAGAGGGAGAGAGATGGAGAGAGAGAAGGAAATGAAGCAATCAAGATTCAAGAGGATTTGTGTTTTCTGTGGGAGCAGTCCAGGAAAGAAGAGTAGCTATAAAGATGCTGCTATTGAGCTCGGAAAAGAACTGGTAACTATAATGCCTCTCTGTTTTGGCTCTGTTTTTCCAATTTTTCTAGCTTTTTAGCTTGTTTGTACTTGTTTTGTACTCTTCAATCCGTTTTTAGTATCACTTGAACCTGTGATCTTGTTATGATGCCTCCTTTGATATTGCTTTGCTTTAGAACTTTTAGTCCTCCCCAAACTCGTTACTCCTGTTTTTTATTCTCTCTTTTTGGGCTAAATTCCTTCCTTGTTTTCCTTTTGTTTTACTGACAAGTAAGTAAATCAAACATCTTTCTAATGCTTCATATCAAGTTTGCATCGATGGCTTTTAAGAACTTACACTGATGCTGGCTGAATCCTTGGCTTTGCTTTCTACGCTAAGGACAACATTTTGTTCTACTTCCCTCCTAGCTACATTGGTCAGCCAATCCATTTCAGACAATGAATACGAAGACACCCGTTTGCATCTTTTGAATTTTCATTTCACGTTTTGATATAATATCTGTCTTTTCATATCATGTGCTACAAATCTACGACTTAAACTTACTTTGATGGGTACTTTATTTGGTCTTAAAGGTGTCAAGGAACATTGATCTGGTTTATGGAGGAGGCAGTGTTGGCTTAATGGGGTTGGTTTCTCAGGCTGTTTATAATGGCGGCCGCCATGTGATCGGGCAAGGCATCTGTTATTACTGTTTGTGATTTTTCTTCCCCGTGTATTTTCAAGTAGTTGAAGAAATGATTAATTGAAAATAAATGTTAATTTTTCACCTTTTTATGGACATCTTAATAACCAAGTTTATTCATGCTATTATGTGCAGAGTCATCCCCAAGACACTCACGCCCATAGAGGTATCATTTATCTTATTATATTTTCCAAGATCCTTTTTTTCCAACTTTACTTTACTGGAGTTAATTTGGGTGTTAATGATGGGTGTGACAGTGTGTTCATGAAAGAAAGGGAGAAATCATTATCCTTTTCCTCTGTTGTTTCCCTTGAAAGGGTTTCTTTTAAAACTTTTATTTTCTTTGCTTCTCTTTCTTGCTTTCTTTCTTTCTTTTTTCGGTTTCTTTCTTTTATTCTTGTGTGGTCGCTACTTTTACTTGATTTTCTACCTCTCCTTTGTTATACTCTGCTCTTGTGAGCTTCCAATTTAGACCTTTCCACTGAGTTTCAAAACTTTTTTGGGTTTTCGCATTTGGGTTCTCCACGAAATCATACCCACTAATCGACCTGAAATGTCTGACAAATGCCCCTCTCTGAAATGTCTTATGTGCCCACTAGAAGATTCTTACGATTGGTCAGAGTAATGTTATACTTCTTGCCATGGCACCACTTCATTATCAGGTTTCCATGCTGTTTATAGTTTCATTTGGTATTTGCCTCGCTCTTATGATCTTCTGTTTGATGGCTTCGGTTTGAGACTTTGAGCCCACCACTACTGTTCTGTATTTGACCTGGTGCTGCATTTTTTTTTTCTTTTGCAGATAACTGGAGAAACAGTGGGGGAAGTGAAGACAGTTGCTGACATGCACCAAAGAAAGGCAGAGATGGCTAGACAATCTGATGCCTTTGTTGCATTGCCCGGTTGGTATATGACTTGGAAAATTCATCATGCCATATCCATTAATGTAGTTAAGACAGCAACAAATGTAAAATATGAAGACCTTGTCATATAATCAGAAGACAACTAAGCCAGTGATGACAAATAAGGCTAAGAATCAGTTTTGTTCTTTACTATGATCCCCAATCTATGACACTGAAAATTAAATCAGGCTTCTGATAAGCCCTTGCAGTACGGTACACATGCATTCATATTTTACCTTTGTGCCATAGCACTGTCCCTTAGCGAACAGATTGAAAGAATAAAAAAAATTAAAAAAAAAAAAAGGATATATCTAAAAATGGTATCTGGTATTTGCAGCTGCTTTGGTGATTAAAATGCTTTTCTTATTGGCTTAATAATTCGAAAATAAATAAATACATACTGCTTTTCTGCCTCAATTTTCTTGGAGTATAGGCTAGATCACAGTGTGAGAAGTCTGGAGAGAGTCCGGTGCTTAAAAGGACCCAGAGAGCCTCTTAGCGACATGCTTAGCCCAATAGTCATTTGGTATCTTACGGACCGGGCATTCAAGGCCTATACAGTCGATGCATAAGCAGCCCAACCACAAATTGATGTTTACTGCTACTAAAACTTTGGAGATAAATTTTGATTTGAGATTTTATTAAAAAAAATTAAATTTTTCATGGGGGCGTTTAATTTGTTTGAAGGTGGCTATGGGACCTTGGAGGAGCTTCTTGAAGTCATAGCCTGGGCCCAACTCGGCATCCATGACAAACCAGTAAGTTCAAGTTTCTCTTTCCATCTGCTCAGATTTTGAAAAGCATGCCAACTTACTACAAATGAATTGGCTGAAGGACATTAACAACAATCACTTTTGAAGGTGGGTCTGCTGAACGTGGATGGATATTACAACTTCTTGTTGTCATTCGTTGACAAAGCAGTAGAGGAAGGTTTCATCACTCCAAGTGCACGCCATATCATAGTCTCAGCCCCTACCCCAAGAGAGCTAGTGAAGAAAATGGAGGTAACTAATATTATTAGGAAAAAATCTGACTACTCTTCTTCTTTTTTTTTTTTCTTTTTTTTTTTTAATTTTTCAACCACTGTTTCGAGTTAAAATGGTTTTTTTTTTTTTTTTTTTTTTTTTGGGTTTTCAGGAGTATTCTCCGCGGCATGAAATAGTTGCTCCAAAGCTACATTGGGAGATGGAACAATTAGGCTGCTATGATATTGATATCTCAAGGTGAAGAAGGGATGGACTGAACATGAACATTTAAATGATTAAAATGCTCCTACAGTGGGAATCAACCTTTTTTTTTTTTTTTTGGACTTCCCCCATTTTAGATGGATATTATATACTTGTTGTATTACGCGAACTATATAAAATTGACCTCAAAGTTGGAAGCTTCACTACTCCCTTCAAATGGGTATTTTGTTATTTTCTTGCTTTTCTTCATGGCTACAAAATTAAGGTGGAAAGGAGACTAAATTAGAGTTACCAATTTATGGCATTTTCTATAACGAGCAACCATTTTCTTGGCAATCACGTAGAATATTGCACAATTGATTTCTAATCAATTTAAATTATTCCTTTTTTTTTTTCTTGAGATGTAATAAATATAAATTATTCAAGTTCGAAGAACATTCTGACGATCAAGCTAATGCTGGATCCATAAGCTCCTGGCTGGAATAAACTGCATTGATAGCAGTGATAATGTGAGGAGAAGAAGATGGTCCGCCCCATCAAAGACCGTGAGAGGAACAAGATGGACTAGAGTGTTAGGGCAGGCCCATCTGGAGGAGGCCTCGGACAAGTCAGCTAAAATGGATCCAAGAGAGGCAACTGGGTGCACTTGCGTCGGCTTTGTTCACACAATTCGCTCACCTGTGGGGCCCAATACTATGGGGTCCAATACTGCAGTTTCTTGTCATGCGAAACCCAACTTATCCACAATGCCCTTTTTTATTTTGGTCGGGGTGAAAACGAACAAGCAATTTAACAATTGATGGCTTTAAGCCCCTTGACTTGACTTGACTTCACTTCACTTTACTTAAATTTTTATTAAAATTTTAAAATTTAAATAATTTATTAAATTAAAAAAATTTTAAATTTAAAATTATTTAAATTAAAATTTAATAAATAAAATTAATATTTAATATTAAATATATAAAAAAATTTAATAATATTATTTTTATTTTTTAAAAAATTTAAATATTAAAAAATATTTTTAAATTTTATATAAATTTTTAAAATTAATTAAATAAAAAAATTATCTTTAATTCATTTATTTATAATTTTATTTATTTATTTGATTAATTATTTTTAAAATTATTAATTTTTAATTTTATTAATTTAATTTTTTAAATTTTATATTTTATTTAAAATTATTAAATATAAATTTTATATATTTAATTTTAATTTATAAACATAATAATTAATATATTTTATAATATTTTTAAAAATAAAAAATTACGATAAATCATGCACGTTTCATACGTATATGTATATATTCCTTTTTAAAAATTAATTTTAGAAAAACCCTCAAACGCCGCTCGCTGTCTCTCTGCTTCACTGTATCAGTAACGTGTTGATGGAATGAACGTATGTTCCCAACCATAACGTCTCTATTGTTCAATTACCACGTGAATTTCTACTTCCATTTTTCTTAATCGATCAATGCGATTGAAATTCGTTTCACTTTTCTAATTTAAAAAAAAAAAAATTGGTTTACTAGAAAATTATCGAGATTGATTGATGCATGCCGTAGTTGTTTCAAAACGATCTCGAGAATGGGATTGCTTCCTCTTCTGTGGCCGACAGGACACGCCAGCATGGGAACCATACATTGCAGGTTTTAGAATTTTGAATTGTTTTGTTTTGTTTTGTTTTTAGTGTCTGATTGATTTGATTTGTTCACTGTTGTTCAGTGGAACTAGTAGAAAGACAACTAACGACAATGTCCGGCGCGTTGTGACCACGATTCTCGGAGTTGTCTTTGGTTTCTTTGTCGGCATTTCCTTTCCGTCCCTTTATTTTTCCAAGGTTTGTTTGTTGATCTCTGTTTTGTATTCTGTGTAATAACATTACATTTCGGAACCGACATCTCATTGGATGGTTTGATCTGTTCTTTGCCTGATTGCAGATTCACTTACCTTCAAGCATTGTACTATCTCGAGATGGGCAGCTTATTGGTGGTAGAAGTAGATATGATAGAAGCCAATCAGTTGAATCTGCTGGATCAGGGAATGTTACTAAGGTAACCTATGCGCGTGCAGCCCCGTTATCTAAGTTTGCATTCCTTGCTTTTTGCTTATCTTGTCTGTGGCGTGCTTATTTTCTATTCCAGATTTACGTTCCTACGAATCCCCATGGTGCAGAGTTATTGCCTCCCGGAATCATCGTGGCAGAGAGTGACTTTTACTTACACAGATTATGGGGTGATCCTAGTGAGGTACAATGTGTAAGATTAATAAAGAAATGACAATGATTGTGCATGGATGTTTTTGTTGCTAACTGTCTTGATTGATTCTAAATTTAAATCTGTTAATACTGTTTGTGGTTTCTTGCATCTATAAGATTAATAGATGAGAGTGATGGCAGAAAATACTATGAGTAAGGAATATATATATAATAGATTAATAGATAAGCTGAGGCAAAAACCTGGGATGTGCATTCTGAGGACTTTTGGTTTGAGATGTATGGATGATTCAATCTCCCATATCTGTCGATGAAATGTTTTTAATTCCTGCAATTCCCATAGTTGATGTCTTGAAATTTGCAGGATCTGAAGAAAAAGCCTAGGTATTTAGTGACATTCACAGTGGGTTATGATCAGAGGAAAAACATTAATGCGGCAGTTAAAAAGGTTTTTGCAGCTGGATCTTTCCCCCCATTTTGGTTTCATTTTTTTAAACCTTTTTCAATTCCATTAATATTGAGACATATTCTTTTGTATTTTGTGCTAGTTTTCTGATGATTTCACAATTTTGCTTTTTCACTATGATGGTCGGACAAGTGAATGGGATGAATTTGAGTGGTCAAAAAGTGCAATCCATGTTAGTGTAAGAACGCAAACAAAATGGTGAGATCAATGGCTTTTTTACTTGATAGTTCCTAGTATCCCCTTTATTTCTGATGCTTTTCTCCACTAGTAATTTATGAGTTAGTGAACAGTTCTCCAGAGTTAATTATAGCATGTTAAAAAAAGCAGAGAAATACGGTCATACAGTTGGGTGATAGTTCTGAACTAAGCTCACTCATTTTTTCCATTTTTGTTTTTCAGGTGGTATGCAAAAAGGTTTCTGCATCCTGATGTTGTTGCAGCATATGAGTATATATTTATATGGGATGAAGATCTTGGAGTGGAGCATTTTAATGCAGAGAAGTAAAGTTCTCTCAAATGTGTTGTTTTTCTGCCCAAATTTGATGGTACATAATATTTTACTTTGTTGCATATGAACTACCAGATATATTCAGTTGATCAAGAAACATGGTCTGGAGATCTCTCAACCTGGTCTTGAGCCTAACAATGGACTTGTGTGGCAGATGACCAAGAGGAGAGGTGACACAGAAGTTCACAAGTAAGCTTTCTTACTTTATTTGTTGATTAATCATATCAAGTTAGATTAATGGTAATTTGAAAATCATTTGCCTTTCAAAAGAGTTGTCATGTGTCCAGACCTTGTGCAGGGATTCAAAGGAGAAACCAGGCTGGTGTAGTGACCCACATCTGCCTCCATGTGCAGGGTATGCTTTCTCCCCACCCACCCACCCACCCACTCCCCTTTTTTCTCACATATACCCACACACTCATTTTATTGCATCTGCATGCTTTCTTGTTCAATTTCTTTTTGTGTTCTTTCAGCTTTGTGGAAATCATGGCCCCAGTATTTTCTCGGGAAGCTTGGCGTTGTGCCTGGCACATGATTCAGGTATTTTTTGTTTCAGGACTTTTTAGTGATTACCTGTAATTGCTTACATTGCTGCAATCAGCTTTTAGCCCATATATGGTAGGAATCAGTTCATATTCATGAACATTATCAGTAAATGTAGGCATAGTTGCTTAATACACAACATGACACCTTTGTGGCATTTAGTTTTTGGCATAAGGCTTTTCATCTGATATCACAGTAATGAACCAATAATATGTTTGCAGAATGATTTAGTGCATGGATGGGGGCTGGATTTTGCTCTCAGAAGATGTGTAGAGGTTAGTTGTTTTCTCTGATGTTGCCTTCCCTTTTTCCTGATAGATGCCTAGTAGGTGTTCAAATCCCCTTGTTACATCCTGCATAACATGATAATTCCTCTTCTTTTGGGTGGTATGGCACAGACTTTGGTGTGTTATTACTTCCTCACCTTATGGATTACACTTCAAGGGGTGGGGAAGTAAAAAAGATAAAGCACATTGGTCCAAATGTTTTTTGATGGATATCTGCACGTCAAGGCATATTTTCTGCATTATGTACTCAAAACAATTTGTTCTTTTGTGTCCACATAACAACATGCATGTACACAGCTGAAAGGCTTTAATATACAGGGATTTCTAAGATTCAGTTGCATTGATGCATATATGTGTAATCAATCAGAGTACGTGACTTCAATTGCTCTCTATTTTGTGCAACAGCCTGCACATGAAAAGATTGGAGTGGTTGATTCACAGTGGATCATTCATCAAGTAATTCCTTCTCTTGGAAGTCAGGTGAGATGTCATTTGCTCGCAATATGATACACTGGTAGCATACCTGATTTACTAAGGACATATGAATAGGAGGAAAAACTCTCAGAAACATATCTGTAAGTAGAAAAACAATTTGTTATGAAATTCAAGAATGTTGCATAAAATTTCTGTTCTGGGAGTTGGCCTTGAGTTATGATTTTTGATGGAGAGTTGGAGAATGGCTGCTGCAAATTGATCCCAATGTTAATGAGGATTTGAAGTGCTTACCGAACAAACAACCAAAATAGATATCTTTGGCCACTAGACCGAAGTTGTCTGGATTATAATATTGTTACTGAGCTGTCATGTGAGTATAACCTCACTCTTCTCGACTGATGTGATGCTAGATCATGGCAGGCAACAATTTGAGCCTTTAAATAACTCGTAGGATAAGCAGCTTTTTATTTCTAGTATCGCCATGTAACCTGTCTTTTCCTTTTCCTTCATGTTCTTTAGTTTTCACCTCAGTTTCATTTATTTCTGGGCATAGTCTCACTCTGTATTCTTTTCTGTAATTTTTGTCCTTTAAATGTTCAGGGCAAGACAGACAATGGGAAAGCACCATGGGAAGGGGTATGTATACATAGACAAGTACTGTGGTATCCTCAGTTTTCTGTTTTTGACTTGAGTTATCGATATTTTGAAGCAAAATCTGTTTTTCAGACATGTAAAGTGGCTATCTGCGCTATCCTTTTTCATTTTCTTCTGTAATTTTTTACCCTTTTGGCTATCACAGGTGAGAGCCAGGTGCAAAAATGAGTGGTCTTTATTCAGGAATCGTCTTGCAAATGCTGATCTAGCATATTTTTCTCAGATTAAGAAGGGCTGATTTATGCTATACAATTCCGCTGCACCTGTCTGTGCACGGTACTTGGCCTTGAGAGGTGTACTAGATTCAATCCTCCTTCATATTGTCGTTCAGTGGCTGCCATATTATTCTGTGAGTTACATAAAAGAAGAAAACTTGTAAATATATAGAATCTCTAAATCTCAGCAGAAAGGAACCTCAGCTATGTTGCTTCTAGCATTCTAGCATTGTTTTCTTTCCCTTCCATCTCCATTAGCGCTATTACAACTGAGGCAAACCATAAGGTGATTGACCTGTTCGCCTTGCCGAAGAGAAAACTTAATTAGAGCTACTGTGCTCAAAATTGTAGCAACTAAGATTCCAGTTCCTCTCACGACTGAAAGAACGGGATTTTTTCTTTCTCTTTTGGCCGATCGACTCTGCTTTTTGGGCTTCTCGTTTGTATCCTTGGCAATTGGCACCTGATCAACTGCTCCAAGAGGGTTGCCTCCTTGCGAAGAGCTCCTTTTCTTTTTTTTCCCAAGAAAAAAAAATCTAGAAGTATATCAATCATTGCACTTATGAATTGAGATTGTGAGTCTGAGTAAATCTTTTTTACTTTCAATCTTGATGTTAATAAGTCTGAATGTAACATAACTTAATCTTAATGTTAATAAGTTCGAATATAACATCAGGCAATCGACATTGAGGAGACTCAAATTTGATCTAATAGAAAGAAAAGTACACTAAATTACTAATTAAATTATCACTTCGGGCGATAAAAAGTGACTTTTTTGGTTGTTATTATTGGTAGCAGGGACTCCGATGTTCTCTTGAAAATATATTCAATTAATACCCTCTGAGTGACAAATTCCCTGCAAATATTTTGTAATTTTGAACCTTGGTCAACTTAGCATTCTCTTTTGAATGATTTGGTTTCAACATTCTACTTCTATTCAGTCGTTCATTTAACCTAACTAAGCAAATGAACTTGGTAAGGTGCGAGGAAATCGGCATTTGATACACCTGACTAAGATACTCAAATTATATTTAACCAAAAAAAAAAAAAGCTACGTTTTTGCCACGTAGAACATATAACCTGAATGTATATGACTGAATATCATCTAAATATTACATCTGTATTTTGGGATTTAGCCAAGTGCTTTCATAGGAATTGTTGACATGAGAAAAGCATTGTCCTGATTTGCACAGGGTTGGTGATGGTAATGTTCAGATCTGGTCTAGCAAGTGGTCGTTTCTGGAGTGAAACTCAAGCCATCTCACCGAACATCAAATTGAGTTTGAGGGTGCAAGGCTTTTTGCTTGCATTGGCCGATACCTAATTTCATATGAGAAATGCTCACTTCACCTTCCTGCCTTGTGTGCTAAGACTCATTTAGTTAGGATATGTCCATAACTGCTTAAGAATGACGTCAGTAGTAAAGATTCCTTTAAATTATTTGTTTGAATTTGGTGGACTAGAATGCCCTTTTCTGAAAACTTCTGCTGATCCTATTCAGGAGGGTGAACAAAGGAAAAAATAAATAAATAAACAAATCAAGATGAAAGCTAAAAGAAAATCTAAATTAAGACCTTCCATTAATGAGTTGTATATATGCAAATTAATGGATTCATAGAGGTTAAGAGATAAGCAAAAGTTACTCGAAGAAAATGGTGTCTAGTTGTCCTTTGAAATGGAACTCTTACCATACTATTTGACTGCATACGTATCCCCAACCAAACTTCCTTCTGGAAGTGAACTGTGTGAGAACAAAATCCAATAAACAAATAGCCTGATATAACAGAGTTAGGCACCAAACTTCACATAGTGCATCAAGTTATAAGGGTCCTGAAGTTTCATTCTTGTACAAGCCAGCCACAAAAACTGAATCCCAACACCACCCCGCAGCCGGCCACCCTCTATCGTTTCTTTGCTGCTGCATCTTGGCGGACTGTTCTCGTTGTATGGAAGAGTTGTAAGCGAATTTATATATATATTCCCATTTGTGCAAGAACACTGTTATATTTGCAAGGTATGTGCAAGTTATATGATCGACTTGTCAGTTTTCAAGAGGTTTTGGAGTATCTCTGTCTCTTCAATCACAACACTTCCATAACTTGTCACAATTTTAAATTAGGCCACTCATGTATATAGGGTATAGCAGGAACAAAGCAAACTGAGTAAGAGACGGAAAAAGAGGTAAATTGACGATGAAATCAATATTCTAGAACTGTTTGTTGTTGATCATTCTGATTTAATGGCTCAACAGGTGATATCTTTTGTGTGACCAATAGGTCTAGATACATCACATTCTTAGTGTTTGGAGTTGCAGAAATTCTGAACTTCTTCTAAGTAGAACTCAAGTCAAAGAATGTCTACAATTTGCTCTCTAACTTCTTTTTGAGCATCATTTTCTAATGATTCACACACATATTATACTCCCTCTTAAGACCTATGAAAATTAGTGAAAGAAAGTGTCTTTAATATTTCCTCTCACCCTTTGCCTTGTTTTCTTCACATCAGTTTTATTCCAAGATGGGAGAAATGTCAAGCTTCCAGGTGGGAGTTATTGGTGCACTCTTCCTTTCTGTTGCATCATCTGTCTCCATTGTCATATGCAACAAGGCTTTGATGAGCAACCTTGGCTTCCCTTTTGGTAAATGCTCTTCATTTAGTCCAATGCTCACTTCAGGTCATCTTCCTGATAATGTGATGCTAATCTATTTGTTTTCCTCTTTCTTTCTTCTTTTTTTTTTTTTTTTTTTTTTCTCTCATGGGGTGAAGCTACAACTCTGACTAGTTGGCACCTCATGGTAACATTCTGCACCCTTCATACAGCACAACGATTTAATTTGTTTGAATCCAAGTCCATTGATGTGAGGACAGTAATGCTCTTTGGCATTCTGAATGGTGTTTCTATTGGGCTCCTCAACTTGAGCCTTGGATTCAATTCCATTGGATTCTACCAGGTAGACATCTTTTTTCTTGGCTCACATATTTATAATCTACCTTGTTTTTGCATGACCATATTTAGTGCAAAAGGAGAATCTAATTTAGCAGTATGTATGAATTCACCTAAAATTAGCAGCCTTTCTTGGACCTATGGTTGCTTGAAAGGCACAATGTGAATAGAAGACTTATCTGGAAATTCCAGATTATGAAGTCCATTTAAAGCAGCCCAAATGTAATGTAACTTCACCGGTTATTCACTATTATGTCTGCTTACTTTTGGAGGTTGTACGCTGCAGATGACAAAACTTGCAATTATACCATTCACTGTGCTGTTGGAAACTCTTTTCCTCAAAAAGCAATTCAGGTTAATTCAGAGAACTGTATGCTGCTCAAAATATATTCAAACAGGACACTTTCAATGCTTATTATGGCTTTTAATTTTTGTTTTGTAGTCAGAAGATAAAATTTTCTCTCTTCTTTTTGCTGGTTGGAGTTGGCATTGCCTCTGTAACCGATCTCCAGCTCAATTTTCTCGGGGCAATCCTCTCTGTCCTTGCCATTATAACAACCTGTGTTGGCCAAATTGTATCCTTTCTTTAACTAGGACGATTACATTCTTTTAAAATGCTTACAAGGATATGGCTACATTGATCTGACTCTTCCCTAGGCCCACCGTGTGGGAACCTTGTGCACTGGAAATGCCCTTTCTTTTAAGCTGCTTGGCACAACATATTGAATACTTGTGCATGTGCTGAAGGAGTTGATTCTTAACTAGATTCTGAATTCAGCTGACAAATACAATACAGAAGCGGCTCAATGTATCATCCACCCAGTTGCTTTATCAATCAGCCCCATTTCAAGCAGCAGTCCTCTTTGTTTCAGGACCTTTGGTAGATCAACTACTCACGAAAAAGAACGTTTTTTCCCACAAATATTCTGCTATAGTCTTGGTATATGTCACTAAACTCTTTTCTCTCTATACGTTCTTGCCTACATCTCTCATACTATTTCACAATGCTATGATACGTATGTTGTTCCTAGCAATAGTACAATAAAATGTGTTAAGGAAATGGCTATTGTGCAGGCATTCATCATCCTTTCCTGCCTTATTTCTGTGGCTGTGAACTTTAGCACCTTCATGGTCATCGGCAAGACATCGCCGGTTACATATCAAGTGCTTGGCCACCTGAAGACGTGCCTGGTCCTTGCCTTTGGGTATACCTTGTTGCATGACCCTTTCACATTGAGGAACATCATTGGGATACTAGTTGCCATCTTTGGAATGGGCTTATACTCGTATTTCTGCACCCAAGAGAACAAAAAGAAACAATCAGTTGACCTTTCTTTGGGATCTCAGGTACTCCTTTCTCTCTCTCTTGTTCACTTCCAATAAAGTTCTTCACAGTAGAAAATTGTTGGTAACTGGTCTTGAAATGGACCTCTAACACCTAATATGATGTTGCTAAATTATTTTGTACGCTAAGAAAAGAAAAAATTGCACGTACCAACCTGTGTTAGTCTGAAGTTTATCTAAAAGAGATTTCTGGTCACCTACCTACGTAGCAGTATGCTTATGAAGTGAAAAATGGGGGTGTTGCTTTGACAGGCGAAAGATAAGGACAGCACACCGCTTCAAGCCATGCAAGACAAAGAAAGCCATGAATCAAAGAAGTCAGCAAAGGACTCTGCCGTTTAAATACATAGGATTTATGATTAAAACAAATGGTTTCATGTATATGGGTGTCCCTTATCCAGGACACTTTGTTGAGTGTAAATGGTTTTAATTCTTTTAAATAAACTATGTTCATTTCTTTAAATCAATTCATCCAGAATTTTTTGTCAAACCACTTTGTAACACAAATGCATGAAATTATTACATATTGCTATGTGCCAATGGAATTCCATGTTATATCAGAAATAATAATAGACATATTTTACTCGTCAATTTTCAATACCATTAATAAGCTAATGTGGGTACTTAGTTAAATGTGTGTTACAAATTCAATGTAACACGGTTCTCTGCTTGCACCTCGACAGATTCATGTATTGCGTTACTGTCCAAACTCAAGACGAGCCCCATTCAATTCCCCGAAGAACGTAATCCAAGTCTGGTTCAAACTTGAAGGCCCACAACATTTGTTTTCTTACAGAAGTGAGCCCACGGGCTTTATCCCTTGTAGCCACGTTCCTTTTCCATCCAACTCCCAGTGGATCACATTTGGTAAAGAGTCGTGACATGAACTGTTCCGTGTACAATTTGGCTGCCTTTGTGTTCATCCACATGCTTCGGGCAGTGCGTGCACGGTACATTATTGGAAAATAATAATTTGGAATCGTTTGAGCCTTCAAAGAGTGCTTCTATGGTTATTTATAAAAACACTTCACTGGGTATTAACTTGGATTTTTATCTTTATGTTTTTTAGTTTTAATTCTAAAAAGATGTATGGTATTCATGGACACGAGAAAAATTACCTCAATTCAATAATTCACAATTTCGACTCTTAGAAATTTATTTAAAATATATATATCTTAGAAAACTCCTATTATAAGAGTCACATGGTAGGCGATAAGCCATAATCTCATTCTAATGTCAATTTAAGAGATGTAATAAGATAGTTTAAGGTTTCAATCATAGGTAGGTAAACTTCCAGATTCCAGGGGGGCAAGGTTGCTTAGAATTGCTTGTCAAAGCAATCAATTAAAGATAGATCGGAATTTTGTCGAACTGTAACCAATGATTCCTGTATAGAACCAAACTCTAGGTAGAAGCTCGGTTGGTCTCCCCCTCGTTTGATTACAAACAAACGAAGGTTTTAGGGGTTCAAAGCTGAACCCTTCAAATCCCACAAAATGTGAAACTGTAAATTATGAACAACAAAGGGGAACAAAGCCATATTCTCATTTGTTACCTTCCCCGCTTGTACAAGTGATTTGGGCTATCTTAAACATGATTTGTTATGATTAAAGAATATATATTATTGGTTCTGAAAATGATTTACTATTATTGCTCACAAGCACGCAGGAATTATAGACATGTTCTTAGAACACAACGATTGACGATTATTCATAAACAAGCCAATTAATATAACTATATAAGCGTTAATTAAAACTATAAGGGTCGATATTCATAAAGAAAATTGCAATTTGGCGGTTTTAGCACATTCATATGAGTGCAAGAAGCTGTTACAATCCCAAAGAAATCCTTAATAAAATATAATTTAATTGGAATAACAATTATTAAAAGCCAACATTTTTATTTATTAGATTCTCGAATTATGAAACACACGTAAACCACCGGACCGCTAATATTACAATGACATGAAATCACGATAAGATCCCATCAATCATTTTCTTCTTTTTTTTTTAATAATAAAAAATATATTACATAAATATTAAATTTTAAAATTATTTATTAATATTTTTATTCAATTTTTTTTACGAAACACCCACGTGGCGGCACCAATAATGACCTCTTTGGACTTTTGATAACTTACGTGTGACTGTGATGCACTGACTGCCTCCCACAGCATTGCCATTATCGATATTATATTACAATTATTTTTTTAATTAAAAAAATAAGAAATGTGGTATTCATTGGATTTTTTTTTTTTATGGTAATTTGTGTGGAAATCTGGAGCCGACAGGCTGCTGCCTCTATCGATTTCCATTCCCTTTTATGAATTGTCAACTCGACTAGGTCAACCGGTGAACTTTCCTTGCAGAGAATTAAAATTAAAAAGATAAAAAAAGGAAGGTGCATCTCATGACTTATTAGTATTAAAGCTAAAAAATTACAAATAAGGCTTTAATCAACAGAAAGGACAACCAACAAGATATTGATACTTGGGGGAAAGATGATTGTTGCAATTTTCAATGCTATTTTTAATCAATAATTAAAATTGCATTTGACTCTTAATTTTGTATATTAATCGCCAATACCTAATAAATTAATGTACATTTTAAAGCAGGTATCATGTAGCTTTAATTGAAGACCAAGACAAAAGCAACTTCAATCTAACATCAAACAGCTACTCCCAAGAACAAAAATTTGACTTCTTATTAGAGACAATCAAACTTCACTCACCATGAAAAATTAATGATAATTTAACGCATTTTCACTCTCTAGACTTAAATTTAAATTTTTTTAACTATATTTTTTTATAAATAAAAACAAAATATGAGTTTAAGTATGTTTTTAAATTTTAAATTTATATGCCATAACTATTTTTTTTTTCCTTTCTTTTTTTTTTCGTTTAGAATGATCCTTACTCAAATATTAAGTCTCCATGTAGAAGGAGGGATGTTGAAAGAGAAAAAAGGAAAATAAAAAATAAAAGGAGTGTTAAATGAGTTGGCCTGTCTATTTTGGGGTGCAGATGGTGGACCCATTGTTTTCTTGGAATCTCAAAAAAGGAAAAAGAAAAAAAAATGAAAAAGGAAAATAATTGCTTATTGGTAGCTTAAGATGTTCTGTTCCAGGAAACAACATCAAATACAAGCCAGGCAGACAGCCATGCATTCATCAATTAGCCACATCTTTTAATAAGAAAAAAATATATACATTGGACCACACGACTTTTTTGTTTTTTTTGTTTTTTTTTTTTTTTTATATATTATTGAAACATCAATTTAAGTTGGGCTGGCATTCACAACATCTCATGCTCAATTGTATCATGAACATTTTCCCGACATAGATGCTAAAGGTTCTTTAATTTGTTTTCCCCGGGGGCATGGAAAATGCCCATTCCTATGTCCCACAAAAGTCAAAAAGCTGTTATTTAATAATTGACGTTTGTGTTCCTCGAAAAGCAAACTCAGAACATGACTTTCTCTCTTCACAATTTTAAATTTTAGTTTTAAAAAAATATTATAAAAATAAAATAAACTATTTTCATTATATAACTTATTACATAATAAGTCTCTTAATAAAAAAAAAAAAAGAAAAATATTCATTTTGCCTCCATATGGTTCGAAGCAATATCATTCAAAGTCTTGTAATTCAGTTCTTAATCATTTTAGCATTTTGAGATTCTATGTGAATATCTGTTGGTAGAGTTCAGTTAA
Source organism: Rhizophora apiculata (assembly GCA_037832385.1). NCBI lineage: Eukaryota > Viridiplantae > Streptophyta > Magnoliopsida > Malpighiales > Rhizophoraceae > Rhizophora > Rhizophora apiculata. The sequence continues at coordinate 4,310,562 of CM075440.1, forward strand.
ATCTGAATGTGTAGCACGCACCTTAAAAATTAGACTTTAGTTTGTTTTTTTAATTTTCTGATTTTTGTCCAAAAAAAATAAAATACTCAAAAAAAAAAAATGAAGGGAAAAAATAATTCCAAAATTGTGTCTCAGCCGGTAAATTAATTTACGAAAAGAATTAAGATTGCTTCAGTCATTTCTATTATAATAAAGGAATAAATGGTGAGAGTTATCATTTTACCTAATAAAATAAGAAAAGAAGGAAAATTCTTTTCTTATTTAACTAAAGTATGAGAATTTATATATATATATATATATATATATAAAAGGAAATTCTAGCTTGCCATTGGTATGGGACGCGTGCAGACACGTATGTCACTCGTGCAGTTTCAAATAATAGATTCTTAATTAATTAATATTAGAAGTTCAGAATACCAAAATGATACAACTTGCTCCTAAAAAAAAAAAAAAACAAAAAAATGAACCCAACAAAGCAAAAAATAAAAAATAAATAAATAAAAATTCCTTAATAAATATAAAAGTTACTTTTGCTACACTCAACCAATTAGATTAACTACTACAATTATTTATTTTAAATTGTCAGTCACTAGTTTTCAATTTATTCTCAGTCAGTGGTCATCAACTGCCAATTATAAATTGTTAGTCGGCAACTCGTGGTTGAATCAAAAAGATGCTTTAATTTTTTTTAAAATAAGTTATGATAATATTAATTTTAATTTATAATATAAAATTATGTATGACTTTGAATTAAAAAAATAAAAAAAATCTCATTTGTTCAGTGATAAAAATTGATATCCTTAACCTCTTGTGATACGCTATTGAGCAAAATGCATCAACTATAAGTGAATCAATTTTTACATTTATACGATAAAGTCAGTACTCTTAAATAATTTTTATTTTACCATTGAATCTACCCAAAAAAAAAAAAAAAAAAACTGCATTCCCACGAACGAAAAACCCAAAAAAAAAAACCTGGTCTGTCCTTAAAAATCAAATGTTCAAGCCATTAAGCAGGATTAAGGAAAGATGATTAATGGGATAAACAAAATATATTCCCTATTATGAACTAAATTATCATCTCCAAATTAATTAAACATGGCCTGTAATTCAAGTCAATATTCCTTAACATTTAATATCTTCCCCATGCCATGCCTTCACATTTGCAGTTGAATTTTTTATTTTTTAATTTCTTTTAATGCAGGAGAAGTCTCTACGTATGGAAGAAGACTAATGAATTTCATACTCTCCACGCCGCGGCATTGAATTGAAGACGGCAAGACTCAGGGTTGGTTGACAGAGAGGGATGCTGTGCCGGGGGATATGCCTCCATATTCCATTTTCATATTGCCAGCCGAAATAACGACAAGTCAACGAAAATTTTTCGCTTTGGAGTCAAAAATTACAAGGAAGATAACACGTCGCTTCTAAACGACAATATTAATAGCTTACCATGGAAGTTTGGTCATCCCTTTTCGCAGCTTTGAAAAGAAAACAAAAAGAAAATAATACTCTACATAATTTCGTGAAAAATGATCTTGCTCGTCAAAAAGACAAATTCTATAAATATATTTTTGTAGTTGTGTCGAATACTTCACAACGAAAGTTTGGCCTTTTTTACATCATTAAACCTTCTTTAATTTAATTTAATTTTTTTTTTTTTGTTGGTAAACTATTAAAACAACATTAAGATTGATTTTAACTTAAATTTAAAATTGATCGTCTATTTCTGAAAAGTAAAGAAAGAAATCATACTATTTAAAAATTCCAATAAAAACAGAAATAGGATTTAATTTAATATGTGAAAATTAATGTCAGATGCAACTCGGTTGCATAGTTTATATATTACACAACCAAATTTATCCCACATGGGAAATCAAAATGATTTTATTTTTCTTGCTTTTTTATTTTATTTTTTTTAATTTATAAGCTGTCTTTTCTTCCAATTAAAAACTATGAAACATTAAAAAATAAAAAGACATTGTATGAAATAAAAATGACCAAAAAATTGTATACACAATAAAATTTTCAATTAAGCTAAGGCGAAGGTAAAAAAAAAAAAAAAAAAACTTCAAAATAAAATTCCGTAAAGATTATGTAACATTAAAAAGAGTAAATTTTATAAATATATGTTTAATTTAATTTAATTGAATATTTTTTTGGAAAATTTGAAGCCAAACTTTTGACCTGAAAAAACGTTCGGTGGTAAAAGCAACCGACCCGTGGCATGTGGCTCGCCTAAGTATTTGAATCATTTTCAGGAAAAGCAAACAAGAAAGCGAAAGAAAATATTAGAGAAAAAACAAATGATGGCAGAAACGTCAATGGAGTAAGAGAGAGAGAGAGAGAGAGGGAGGCAATATTCGCTTTGCTCATTTCAAGCTTTGTCTCAATATACCCACACCCACCAATTGTATACTTTCAGTAGAACTTGACCAGAGAAAGGAATAAAACAAACAAGGAACCAAAAAAAAAAAAAAATTGACAGAGGGAAGACGCGCAACAAGAGTAAACCATCTCTACCACATTCTTCTTCACTAGGATTAGAGAATATGTCTCACGTAATACATATAAATACAATATACAAGTGTGTGTGTGTGTGAACGCATGGGTTGGTTTCATATCTGTAGATGGGAGAGTAGAAAAAGAAGAAGTTTTGGAGTTTGTTTTGTTTGTTTGTATTTTTGGGAGATTTAGAGATTTGAGTTTTCTTGGCTTTTTAATGTTTTTTTTTTCTGAATTTTGATTTGGGGTTGCGGAGAAGAGATGGAAACGTCGTTGGCGATGGTGGTGGGAGCAGAAAGTGAAGAGGGAATGGAAGGATGGTTGTATTTGATTCGGTCCAACCGGATTGGGTTGCAGTACTCCAGGAAACGATACTTTGTTCTTCAAGATCATGTTCTCAAGTGCTTCAAGTCCATCCCTGCTTCCAATGATGAGGTTCTCAAACTATTTCGGTTGTTGGTTCATTTTCTGATTATGTTTGTGTTACTTTGATTTGGTTACGGTGTTGAGTTTTGATCCGCTTACCTTTCTGAACATGCGGAAAATCGAGATGGGATGCGAAAAATCGAAATGGGGTTGTGGGGTTTTTGGTTTTCTTTCTTCTATCTCTTCTTCTCGTTTCTTTCTCTTTTTGTGCGTGCATGCAACGATACTGAACTGATGTTCCGTGTTCATAGAATGGTAGTTTCCGTGTTTTCAGCTTGTGTACATGGATGGTTCGAGCACCCATTTCACCAGAAGTCGCTTTGCCTTTATAGAAATGGGTAGTAATGTGCCGTGAAGTTGTTGCTTATACTAATTCATTTGGTTGCTTATACTAATTCATTTGGTTGCTTTTAGACTTGAGAAAATTTTTTGAATTGTGGCATAATTTTGATACCGTCAAACTTGTTTCACGTCAAACTTGTTCTTGGGAAAGTTTTCTATTAATTCAAATGGAAGTCCTAAATGAAGTAGAAGTGTTTGTGGCTTCAGAATGGCTTCTTTTTGGCATTTCTTTCTCTTGTAAGCCTTCTTGGAGCAGAGACCATTTGTCTTCCACGCATTGGGGATATTAAATTCACATTGACTCTTTGTACATCACCATGAAACCCACGCACAGAATGATTTACTCTGATCTTCTACAATTTTTTTAATGTTAAAATTGTCTCTATTCCATCATTACATATCATTATTGGTAGCTCTTTAGTCCATGTCATTAGGTGTATACATTACACTGAGTTTGATAATTTTTGTTTTTGGTTCTTCCAAAGTCAGTTCTGTGGTAGGAAACGATACCTCTGATCTGACCTGTCAACTGCTTCTGTTCTATGTTGGCTATGGATTTCACACTTGCATAAAACTTTCTTGTCTGCCTAAACAGCACACCCATTTTTATTGATGGTTCTGCAATTGTGTGCACAAATGAAAGTGTTGCCTTCCTTGACCAAGGATCGTGTCACCGGGTGATTCACAGGAAAGTTAGGCTCTATGAGTTGCCCCTTTCCTTTATTAGGGTTTTTAGAACGACCTATTTTTATAATAAGAGCTCAACTCATCAAAGGGAAACTAAAACCTTATGCCTCATTCAGAGAGAGAACGCGTTAATGATAAAATTCAGTTAGTAATTTTATTAGTCACTAAATCCTTTAAATAGGATAAGTTTGCTAAAAATAGGAAATCTATAATTTCGGATCTGAATTCCGAAATGTAAGGAATAATCTAACTTAGGAGATAAGTTTTCAGTAAACCCAAACAACTTAAAGATAAAATAGAATAATAAAAACTTAAACTAAAAGTTTATTAACGTGTCTTTTATACATGCGTTCAACAAATGAATCCATAACAGAAAGGGACTGAATTTAAGATTTCAAATGAAGATTGTGGATGGATATGCATTTTTTAGTTAGTTTGTGGCTTGTTTACTGCATCTTTCTCATATATTTGTACAGGAGATTAGCATCCCCTTTTTTTGTTTGAAAGGTAGATTAGCATGATTTATGATTTTGCATTCTGTCTGACTTGGACATACAAAATATAAAAAATACATCTATTGCTTTTCAGTGCCCTGTTAGAAGTGCAATCATTGACTCATGCATTCGGGTCACTGACAATGGGAGAGAAAGCATTCATAGAAAAGTAAGAAAACTGTTCTCTGTTGATCTGGGTAACCATATATCTTTCAGATTTTGTTTTCTTCTTTACTTGGCACATTTTTTTGATGATACAATCTTTCCTTTTCTCCTCCTTGGCACTTCAACAGTTACTAAAGGACTGTACCATATAAACTTGCAGGAATTCTTCATATTTACGCTTTATAACACTTCTAACCATAATGATCAACTGAAGGTGAGCTGACTGCTCTAGCCAATCAATTTAATTTGTATGTAAAAGTTCATGTTTAAGTCACGAAATCTGAAATTATAGCTGGGAGCAAGTAGCCCGGAGGAAGCGGCAAGATGGATTCATTTCTTCAAGGAAGCAGCCTTAAAGGTTTGGAAGTGCTTATTCTTGTAATTTACTGCATACAGTTACATTTAATGACTAATACTAATCTGTCTCTGCAGGGTGGTTCTAATTTTGTTGGTTGTTCAAAGAGCTGTTGGCAGTCCTTTAGGTATGATAACCATACCCAGCATTGCTTTTGAAACATGGGGCCTACTTTCAATCTTCCTGCTTATTTCCATGTTCTTAATGCAGATTTCATCTCAAAGCAAATCTTAATAGCTGTTCATTTTGTTTGGAAAATGCTGGTGTCTTGTATTTTAATCTTGAATTTCATGCCTGCAATTATTTTTGATTTTTTTTTTTTTTTTTGTGATTTATGCTCTCAGATTGAGTGGCTCTAGTCGGGTGAGATCGATAGACTGGACTCTTTGTTCATTCGGACACAGTGATCCAGTGACTGATGTCGTTGCACCCTCATCTTGGACCATATTTGGGTGTCATAATGGTAGCAATGCATCCTACTGTAAGCTGTGTTTGTTAGCTAAAATTCCATGCATAAAAAGGGCTGTTTTGTAGGTTTACGTCTCTTTAAAGAAGCAAGAGATAGAGATTCCCATGGGAAGGTTGGTGGATTTTCTCATCCTCCAGTAATTGGCCCCTAAGCATGATCTTGGTTGTGAAAGAATTATTTTTCTTGCAGTGGGATGATCACCCTGCAATAATGGCTGTTGGTGTGGTTGATGGAACCTCAGAAGCCATTTTCCAAACCCTTATGTCTCTTGGTCCCTCGAGATCAGAGTAAGTTTTTTGAGCCTTTTTTTTTTTTTTTTTTTTTGTTTAATAATGAAGCTTTTAACTGAAAACTCCAATTGATCATGTAGTTTAAAGAGTTTACAAAGTTTTCAACTTGCAAAAGATACATAAGAAAAGTAAGAACATGAATAGGATTGCTAAGATCAGATCTTTTTCAAAAGACTGGGTATGACAATAGAGTGGGAAACTCAGTTTTCCAACCTAGGCTTTGGGCTACCTGCATGATAATCGGGATAAAATTATGTTACAGTTTGCAGCTACATGACCTTTGAGGTTACATGTGTTAGCTATAATTTTACATTGTGGTCAGCTCATGTTTATTGTTTGATAATTAATTATTCCTCACAAAGCCATTTTTTTTCCCTTTTACGGAAAATGTGTTTGTTTTTTATCACTAAGTCCACTTTTCCAATTGGCTTGCAGATGGGACTTCTGTTTCTACAAGGGTAACGTGGTTGAGCATCTTGATGGCCATACTGATATTATTCACAAGCAATTGTATGGCAGTTGGCTACCTTGGTCAGCTCAGTGCCTTTAAGACTGGTCTATATACTTCTAATGCAATCACTCATGGGTGTCTGATTTTAACTTCCTTTTTGCCAACTTATTATACTTTTTCCAGGGGAATGAAGAGGAGAGATTTTTTGTTGAGGCGCTACTGGAGGAGGGAAGATGATGGAACATATGGTAACAATGCTGTGCAGGAAGAACATCTAGATTTCTGACCGAAGCTGTTGACCTAATGTCTAATTTCCCTTGATTGATTCTGCTGCAGTTATCCTCTACCATTCTGTGTTTCACAAGAAGTGTCCACCGCAGAAGGGATATGTTCGTGCCTGCCTTAAAAGTAATGTATGCTTAAATTTTGGGAGCCAAAATGATGCCTTAATTTCCTTTTGTTTGTTCTCTTTGTGGTATAATTTCCTATTTTACCAGAAAATATGAAGAAAAGATGTGATAAAGAACTTCCTGGTATTTCAAAATTTTTTAAATGGCATGCTATGTCAATGAGGTACATGATGCTGTATAGACATTAGGTAATTATGTTTCTGCATCTCCACAATTTATATACCTCTGTATAATTGAGGATAGTAAATGGTATTCTTGCCTTTTACAGTTCAAATACTTAATTTGTGTGTCCATCTATTTAAATGAATGTAATTTGTTCATAGAAACAGGTGGGAATGCATTGTTTGAGAACTTTTTTTAAAAGTCTTCAAGTGTCGCCATTCATCTCCTGGCTAGGATGACTTATCATTTTCATCCAAGTCAGAGCTACTATTATATTCTTATCAGGTAGTGACTGAGAGGACATTGTTCCTTCTTTGCACTATCTTGCAGGTGGAGGATATGTCATATCTCCGTTGAATCAAGGGAAACAGTCTGTAGTTAAGCATATGCTTGCTGTTGACTGGAAATTCTGGAAATCATATCTAAGAACTTCATCGGCTAGATCTATAACCATTCGAATGCTTGAGAGAGTTGCTGGTAGTTGTCGACAATTGTTGATAGTTATTTTTGTTCCTGCTTTTGCATTTATTGATTACTAGTGTTTGTGACAATTTTCAGTCTTTACTGTTTATTTTGCTTTGGCAGCACTCAGGGAGTTGTTCAGAGCAAAACGGGGGAGCTATCCTCCTGATTTTTCCTCAGGAGAGTTGGCTAGCAATATTGTTGACAGTCGACCTTCACCGATTGAGGGAAAGTCCAAAGAACATATAAGTGAAGAAGTAGATAAGACACCTTCAGAACATGCCAGCCTAGTAGGTCTGAATGATGCTGCTGATGAATTTTTTGATGTTCCAGAGCCCTCAGATAATGAACGAGTAGAGAATGGTTGGAGTTATGATTGCAGTACAGAAATTTATCCCCAGGTGTCTTGTAACAAACTGTTTATTTGAATGTGTCATGTTCACAAGGTGCTTATTACTGTTGCTTTGGGGGATCTGTGAAGATCTCTGAGGAAATGAACTTGCTGCCTCCCAATATTTTGGGTATCATGCATTGGTGGGAGCCTTGACACATAACACAAATAATATTGTAATGGAGAGAACATTGAACATGTCTGCTGTGGGAAGGGGTGAAGGGCATGCTTTATGTTCTACCTATCATTCTTATCATTTTCGCTTGTGTGCATGAATGTTTTCATGTCTGTATGCAGTGCTAAGAATAGATTTGCATTTTTATATTTGTCTAGTCAAGATTTAACTTTGGCAGCACTGAATTACTGGTTTCATTGACAGCAGGATTACCCTGTTTCTTCAGTATACCGAGCTCACTGATTCATTGTACATGCATTATTCACACTCTGCATATCATGGCACACATGACATGCTCACTTCATTTCTGACTTGGCTAATGAATTTGAGAGTTGCAGGATACACGTCAACCCAAGTTATCCACTGCTGCATGTTTTGTGAAGAAATTGCATGATCTTGCAGGTGGTTTTGATGTTTTGAAATGTAGAGATTAACTAGTTAATGAAAAATAATCCTGATTTGGTCAGATTGCTTCATAGGATTTTGTCTTGTATGTCTTAATGGTTTTTGGTGACTAATGCATACTGCAGTTCAGAAGAGGGGCTATGTTGACCTACAGGAGATGGCAAGAGAGGACAGTATTTCATGCTGCTATGGAACCACTCTGCCAAAAGACCCTACATGTACTTTGCTCTCCAGTTGGGCAATGGCTGATCATTCCACCTTTTTAATTCGTGGAGAAAGTTACCTTCGAGACCAGAAGAAGGTTTGGACAACACATTTATTCTTATGAAACTTAGAAAATGGTCATGATTACCAATTTAAGGGGAACAAAAAATGCATGTCTTTTTTTCTGAGTAAAGCATGCTTAAATGATACCACTTACATGCTATTGATGACTGATTGCTGGTCCTTGTTTATGGTGTCTCGTGTATGCTTCAATCCTTTGCAATCCTGCAGAAGAAATCTCATTTACCAGTCAACAAGTTTTAAGCTTTCCATTTTCCAGCATATATTTTCTACACTGAACTTTTTAGACTAGCAGCAGATGTGAGGGCCATACTGCATATGAATTGCTAGAAGCCTGTAATCCAGGCTTTTCCCATGAAAGTGTGTTCCTGACAATTATCACCAATAACATCTTCCCAGTTACATATAAACAGAATCTTCACTGTTGGAATCAGCACTAAGTGGCATTTCTTATTAAATCTTTTATGTGTTTCTTTCTTCCAGGTTAAGGCTAAAGGCAGCTTGATGCAAATGGTTGCTGCAGATTGGCTAAAATCTGACAGGCGGGAGGATGATCTTGCTGGACGTCCTGAAAGCATTGTTCAGGTGGTATTAATTGGTCATGATCCTTCACAATTTTGATATTATCCATTCTATTAGTCATGTAGGGGATTCTGTGATGGTACATAGTAAAACATTTACAAGTTGTGTTTTGCAGAAATATGCAGCAAAAGGAGGGCCAGAGTTCTTTTTCATTATAAACATACAGGTAAGTGCAAGGTTCTGTTTTCTGGTCAACTAGAACAAGTTCATGATGATTATTGGGTCTAATGTATGAGACATTTGCAAGATACTAATTACAGAACAGGTCCCAGGTTCCACAACATACACACTTGCTCTATATTTTATGATGACAACACCTGTGGAGGATGCACCGTTGTTAGAAAGCTTCATCAAGGGCGATGATGCATTTAGGAATTCAAGGTTTAAGCTCATACCATATATATCTAAGGTCAGTAAATCTACCATATTGTAGTTCTGCCTGTTTAATATACAAGAGACAGACTGCATGGATTCATTTTACCAGTAGTAGCCTTTTCACCTCATTTGTGCTTTCATAATGTCATTTTCCATAAAAAAAGAAAAAAAAAAAGGAAGGTCGAGATTTGGTGTAATGGTAAAGTTACTCCATTGTGATCTGGATGAAGGTCACAGGTTCGATTTATAGAAACAGGCTCATTGTGAAATAAAGGGTAAGGCTATATAATATCTAACTTTCCCCCAAACCCATCATATGGGAGTTTTGTGCACTAGGAACACCTTTATTTGCATAAAAACAAAGGATGACTGCAAGTGTTGTCTTAAAATAATGAATACTGTTCCCTATCCCTTGCTGTTATCATTAGAGGATTGGATTATGTTCTCTTTTATATCCTTCTGGGTCTTAAATGCCGAGGAAATGGTGAGCATTGTTCTTTTTGATTTCTCTCTCTCTCTCTCTCTCTCTCTCGCTCTCTCTCACTCTCTTCTTTGCTAAACTCTCTTTGCACAGGGGCTGTATATGGCATTTTCCAGTTTAAACATGTTTTATTAAAATGCTTGAACATAAGACCTTAGATGATCTTACTTCTTTTCTGCAATCTTTGATGAATGCACCACTATCCTTGCATTGCGTTTCCCATATAACCTCCAAATTTTTGCTCATGCTAGTAACTTCTTTTTCAGGGTTCATGGATAGTGAAGCAAAGTGTAGGAAAGAAAGCCTGCTTGATTGGCCAAGCACTGGAAATCAATTATTTCCATGGGAAGAACTACCTTGAGGTAAGCTTGTGAGAATCATTATCTCTATATTGAAAGTATGTAATGCTGAAAATGTTAGTTGCAACTGGGTATTTTTGCACATGCTGTTTACTTTTGTTCAAGTTTCTAGGAGATGCACTCAATAACATGATAAACACCATTTGTATCTACCACTTTTTCAGCTTGGAGTCGACATTGGGTCATCAACAGTCGCAAGAGGGGTGGTCAGTCTTGTGCTTGGTTACCTCAGCAATTTGGTCATTGAAATGGCGTTTTTGATACAGGTAAACAACTATGTTTTGGACAATGTGATAACTAAACAATAACGCAACAGCAAAGAGGAAAAGCTCTTTGCATTCGAATCATCAATTAATTCAAGTAAAATCAGTGCTGCAGATACCATGTTGATGACGCCAAATATAGAAAACTAAATGTGGTACTCTTTCCTTAGAGATGGCAATATAAGTACTTAGGCGCAATAACACAGTTCTTATCTCGATTATAATATGTATCCGTGTTACCCTCTTGAAACACCGATCCTTCCAACACAGGCAAATACGGAAGAGGAGCTCCCCGAGTATCTCATTGGAACCTGCCGCCTTAACCATCTGGATGCTTCAAGAGCAGTTTTACTGAAACAGTGATGTTCTCTCTCCACAACAATTCCACAAGGGGCTACATGGAGCTAAACATAAAACAATGGATTAGGGGTATTTAAATTTCATGGGTTTTGTCAACTAGCCGGCCGAAGTCCATTCTTTCATACAATGATTGATGCTTGCTTCAATTTCATTGATGTACATATCAGTAAAGCTGATTGGTTTTGTACATATGCTGTTTCAAGTTAGCATTCTTCAGGTTTTTCATAACCATGCAAGATAGAAGAAAAGGATTTTTGCATTACTTCTTCCGTTTGTAATTTCCATTATCTGCGCCAAAATTTAAGCTGGGAATCTATCAGACATCTGAAAAACATCCGGTGATGGGCTGGCAGGGCCAAAATTTAAGAAGAATTTCTAGATCAAATGAGATCAACATAGAAATTGATGTAATTGGTCTATATTTTTTTTTGTGTCTTTCATGTTATCTCAGTAAGCGTTGCCACCTAGCTTCTCTCTCAAAAGAATTGCTGGAAACGTGTATGGTTTTGTTGTCATAATTAAGACAAGGGAACTAGGGATGAATGGTAGAAACAGCCAGTCAAACAGGGGATACAACTGGGGGCCGGGTGTGCGTAGGATGACCGGTCGGTCGGTCTGAACCCGGTCCAAAGCCACTGGGCTTCGGCTTGATGGGCCTGTTTGAGCCTGGCCCAAAGCTTTATACCCATGTTACATTTTCAGACTCAATGGATATAATAAGACATCAACTACTCTCTCATCAAACGTTTTGTCATAAAGTTGAATTTAAAATTTTACTTAAAAACGAACGATTTCTTTACTATTAAACCAATGCTCGGGGATTCTAATTTCGAATGGATAAAAGAAAAAACTTAATGCGTTTCTTGAATTACCAGGAGTAATTTTAGAGAAGAATTAATATAAAAATATATATATATATATATATAGTATAGCTGTCTACTTATGATTCCCCGTGTAGTAACGTAAAGAGACTTCGCATGCTGTAAGGATAGAGAGCAGTCGGGGGCCCCACCTCTGCCACTCAGCAGCCCGTTGGTGAAATACCCGAAAAACCACGACAGCTCGAATTTCTGATCCCTCTTCTGAGGTCACTTCAGTCATTTCGTTTTATCTTTTCTATTCTTTATTTTAAATTTATTATTATTTTTTTTTTTATGGGCAAGACGACCAATATCCGAGATTCCCGAGGGTTTCAAAGTACTTTCTGTTTGTTTGGCGAGAAAATCCCGAGTGTGTAAACTGGTAATATTTTGTTTTTTTTTTTTGATTTGTGGGTTTTGCTTGTGTGGGGTCTAATGGTCGATTGTCAGTGTTGCCTGGCAGAGTCCCAACACAGGCTTCAAGAATTTATCAGCTCAAGAACTTGATGTAGGCCACTATTTTCTGTTTCACATCTTATGGGAGAATTGAATTTGTGGGCTCTGTTTGTTTTCTCCAAGAATTTTACTTGCTTATAATCTTGACGTTTCTCCGCTTGTTTGATTGTTTTGCATAGGTTTCCTGCTTTTCTGGTCCCGGATTGCCATACTTGTTATTGTCTGGAAAATAGTCTGATAACTTGCATTTAAAGAAGCAGACTATGTTAAGCTGTATTCAATAGAAATGGGTAATTTGAATTGAGAGGAACTTTGCTATAGGACTAGTAGTTTGTTGGACTAGTCTCAAGATCTTAGGTGTATACATGTTTTAAGTGGGGAGCCGCCATATTGGTGTGTCGTACTAATAACCCTGAGGTTTGCTTGAAAAGAATACCTTGTCACAAAAAAAAAAAAAAAAACGAGGTTTTGAAATTATTAACTTTTTAGTGTTGTGTACTTTGTTGTTTGATATATGGCTTCATACTTGTTGTGTAATGTTTTGGTCGTGTTGTTGCACGGTTTTCCATTGTTTGGTTTTGCAGTGGTTGACGCTGGAATTGAGTGGATGGATTGTATTCTAAAGTTCGCCATGATCCTGATGCTTCTGGTATTGAGTATGTATCACTAGGTTTGAATGCTATGCTAAAAAACAATGTATGAATTTTAGGAGTGCTGTTTGTGTAAGTGTAACTGATTAACTATGCTTCTTTAGCATCACACGACAATGCTAGGCAGGGAAAAGGGTGTTTTGGATTTTGGGTTGTTGATTTTGCATCCTAAGTTCACCAAATGTATTATATTTATGGTCTATTTGAATGATTCTCTTGGGATAATTTGTGTCAGTGGGTAACTATGTCCTGTTTCTCAATATAGTCTGACAATTTAACAGCCATGAAGTACCTTTGAATTTCTTCTGTCCTTGCTTTTTTACTGTTAATGCTCTAAAAATCTCTCTGAGCTGAGTATTTTGGGGAGTTATGGTAGTCTTTTCTGTAGGTAATGCTGCCTTTATCAAACACAATATTAGCCATTGTGAAAAGATTGCCAAAACTTGGGCCTCCCGTTCTGTAGAACAAGTTAGAGAGGACAGACACACACTTCGAGATTTGCTGTTTTTCCTTCATGTTCCAAGAACTGGGGGACGCACATACTTTCACTGGTAACTCTTGCCAGTGGATCTATTCCTGAATTTCAGGGCATAATTGCTCACAACCATTGAATTTCTACTTGCTGCTATATTTTCTCCTTGCAGTTTTTTGAAACAGCTATACTCTAACTCTCAGGAATGCCCCCGTTCATATGATAAGCTGCGGTTTGATCCAAGGTACTAATGGTCTGTTTGTTAATCTGAATGTTCTCCAAACATGGTCATGAAAATAAGTTCTCTACATCAAAGCAATTGTTATTTATAATCTTTGCAGATTCTATTGTAGACATTCTTTATCTAGGCAGTACTCCTTTACTCCAATTGGAAGTCGTCTGGCATGGAGAACATGAATACACTCTTGGTTGATGGTTTCTTTAGAAGTTCTGAAATTGACTTATAATTCTTGCTATAAACATGGGATGGTGCAGTGGGTGGGGTGGACAGGGGTTCTAAATATTAACTACATCAATTTCTGGGCCTATTAGAATAAAAAGAGGAGAAAGCTCCCTTGTTATTATTTTCAGTGTAGCATCTGAATTGCTTTACTTTTGCATTTTGTGCAGCAAACAGAAGTGCAGGTTGTTGGTTACTCATGATGACTATAGCATGATGTCCAAGCTTCCTAAGGAGAGAACTTCAGTAGTGACCATACTAAGGAATCCGGTTGACCGTGTGTTGAGTACTTATGAATTTTCGATTGAAGTAGCCGCAAGGTTTTTGGTGCATCCTAACTTAACTTCTGCCACAAAAATGGCTGGCCGCCTGCGCTCTAAAAGTCATGGAGTTAGTACACTGGATATATGGCCATGGAAGTACTTGGTTCCATGGATGAGGCAAGATCTATTTGCTAGAGTATGCTTCTTTCTTAAAATGCTGTCAAGTCCCACTTTTCCTTACCTTTGGCAGTCTAAATACTAGAATTTTTCTTTTTTTCTTCATTTGTGGTCCAAAACCATTTGCATTTCAGAAATGTGAAATTATAGCATGAATTTTATTGGTTTATGATTCAATGCTGTAGGACTGGTTGTTTTATTTCTTATCCATTTCCCATGCTTATATACATTTGACTTCTATGGCAGAGAGATGCTAGAAAACATGGGGGCTCAAATGACATTAAGAGCGATAACCCATATGACATGGAAGAAATTGTTAAGCCATTGCATGAGTATATCAATGACCCCATTGTCCGTGACATTGTTCACAATGGAGCAACATTTCAGGTACTTAACCAGTTTTATTTTACTCCATTTGGTTCCCACACTTTAACCATTTCTTTAATTTTCATTTCTGAAGTATCTGGTCTTTAATCTTAATGAAATTTTTGCCATAAGTTTATTTAAGCCTGTCTATTATAATTTACCTTTTACATTCATTCTCTGGCTCACTTTTATCTTCCATGTTGCTGATGATTTTATTTTTGGGATTTCAATAAAAAAAAAATAAAAAGGAAGACATGATAAAAATGTCCAGCACTGCTGTAGAATAATTACTGCAATTTCTTGGTTTTAGTACCATGTCATTAGAAGATTTTTTGCGCTTGTTGTCTGAAGATTGTATTGTACAAGCTTTTTCTTAGTCTTTTTTTTTTTTTTGGTATTTTCTTTCCCATTTACCAGAATATAAGGACTTTGCCATTCATTGAGCCTTGAAATTGTGTTAAACTGTCTCAATCAACAGGTTGCTGGATTGACGAACAATTCATATTTTGAGGAATCACATGAAGTACGCCATTGTGTAGAAAAGTACAAGATTCTTGGTAAATATGTTCTTGAAGTTGCAAAGGTATTTACAGTAGGTTTTCCTTGCTTTGAACAATGCTGTTTTTACTTGTGTTTCTTTAATACTTTACCCATCATGATTGTTTTCATGGTGGATGCTTCTAAATGTTGCAGAGGAGGTTGGGTGATATGTTGTACGTTGGTCTCACTGAGGATCACAAGGAATCTGCAACAATGTTTGCAAATGTGGTTGGTGCACAAGTGATTTCCCAGGCATTAGAATCAAATTCTACCTTTGAGCTTCCAGCTGATACTAAACCAGGCTAGTGTGATGGGCAAATCATTTTTCTATCTGCCTTTAGTTGTTTGCCCATCCTAAACCCAGTTCCTCTTGTTGTACAGAGCAGGATTCTCAAATTTCAGATTCTGAAAATGACCATGACAATCCTCAGGTGAGCAATGCATGCTGTTCACTTTTGGTAAAAGATTCAATTGGAAGCAAATAGATTGAAAATGTCTCTTTGCTTTTAGTAGACTGCAAATCAAAAGTCAGATGAAAATGCTTCAATAGAAGATGCAGAAGGGAAAAAGGAAAATGTAAGGCATTTTGTTTGGGTTCCCATTGGATGGTCAGTTTGAATACTGGAAAAGGACTTACATGTTGCAACTTATTAGATTACTGTGGAGAAACTTATGGATGCATACGAAGACTGTATCTCTACTTTACGGAAGACGCAGACACGTCGTCGTAGCTCTTCTTTGCAGAGAATCGCCCCAGCAAACTTCTCAAAGGCGGTATACTTCCTAGCATTGTTCTTGTCCCTTAAAAGATCCTTATTTTCCCCATTGATATATGAATTTCAATGTCATTTATTATGAGATCTCTCCAAATGCATGAATTTTACTGAACTGAGCCTTTGAGTATTTCACTTGAGGAATTCAGTCATTTCATGGGTGTTTCTATCTTGTATGATTGTACTGATTGCTTTTAATTGGTATCTGTTATACTGCACATTGCTTCATTTTCTAGTCTATGCCTTCTTCAATGGTTTAAGTTTATTCAACCCCCCTCTCACCCTCAGGTATATTCGGTTATTTGTTTCCATATACTGTACTACCTGATTTCAGTTTTTTCTAGGGGGCAAATGTTATTTTTCCTTTGTTAATATTTGCTTTCTATATCAGTAATAAGTGCTTGTATCTTTGTTTGTTTCCAACTTCCATGTTAGAGAAAATTGCTCTAAATCTTAGGTCAAGTTATCTGCATCTCACTTGGGTGCAGTTTATTAGGGAAGTCTTCTGCCTCCTATATGTGGAATTTAGTGAACACTGCTGCCACCTACATGCTGAATGTTGATTAGCTTACCAAATTTGTACTGGTCGCAGGAATTACTGCATTTTAGACTTGTTCATTTGGAAAATGGTCGCAGTTGTGACCTTGGTGCTAACATGTTGTCTTCTTGTATTTTACAGGATCGTCTTAAGATTTCTGAGGATGTGGTTGAGCAGATAAGATTATTTAACAACCTTGATTTAGAGCTTTATAAATATGCTCAGGACATCTTTGCCAGGCAGCACAATCACATGGTGCAAAATTTCCCTAGCAGGGTATGCATTTATGCATCAGAGGCATAATTTCATCTGTGGTTTCGGTGGCATTCATGCTTAGTCTTCCCATGATTGCATCAGCTAATTACAAAATATAACCAATGGATCATTTCTGATAATTGTACACAACTGTGTACATTCTGTGTCTCTGACGTTATAATTAATGTGTGGAACTGCAGGAGTGGTTGAAGAACATGTTTATCATTTCAGATGGCATCACATTGTGGAGAATCCTTGCATTGGCAATATCTGTAGTCTTGGTACTTATACTCTATTCTGTAACTCTAGGTTCACGAAAAAGAACTTCAAAAGTCAAGGTATGAATTTTGCTTGTTTATAATCAAATGGAACAGAAAATTGATAGGAAATATTGATGAAAAAGTAAGTTTTGGTTCCATTCCTGACGGGGTCCCGTGCCTCGGTAAGGTAATAGCTGAATCATGGAACCAGTCTGTTCTCTTGATATCGATAGATAGTTTGTTTGGGGGACCAAGAGTCTAATGGTTTTTGTGCAATACCTACTTACTTTAGTCCAGCTTCTGCATTCTCATGCCGTACATTCATGGGAGGCTTTGCATCTACCGGCTGAAGCCATAACGCCAAACGGGCCTTCCGTGGTGCTTTTGCATCTTTCAGTTTGTGAGAATGTCAACCCTGGCGAAGTTTTGTTGCAAGATACAAAGATTTTTACTAGCACTTGCCTACTAGCTAAGGGGGAATTGAGCGTTTGCCAGAGATAAAATCTCCCGGAAATCCATAACCTGTGTCTATCTTGGACAAGCTCAAGGTTCATCTTTTTGGAGTGTCGAGCATATAAACATGCATTGGATGAACATTGGTGGTCTCCGTTCGCAAAACACTATCTTGGAGGCTTACCTCGCGATTAGGGAAATTTAAAAGTTTTTGGACTTCGGTTGTCACTAAATTTAAACCACTTAAGCGTTTTAGACGTAGATCCAAACATCGAATTATTATAATAATAGTTAAATCATTTTTATTTTCTAGATGTAAAGTTTGTAGTTATTGTTACTGGTAAGGACAATAAATGTGTATCAAATAATATAATGTAAGTTTGTAAAATAATACTTAGGTTAATATAATATATTATCCAAGTAATATTAAATAATTTATATATAATATGAAATGTTGTTGCCTTAATGTAGTAATTTTCTAGAGAGAAATTAGTTAGCAGCATCTTGGACAGAAGGCAATGGTTGGTGGACTTGAAGCTTCGACTGCGAAGCATGAAGCCCAGGGATCACGCCCCAGCCCGCGGCTTAGAAAGGCATGTGCATAACTAAAAATAATTGTTGGAACTGACAATCGTTACATAATCATAAGTTTAAATCGAAATACTAAATTTCGTTGGCACTCCAACGTTGCATTTATTATGGCTGAGGAAGCTCTGAGTTCCAGAAGAGAATGGAAGGGAAGGAATTGGCCGCCAAAACAAAAGAGAAATCATGGGTTTAATGGTAGGATGGAAAGCTTGGTGTTGTGGATCTCTCTCACTCTCTCTCTCTCTCTTACCCCACATTAATGCCGACGTTGTCTCTTAGGAGTGTTTCCGTGTAATAATAAAAACGTTGCTTCCATGTGAAGGCACATGATCATGGTTGGACTTGGACGCCCCAAAAAAAAAAAAAAGACAAATAAATAAATAATTTGCCTGAACCAAACGGAATAATGACCCATTATGACCATTACCCATCACGTTATGATCCAAGCCGTGGGACCCCCCCACTCTCCCTCAATGCCTAACATGCATAGACAATAATGCACCTCCCTCCTCAATCGTCGGTGGCATATCACCCCCCACAGCAACAACCACAATAATAATAATAATAATAATTTAAACTAAAAAAAACACACAAAAATTTATGACATTTTAAGCAATTATGATTTGATGGTAATCAACGTATCAATGCATCGCACATCCATTCAAATAAACATCATCAAGCTTATTTTGAAAGTTAATAACACTTAAAAAGTACCCATAGTAAATAAATATTATTTTTTAATAATTATTCTTTAAATTGAAAATGATGAATTTAAGTTTTTTTTTGTTAATTTAATTTTTAAAAATGCTAATTAAATTTTAAAAAATAAATCGATCAACAAGTAGAGGAGGGATAAATAATTCACTTTCTTAATTAGGCTAACACAGGGTTAGAGGGCAGAATTACACGATGGACGGTGATCATGGAGAGACTCCACGTCAACTCAGTAAGCCCTACCTGACCATAATAGCTAACCTCCCCTCAACACCATCCAATAAGAAAGTTGAAAATCCCAATCTGAGACGTACAGAGAGAGAGAGAGAGAGAGAGAGAGAGAGAGAGATTCAAAAGAGATCTAACGTTCACTCTATTATCCTCTTTCTCTCTCTGAAACGAAAAACGGAAATGTCGGTACTCAATTCTTGAAAGCGGCGTCGTTTTCAAGGTCTCTCCGCTCTCTTTCGCTCCCTGCAAGGGCTTTGGTGTTCTCCAAGGTACTTTTCGGCTTTGGCACTTCGGTGCTCCGTCTTGGCTTTTGTTTCTGATTGTTGCTCTCCGTATTGCATTGCCGACATTTGGTTTTCTTCTCGTTCTTTCCGCTTGGTTCCCGAGAAAATGACAGAAAATGGTACTGGAAACTTTGTCAATATTGATACGCTTAGGGACAACCCCAAGAAAAAAAAAAACAAAAAAGGATACACACGGCACAGACACATGTGACGTGACAAAATTTACTGAGGGAGTAGTATAAAATTAAATGAAATTAAAAAGTATTAGTGCTTATAAATATAAAAATAAAGAAATTATTTTATTGCCTTGTGTCTCACTTGTATCCCCCGTGTTTTATTTTTATTTTTATTTTTATTTTTATTTTTATTTTTACGTATTGTTGTGTAGGGGTACTCATTCTTTATGACTGAATTACATATTGATGTGTAGTTGTGCTTATTTGTTTTTGAACGAATTTTGGGTGGCCTATTGCTCATATTTTAAATATTCAGTAAAAAGTGTTAAAAATAAATTTAATATGTAGAATAATTCGAGTCAACTCCAATAACAGAAAGGCTTGCAGTATATACCAAAATTTTCCCAGTTATGTAAAAAATAGTAAATAATATTGTGTTAGAATTGAAAAAAAAAAGGTATTTTATTAAGAAGTTGGGTGCATCTACCAAGGCTAGAAGCTTAATCTAACACATAAGTGGGCTTATGGTGCAAAAAAAAAATTATAGTAGAAGGGAGAGAATAGCAAAACTGGAACAACAAAATCCAAGCTCTTAAAATTAGCTGAAGGGGTTCTAATACTAATCAAATAAGTTAACTTTGCTCTCATAATTGATTTATATTTGGATTAAGAGTAAGGGAGTGAAAATGAAATTGATTTAGATCATTTTAGTTAATTTGGGATTTTTTTTAAATTAAATTTGAGTTGTAGTGATTGAATGAAATTGAGATTGAGTGATAAATTAAATTAGGTTTTTAGCTACAATTTTTAGTCTAACTAATTTAAAAGCCTTCTAAAAAAATCATATTTATTAATATTCTTAAAATTAAAAAAAAATATATCATGTAAATATTTTTATTTTGTTTCTCAGTTTTGTTGGTATAAATATAATATATGAGATGTTAAAGTGAGAAACCATTTGAGGAAATGACTGGTCGTATCCCATCTAGGTTAGGAAAAGGACAACCTCGTTACAACATGTTTGCAATTGATAGCTAGATGCAAATCCTGAGGATTCTTAAGAGTCTGATTTGGCGTTGGTCTTTGAATTAGTCTGGAAGGGTGTTGGAAAATGATAATGACTTGGATTTTGTTGCTACAAGATGACTTTGAATTTTTGGATTAGGCAAATGTGTATTTATTGAGTAATTGATTTTAATTAATTGAGTTTAGTTCTTTATGCCTTGCCCTTCAATGACATCACCTCTCTGCTATTGATGCCCTTCCAGAGGCTTTGTTTTACAGGAGTAACAATAGTATGAATGGTTCCTGGTTTTTTGATGAGAACTTTAATGGGGTCTCCGATGATTTCTTCGATGATGCCATTAAGTTTCTCAATTTCCCAATGGAGGATGTGGAGCCAAATGATGGAGAAGATTGGCAGGCCAAGTTTCAAGATCTTGATCCACCACCCTCAAATGTTTTGGTCAGTTTGTCCTCAGGACTTAGTGGTGGAATCAGCAACGAGGCTTTGAGAGTACAGAAAAGCTCCACAGTTTCAGTGAGTGTTATTTTCTTGTATGATGTTTTGTGCTTGTCTAGGCTTCCAGGGTATTTGCTTATTCATTTTAATGAATCTGTTTCGAGTATTCCCTTCTTGACGTGTCTCTGAACTTCTGGATAAATCCTTTACTCCATTCCTTCCATAAAAAGGGTTCCTTATACCTTGCTGGTTTTCTTAGCATGTGTTACTCTAAGGTTATTCGTCTAGAATTGTTCAACAGTTCTGCTGTTCTGTTTGGGAAGTTAATTGCCACTTGTCTTGACATGGTTGAGTAGGTGAGTTGATATAAATGTTTTAAGAGCGGGATACTCTGCAAAAGGAAAGAGGTTGCCAGAGAAGAAAATATCAATTGCCTTTGGGTGCATTTATTGAGTGTCCACCCCCTTTCATTGCAATCTTCATAATTATGTGGTCTTTGATGTATTGTCGTGTTCTTACGTGTGCACCATAAAATCTGGGTGGACAAAGCATGAATTCGTTGTGGACTTCTGGTAACAAATAGATGCTAAAGTACCCAAACAGAGCCTTCAGAGTGAGAGGTATTAAAATATGAGAAATGTACAACAGCACAGAGACTCCTACAAATATGTTGATGGAGTTCTGAAGCTTTTCGTTTCATTTCATCTACTAAAATGCAGTTGTGCACATGCTGCACATTTTTTTCTGTAATAATTGTTCATTGGTTGAACTGGAGAAAGAGGCCTTGTGTAGCAGCCTAGCTTCCTCCCGAGGACATTGCCGAATGTGCAAATTGGTTAATTTTTCCTTTTGCTGTTGGATTATGCCTATTGCCTTTGTAGCTAAACTTGTATTTATTTTGGCCAAAATTTCATCTGCCTATTATGGCACTTGTTTTGTTGATTATTTTTATTTGAATTCACTAGAATAGATTGCTTCTTTTCAAACCCAAGTATGTGGGTAAGCATGTGAGCCTCATTTCACAGAAGAAGACTTCTGATGCAGGAAAGAGTCCTAGCATGATTATTTAATGGGGATTTCTATTTTAACTCTCTTTTTTTGTGAGTATAACTCATGATTTTACACCACATAATAAGTGCAGTTTACTTGAAACAAAAAATAATAAAATAAATTTGTGTAATGTAAGATCATGAGTAAGCTATACTCACAAAAAAGATGAATAAACATAGTAAGCACCTTGTTTTATATATTATTCCAAGAACATGTCTTGCATTAACTTCCCTGTTGGGTTATGGCTCTTTTATTTCTATTTTGTTTCTTTTGGCTGCTATTGGAATGCCATCTTCATTGTTGTTATGGTTGGTGAATCTATATTTGAAAGTTGGGGGCAATTGCCCCTAGTGAAATCTAGAATAACCTAATGAATTGACATGAAATCTAAAGTTGACCCTGTTAAAGTAGTTTATTCCCCTAGTAATTCAATTAAAAAAGATTAGAAAAAAAAGAGTGCTGTTTTTAGTTTTTTGGTAAGTGAAAAAGGAGCTCATTTTGCTAGATAAAAAGTATTGAGGGGAAATGTCACTTGTAAAAATTATTTGAAGCTTTGAAGCCCATATATTTGGCCATATTTTGCTTAAATGTCTGGATACAACACTGGCCATGTCATCTATATTTATTTCAACACAGCAACATTTGGTGCTTGTTGGGCCATTTCAATCCCTTTAAAGTGATCCTGTATATTAAATCTGCCCTGATTAGAAGTTCTTTCCATGGTACTAGATAGAACCTATCTTTTATACATTACTGCAACAAATTTTCTCTTACCTTCTGCATGTCTTTGATTTGATTCACTTTTTACTTGATTAAATGTGATTGCTTTTCTTGGCTAAAACAATGGCAGAGCAGTGCCGAGGCATCCTCTAGTGGAAGCACTTCTTTCCACCATGAATCTTTGGAGGGCAAACATTCACACCTGTTTCAGACCTCAAGTCCTATTTCTGTCCTTGATAGCAGCAGCAGCAGCAGCTCTTGTTCAGCTGGAAAAATGACGTCCAACTTTGTGAAATTTGTTGCCCCTGTGAAGCGTCCTCGAAGTAAGCGACGCCATGCCCAGAGGCATGCACTTCCTTTCATTTCTACTTGCTATACTCGCAAGGACATTTATCCTTTGAGTACTTCTGACTTAGATTCAGAATCAGAATCCTCTCGGGGTGAGAATGTATTGAACCCTGCCAACAAAGGACAGAAAAAGAAAAAAAATCTGACATTGCTTTCTTGTACCTTGGAGATTGAGAAACCCTCCATGCGGCAAGCTGTTGAAACCAGAAAATGTAGCCACTGTGAGGTGTCAAAGACTCCACAATGGAGAGAAGGGCCTATGGGGCCAAAAACACTATGCAATGCTTGTGGGGTTCGTTACCGGTCTGGCCGTCTCCTTCCAGAGTATCGCCCTGCTGCCAGTCCTACATTTATTCCATCATTGCACTCCAACTCTCACAGGAAAGTTGTAGAGATGAGAAAGAAGGCTATGCTTGTGACCACTGCAGCTACTATGGGCACATCATTGCTATCAGCGCAAGAATATTGATTTTGATAGCCATTTGTTTGACTATTCGCAAGAGGTGTAGCATTTGTGGGAGAGAATTGCCTTTATCTTCACTCGTAGTTTGCCATTCTGTTCCAGTTTATTTGTTCTTCGTGC
The DNA here is from genome assembly GCA_037832385.1 of Rhizophora apiculata. Classification (NCBI taxonomy): domain Eukaryota; kingdom Viridiplantae; phylum Streptophyta; class Magnoliopsida; order Malpighiales; family Rhizophoraceae; genus Rhizophora; species Rhizophora apiculata. The sequence goes on from CM075440.1 coordinate 4,334,135, forward strand.
ACAATGTACATTGATACAATAACGCGTAGGAACTCTAGATGATTGGATATTCAAAACCGGTATTAGATATGAAGGCTTGGGTAATTAGTTATTTGAACGAGGCAGCGAATGCAGCGAAGATGTTCAGAGGTAGGATCTGTTCGTGCTTTCTGTTAGTGATACTGTTGTCTTCTTATTCAAAATGAAGTCAATTTCCTTGTATGCTTATTTATTTATTCTTGTTTCCATCAGGGTGAGTGTCTTCAATATGCCAATACATTATCTGTTACTTAAACTTCGTTCTGATAGTTTTTCCATATTGAAAGTCTTCATAATTTCACTGAAATTGGATCCGCTGCTTGCCAGTGGAGAGGAATTGCGCGAGGTAAGTTTGCTGCATTTCACATGAAGTCTCAAAAAAGAGAGTTTGATGCATGCACCATATGTGAATTTCAATTAATTACCTAATATACCTACCTTATATTCCAAATTAAGATAGCTTAACATTTTTATTATATTGAAGTGTGCCCTTCCAACGTGGGTCGGTAAGATTGATGTAAACATCATGAACCTTGTCCATATGCACGTTAGAACATGAACCGCTGGATTGCACAATCGGTAGATCCGAAGGTTGAGGTGCTACGAGCCATTGCCCATTAATCTTTGATGGTTTTGTTACATGTGTCTCAAAGACACCAAACTGTACTTTCAGGGCTCAGCAATTTGTAGGCTCTGCCTCATGCGTTATAAAAGTTCAAAGACTCCACCATCCATGATACCAAAAAACAAAACCATCAATTCAAACCTGACATCCAATGGTCCTAAAAAAAAAAAATCATAAACATGTTTGTTTGTGACGCGTGCTTGGGAAACCTTTCACAACAAGAAATTCTGAACTGTTTAGTCTTGTCATAAATACCATGAAAAAAAAAAGGTGAGAGATTATATAGGAAAATTAAAGCCCATCCCTACATCAAAGACCTTACTGGGTTGAACCAAAATTCAACCCAAACTAGCTTTGTACACGAAGAACCCGACGTGTATTTTAATTACATTACATTGCATAACTATACTAAGTAATAACTATACTTGAATTACATTACATTTTAATCTATTCCACACAAAACAGCGTAATGAAACAAAACAGTCAAAATTGAGAAGAAGTTCACGCCACAATTCACCCCGGGTCGGTTCAATGATGATTCTACTTCCGATGTCAAAACGAATGATAACGAGATTAGCTACCCACAATTCGGTTCAAGAACGACATTCTGAGTCAACTCGTCCGAGTCAAGCCTTCTGTGTCTGAGGGCAAAACGACAGAGATTCCTGGCCTCTTGTACAGTTTGGGCCCACAATTCTCTGAAAAGTCCCATCACGGATTCAAACCGATCACGTGTTCAAACCACTTTCAATTCGGCACGTGGCATTGAATCTGACCGCCTAATGTCGACTTTGCTCGATCCCCAACCTCTTTCTTTTTCTTCTTTTTGGTTGAACGCTGGATTGTTTCTAGTTGCCAGAGTTTGCATCAAGGCACTGTGCATTTTATAGGCCGTGTTTTTGAGACACACAAGAAAACCCCAAAAATAAAGGAAAATGTTTTTTTTAAAAAAATTAATTTTTTTTTTTTTTTCATATTGGTATTTTTAATTATTAATTATGCTAATTGTTAGTGGGGATGGAGGAGATTAATCCAAGTTCTTTGTGAAGGAATACTTTGTAATCTAAATCTCACTTAATGTGAGAGGCTGTAAGAGGCAGTGGGATATCATCTTTTGACAATTTTTTAAGTTTCGTGATCACTCAAACTAACATAAATGAGTTCAACCAACTCACTTCATAACCTTTAAACATATGTCATTCTCATAGAGACCACAAGATTATAGCTCCTAAACTAGCCTGGAATTTCTTATAGGATTTTGTTTCGAACCCAATTGAATTGCGTAAGGTGAGCAACGTGCTCAATTTATGAATACCCACGAATCCAGCTAACCCTAGGATTAAAGAAAAGCATCTCCAACTGCCTGCTTGCTAAACCCCTATTGCATTCTAGCGTCGGCGTGTCATTTGTGCGGCTTCCTAGGTTTAGGTGCGTGGGGGTTCGGCTAACCATATTGGAGCAATCCAACTTGTGCCTGGTAGAAATAGGCCCGAGGGAAAGTTAAAACGAATGCATTTTGCTTGGTTGTTGAATTTCACATCTTGTTGGGGTTAGACATATCTAATTTTGATCAAGATCATTTTAGGGAAATACGGGCAAACAAACATTCATTGGCGCTTTGGACCCATGTGGAGATTTTGCCATTTTCATTCTTTCTTTTCCAGAACCGTAACGCCAATTTCATCGACGGCACAAGATATCTGTCGTGAGCCCTTCAAAATATAGAACGATAAACTTGGAAACGCTCGAAACATAAAAACACCTTCGAAGGGCGAAATACGAGTCACCGCTGAAACAAACGATGAAAAGCTATAATCCAATTTTGCAAACTATAGACGACTACCTTACATGGGGTACAATTAACATAACTTCTACTTCAATAATACGGAAAATTCTCCGTAATCACGGTGAAAACACGATAGTCAATTAAGTATTGCACCACTACAATTCGAGCTAATCCATTGACACAAATGGTTCGTGGGAGAAAATCGAATTACTTGGGATTGGATTGATCCATCCTAGTCACCATGGACGCTTTTGTCCAATTGACACTGAAGGAATCCATGTTGGACTAATAGGAAAAATAGTTTTACACACACACACACATTAAGGTTAAGGAAATTTTTTAAGTAAAAGAGTTGATAATAAATTCCCTTGATTAAGATTTACTTGGAAAGAACAAGAAGGAAAGATAAATTCTAAGAACTGGACGGGCTAAGAAGGCCGGCACAGCCTCACTAGATGACATTGAAACAAAAGGAACTGTATCTGTAGTGACAAGAAGGAAGCAGCTAAAGAGTGCTGGATGTTGTTCTATTACTTTTAATTAGAGTATTAATATAAATAAATACATTTATATGAATAATACTGTTATACACAGCGCTAACATGGAGTTATTAATCAATTGTTATTATCTTCAATATTAAGATGATAAGGAATCTATAAATCTTGCATGCTACGTCTGAGTTCCTATGACTGAAGTCATGCATGTTATGTAGAGTTTCGTAAATTGAAAAGTCTAATTTTAATTGCTTCAACGGCTATTGTGAATGGTGCCCATCTCCCCGTTTCCATTTGGTTCGTGGAATTTAATTAATTTTTCATTAGCTTTGAAAATACAAGCTGTCTAGAAAAGAAAAAAAAAAAAAAGAAAAAAATTGTGCCTAATGGTTGATGCCTGATAGGATGGCCAATGAGGGGAAACATTTCTCTGTGGGCTTTTGCTTTTTGTGCAATGTTGTGGAATGAAATTCTTCTCCTTGCGAGGTGTGTTCAAGGCACCGCCTTGCAAACGAAGAACCAAAGAGGGTCAATCGATCCTTAAAGTTGAGGAGCACTTCAACTTTCCCAATAACACAACACAACGTAAAAACGCTATCCCGATCACGCAAAGTCAAGCATGTGGGGGTTTGATTGACTCGGCAAAGGGACGGCAAAGCGACACGGACCGACCATGAATTAAAGCAATTAAGCACAGCCTAAAATTAGCCACCTAAAGATGCCCTTCTGCGTATGTTTCCAATGTCATGTCTTAATTAACTCTATTTCTTGTGTCGGTGTCTAACTATCTATGCATGTGGATTCTTCAACAACTGCTTTTACCGTATAGTTTCTCTATACATGCACAGGCTTAAATTCCATTAAGTCTGAGTCCTCCTCTTCCCTTACATATTTATTATTATTTTAATTTATAATATACTTAATATTATTTTTAAATTATTAAATTAAAATTATTATAAATAATTTATTTTATTTTATAAAAATGAATTATTACAATAACTAATCATCTATTAATTATAAAATTAAATTATTTTTATTATTTCATTACGTGAGATGTAATATATAAGAATATTTATAATATTATAAGATATAATAATTATAATTTATTATATTATAATAATTTATTTGTGAAAATAAAAATTATTTTTAAAAATAATATTTAATATACTTTAGATAAAATATTTTTTTATTAATTTATTTTATATTATTTTATTAAGTATTCTTTCCAACACATAACATCAATGCAATTAACACTAATTTCTGGAAGTGATCCTGATTGTCTAACCAGCTAGTTGTCTCGATGTTTCATGTCGGCAGTGATGTTATTACTTTACCAAACGCTTTTATTAGGGGCTGATAATGCATTTTCCCTCTTTCTTGATTAATATAAGAGCCCCGTACGATTTATCTAAATATTCTTGAATGTACAATTTTTCCTGAATGTTGAGGCTTCCACGTGAAAAATTTATCATTGTCGTGACTAGATACTTGCATCAAATTATGAAGAAAAAAAAAAAAAAAGAATTTTATAGCCGACGATACTGGTTTTGTTGCAGTTTGATATAAAATTTAAGTGCAATTTTGGGATTTTTGAATTTTTTTTATTTATTTTTTCACGCGAAACAATTAAGTTTTCTTTGAAAGATCATCAATTTGCAGCTTATCGTACAGAAGCAAAAATGGAAATCTAAACTCTCAACCTCTTCTCATCCTCCCTAAGCGACAAGACCAAAGCCCCAGATGGCTATAGTTTATTATATATTCTACCCTGAAATTTTCTTTGAATTAGATTTGATTGACGAACGACAACAAGTGGGCACACCTCCTATGCCTTTCATGGGGCTAAAACTGAGCTTTCAATCCAAGCTCGCTAACTATATAGATTTACAAGTTACAAGTCACTGTCTTGAAGCAAATGGCAAAAGCTGAAACCCATATACATAATATATATATATAGTTACAAGAATTTAACGAGGACTTCTAACCGTACCACATCATCGATTCTATATTTTCACGTCCTAGAATCCAAACGTTTTGTGTAGTGTTTCCAGAGGTTGTCTATATACACGTTCGTTTTGGGGGGTCTTCTGTCGAAGAAGCTGGTTTACTTTTACAATCAAAAGTGCCAGGTTTGATGCCAAAACGTAACGCGTCAAAGCATCGTTATTAGTTGTTCAATTTTGAAAGGAATCGATATCGATTATACAATGTATTCGGTTAGATCAATTGGATTTGTGCATCTATACAATTCTATAGAGATAGCATTGATATTTTGCTCTAGCAAACGAACAACTCAATAACGTTAGAGTGCATCAACTAGCTGAAAGATGAAGCTATAGAAATTAAAATCAATTTATAATCTGACCCATTGTCAACGTGATTATAAAGTCTCTCGTACAAACAAATAGCCTAAAAACCTTGAATTATTAGATAAAATTTAAGAATAAATAAATTATTAAACTCTAATGTCAATTTCCTATTTAACATTACACTAATATTGTCTTCTTCTTATACAATACATAGCATAAAACTAAGAAGAAAAATGACAAATGAAAGGGGAAAAAAAAAAAAAAAGAACAATAATGCTAAAATTATTCCATTGTTAAATAGCAGAAAACAAAAAAAAAAAAAAGAACCACGCACCAAAACCAAAGTGTGGTCGTCTCCGCACCGACCAAAACTCGCCGACGAGTCTGACTGTCCAAACATTTGCGTGCACGCGCCACATAAAGCGGTCTGACCCCAAAAAGTAGTTAAAAACAAACAAAAAGTATCCAAAACCCCTGACCGATGGACTTCTTTAACTTTAGGTTCGGTTGAGTTTGTTTGTCCGGTTAATGACTGCTCCGACTCTATGGCTCCTTAAAAATATCGCGATAATTTGCCTCTACATCGTACCATGATAATTTGCCTCTCCATCATACCATGATAATTTTCCTATATCGTGATGTCCTCGTTGCTCGCATGTGAACTATTGTTGATGTACCGTAAAAAATTAATAATTTTGACAATGGTAAAATTAGCCATATTTGAAAAAAAATAATAAACGGTTGTCCAATAAATTTGATTGGATGAAATATAATCAGTTATATATAAAAATAAAAACAACAATACTAAAAAAAAAACATGAGTAATAATACAATCAATAAATAATATAAATTTTTATTTTTTTTAATTTATTTTTTATATAATAATAATAATAATATTTATATTATTTTATTAATTATATTTTATTTTATTATATTTGATAAATATTTTCAAAATGATATAATTCATATAACATAAATAATATTTAATATAATATAAATTTTATATTATTAAATATTATTAATATAATATTAAATATTATTTTTAATAAATTATGGTGTGGTTGTCTGTATTCAGTGGACTGTACTGGCAATTTTTAACTTTTGAGTTTCAAGTTTGCTGGCATGTAATAAGCTTTAAGAGCCAAACCAAACATGCGCTTAACAAGTGTGTCCTTTCAGATTAGATTTCTGTTGGTTTTTACTTTGTTGAGGTTCCGTAAAGAGAAACTGGGAAGTAGAGCTCCGTGCAGCATCTGACAGAGAAAGAGATTAACACAAACAAAAAAAAAAAAAAATTCATTGGAGAGAGAGAGAGAGAGAGGTGATTTTGAGATGAAAAGCTGTTCTTTTGGAGTTTAGTGACAGATGAGAGAGGGAGGTGGGGCTTTAAAATGATGTTTCAGATGAGTAAAAGTGGTATGGTCCGTACAAGATTGCAGCTGCTGGCTGCTTCTGCTGCTGCTGCCGCTTCTGCTTGCCTCCTCTCAGTGACCGGCGATTAATGTCTCTCTTTTCCTTCTCTCGCCTTCGTTCACGTTTTTCAAAAATTCTGCAAAACCACTTTTAATTGGTGAGAAAGAAGGACAGAAACAAGAGAATCAAAGACGTTCAAAAGAGGAAAAAAAAAGGAAAAAAAACGAGGGGATTCTGCTTTTCTTTCTCTTTTTGTTTATCTTGATGAGCAGAAGTGGGTTTTGAGTGTGGCTTTGTGGGTGTTTAGTGTTGAAGATTTTTGAGTGATTCTGCTCTCAAATTCCATCTCTTTCAGTTGCGTTGCAATGTTTTTGAGTTGAAATCTTGTTTGTAACCATCACTATATTAAGAAAGGTTGAAACTTGATTAATCACAAGCTTGAATTTTGCTCATTTCTCTGGTAAGAGATTGCTCCACTCGGTTCACTTGCTTTCCGGTGAATTAAACTATATTTTCTCACTAATTTTATGTTGTATTTCCAGAACCCACATCGACGCGGCCGATAGTGGAAGGAAATGAAAGAGGCAGAGAAAGGTTTGGATCCACAGCTATGGCATGCCTGTGCGGGAAGCATGGCTCAGATCCCTCTGCTAAACTCTAAAGTTTTCTACTTCCCTCAAGGCCACGCGGAGCACTCTCACTCCGCCGTCGATTTCTCTTCCTCTCCGCGGATCCCCGCCACCGTCCTCTGCCGCGTCGCAGCCGTCCAGTACCTTGCCGACGCCGACACTGACGAGGTTTACGCCAAGATTAGCCTCGTTCCTTTGCTAAGCAACGACCTTGATTACGGAGAAGAAAAAAGTGTGTGTGAAAACGGTAGCAGTGGCAGTAACGTGGAGAAACCGGCTTCTTTTGCAAAGACCCTGACTCAATCTGATGCCAATAACGGCGGAGGATTCTCTGTGCCGAGATACTGCGCGGAGACGATATTTCCACGGCTGGATTACACGGCGGATCCTCCGGTGCAGACGGTGGTTGCTAAAGATGTGCATGGGGAGACATGGAAGTTTAGGCATATATATAGAGGGACGCCAAGGAGGCATCTGTTGACTACCGGTTGGAGCACTTTTGTGAACCAGAAAAAACTGGTTGCCGGGGATTCAATTGTATTCTTGAGGGCTGAAAATGGCGATCTTCGTGTTGGGATTCGCCGCGCTAAGCGTGGAATTGGAAGTGGAAATGGACCTGAATCATGGAACCTAAATGGGACAATGAATAGAAATTCTGTTGTTAGTCCTTACAATGGTTTCTCTCTTTTTCTAAAAGAGGATGAGAGTAAGGGAATGCACAATGGTGGATTGAGAAGCAAGGGAAGAGTGAGGCCTGAAGATGTCTTGGAGGCAGCAAGGCTGGCTGCCAATTTCCATTCTTTTGAGGTTGTTTACTACCCGAGAGCCAGCACGCCAGAGTATTTTGTTAAGGCATCTTCTGTGAGGGATGCAATGAGGATCCATTGGTGCTCCGGGATGCGGTTTAAAATGGCTTTTGAAACGGAAGATTCCTCCCGGATTAGCTGGTTTATGGGGACTGTTTCGTCTGTTCAGGTCGCTGATCCCATTCGATGGCCTAATTCTCCTTGGCGGCTTCTACAGGTTCTGCACATATTTCTGATAAGATGGTTGAGTTTAAATTTTTTATTTTGTCTACTTAATTAGCATTCACTTAGTGCCTCTTTTGTTGTTAATATTTTTCATGTCGTCCTGCTGCTAATACCTTATTCTACCGAATTTAATAGATGATCGTTTGACAGGGTTAACAGCATTTTATTATGTTCCAATGTTCCATTACTGATTTGTGTACTGTTATGATTTGCTTAGTTCATCTAGTCACTTTTACTACTGAGACTGGTGGTCATGGTGCAATTTTGTCATGGGATCGGGTAATAACCACCCATGGTTAGCTCAAACTAATGATAAGGGAAAACTTGGAATTGTCTGGGATAATACACGGTCTCAGGTTTGAATCCCTTAGGTGTATTTCATGGAGCAGGTGAAACTGCAGCGATGGAGGCCTTCCTAGCAACCCAAGGGGATCTGTAATATTACTAATAATTATTGTTCTTGTTGTGAAATTTCCAGAAATTCATTAAGTTTTTATTTTGGGTCAATACATGAGCTAGGCGTTATCTATACATTGATGAAACTTTTTTTATGCTTCTTTATGTGGATTTTTTATTTTCAAACTGTTATATTTGGAGTTCCTAGATACATATATTTAAAGAGAGTGAGATAACTTAGGAACCTGTCTTTCTTCAGCTTTTGATTATCTAAACACTGAGCTCTGGATAAATATGGGGCCTTCAGTTTGCCACTTCATGAATTCAACACTAGTGATCTGATTTAAAATTGTTTCCTTTACCAGAACTCTTAAAGTTAGCAGTTATAATAAAAGTCAGTCCAAGCTCATATTTTACTGCTTTTGGCATCTTTGATTCTTATCTCTTGATAAATCCAATTTTGCAGGTAGCATGGGATGAACCTGATTTGTTACAAAATGTCAGACGTGTCAGTCCATGGTTGGTTGAATTGGTGTCAAATATGCCAGTCGTTAATCAATCACCCTTCTCACCACCAAGAAAAAGGTTGCGGTTTCCACATCACTTAGACATCCCTCTTGACAGTCAATTTCAATCGCCCTCATTTTCAGGCAACCCCCTTGGGCCTAGCAGCCCCTTGTGTTGTTTATCAGATAACACTCCTGCAGGCATACAGGGAGCCAGGCATGCTCTATTTGGAGTTTCTTTATCAGATTTCCAGCTTAACGGCAAGCTACAGTCAGGACAGTTTCTGTCCAGTCCCCAGCAGCTGAATCCACGTCCAAGAATTTTTGAAAGTCTTGTAACAAGCAACACTAAGAGCAATGAGAATCTGTCCTGCTTGCTAACAATGGGGAGCCCTAAACCAAAATTGGAGAAATCTGATAATACAAAGAAACATCAGTTTTTTCTCTTTGGTCAACCAATAATAACGGAGCAGCAGATTTCTCATAGCTATTCTACCAGTTCTGTGTCACAAGTTCTCACTGGTTCAGACAAATCAAGTGTTGCTGGTTGTTTCAGGTCAGCCTCAGAGAAACAGAATTCATCTGAAAAATCTACTAGTACAGCTTTTTCATGGCACCAAAGTCTTCATGATGCTCAAATTGGCATCGAAACTGGTCACTGCAAGGTTTTCATGGAATCGGAAGATGTTGGGAGGACTCTTGACCTCAATGTTTTAGATTCTTATGAGGAGCTATACAGGAAGCTAGCTAACATGTTTGGAATAGAGAGGCCAGAGATGCTGAGTCATGTGCTCTACCGAGATGCTACTGGTGCTATTAAACAGACAGGAGATGAACCATTCAGGTATCACAGATTTACAACTGTGGCTTTGTATCTTTGCATGAGATTTAACGTACAATATCAATGTAGCTGGCTTGTTTGCTCTGACATTCATTAAAACTCTTTTCCTTTCACCATGCAGTGTTTTTATGAAAACTGCAAAAAGATTGACTATTCTGATGAATCCTGCTAGCAGCGACATAATTGGAAGGTAAGATTCTGTAAGTACATGAGCTTGCATGATTTTGATGTTAACTTCCTCTACATTTGGTTTTGACAAGATTTTTCACTAATAAATGTTATAAAACTGAATTGCATGCAGGACATGGATCACAGGGATGAGAAATGCTGAAAATGGACTTGAGGCATCAAATAAGACTGGTCCCTTGAGTATATTTGCTTAATCTATTGTGTAACTTGATGGTAGATCTTGAAGATATTTCAGTTTGTTTGGTCTATGTATCTGAGAGAAACAGAAATATGAACTCCTATGTTTAAAATGCTGGTGTCTGAACATTCTTCCTAGTTTCCACTGCAATATATACCGAATATTTGTGTCTTTCAGTATTGTCAGCAGTTTCCATGTCTAACGTTCTGCTTTCATAACATGCCCGCGCCATGCAATTTTAAGATCCGTGGTTGCTTGCAAATCATTGATTTGAGATTAGCTAGGTTGAAACGTGATTTCAAGGTCCCAAGACCCTCGCACCAGAAAAAGAATATTCTTGTTAGAGTTTAACATGTGGTTGAGAGGTATTGTGTTCAAATTGTGCTACTCTCTACTTAAAATTTTGGGTGGATGGGTTTTTTGACGGGGTGCTCAAAGTCTTGCGGTATGGCACTCTGAGGTCACAGAAGATTTTTATTGCTATCAACCAACACTTGATACTAGATCCTGACAGGATTTCACGGGTGTGTGGCCGTGAAAGCAAAAGCAAGATAAGGTTGGATTGGGAAGGATTTTGCCGCCCAATAGAGTAGGATGCGTCTCCATGATTCTTTTGAATCCTCCAGATATCCGAAATTCTACAAATAATAAATTGAGCATTTTCCCTTGACCAGCCCCTTCACATGCAAATACAAAATACACACGACAAGCTCCAACTGTCCAAGTCTTCGTCTTTGTGATATCAGTAGAATGATAAAATGTCAATGGTGGCAAACTGACAATCCAGAATCTTGTGGGATCAGAAAATTCCTGAAAACATGAGCAATGTTGACTGATCAGGCAGGCTACCCCAGCCAGGCTGGGTCTGGTCAGGTCTATTTCGTTTGAAACTATGAGGTTTTGATAATTCCTAGGCATTAGGCACCCCATTTAAAGTTGAAAAAACAAAAAAAAAAAAAAAAAAAAAAAACACCCCATTTACATCCCAACAAAACACTATTATTGAACTATTTTTAAAAAAAAAACAATTATATTATACGGACATAAAAGTAATGAAACCAGACATAATCAATAGAATAATGTAATTTTTTTGTAATATTATAATAAAATATATATTATTTTATTAATTATGCTTAATTTTGTTAATTATTTCTATATCCAACAAGTATATTCTTTAAAAAGAAAATAACATTCCAAAGTGGAAAACAGCAACTAATGAGGTGCTTTTCTTATATTTTAACTAAACATGCACACACACACACACACACACGTGTGTGTGTGTATGTGTGTGTTAAAGTGGGATTGGGACGCACTATTTAATCCAACCACCTAACAACAGTAATGACAACACCCATGTGGGGTCCCATTTGCGTCGCCGTTTCGGTGGCCGGGCCACCCTGGTCTATTGGCGACCCATGGATTTGACTCCACCACCTCAACCACTCATCCATCAATTTCAATGTTGAAACACGTAGTTAAGGATCTCACCATACGAGCAGAAGGGGGTGGGGTCCGCGTGAGTCTGATCCACTATTTGTTTTTTCCGAAAAATATTTAATTTACAAAAAAAAGAAGTCAAAATAAATGTGTAAATTGTACATGATATATATATATATATATATATATATATATGTGCAGTTAATAAAAAGTGTTAATTTTGCACATTTTTATATATTTTTTATTTGACAATATGTACATTATATTTATTTAAAAAGAAAAAACACGCGCATTTTCCTTGCAAACCCATCTGCTTCGTCACCTACACATGTATCTTTTTCCTATAATTAATTATAACAAGGAAAATATTGTCTTTTTCTCTACCCCCACGTCCCGTTCACTTCAATTTGTCAGAAGAAGTTGTCATCGGGTTCTTTGTAATCTTGCCAACAAGCCGTCTATGAAAGGTTCAATGAATAATGTAAAGTCTTCGTATTTTATTTATTTATTTTGCACAGGAAAATTTGTATTCATAATTTTCGTAAACTTTTTTTTTTTTTTAGTGTTTGATTAGGATAATGCTACGGTTTAGATAAAAATTAAAATCTATTAATTTACTCACGGGTCAATTTCCTTCCATGGTGCTAAGCTCGCATGGCATGCTTGTTGCTCAACTCCAACCTTTTTGTGTGAAGTTTTACAATTGTTGATCATCCTAATTGGCGTAGGCAAGCTACCAAGATAGAAGCTTGGTGGTATCCCTACGAGTCCATTGCACATTTCTGAGTCCTTGCATGGTAGTGGGAGATCGGACCCAGATTTTGTATTACGAGTTTTAGATTAAAATAATAATAATAATAATAATAAACCGTAACAACACGCTAACGAATGACCCCCAGAAAATAATTATCGAATACCCACTAGCAATATGTTAAAAAAATCGATTTAGGCAAATGGTCAAACACGTGGAACCTAGGATCAAGAGTTGTTAGGTTTCCAGGGGCAGTAAATGCAGAGACAAAAGGATCTTTCAACAGATTTTTCTCTATGTTCTGTTTTTCAGTTCCTAGGCCGTAGTGGGTGGGATCTTATTTCTGTCTTCGTCCGGATAGAGATATTTATAGTTTTTGCATCAATTACCACGAGGTGTCCTCACCTTTTTTACTTTTATTTTTTTTCCTCAAAAAACTCTGTTATTCAATTACCCTTTTTATCTCTCTTCCTCAACGATCTTCTAGGTAACTTGCCTATATTCATTTTTAATTAATGTGTTTGCATAGATATTTTGTCACTCAACATCATTATCTCTTGGAAAGTTGGCTAGGGATCATCAAAAAAGAATGTTTCACTTATCAATTCAAAAAGTTTTATGTAATGGGATGTGTGTTTTAAGCAATGATATGCACATACATATCTCAAACAATCAGATGTCCATAAATTATAAATGTCATTAACTTGTATTGATGACTACATGCATGCGATTGCTCAGAGCATAATCTATAAAAACACTTAGCCATGATCCACTCGTTTTGCGCATAGAATATCAATTTTTGTTGGTTACTTTGTTCCTCCATGAAATGGTTAAGCTGAAGTGATTAAAACCACTTGAACTATTTGTTATTCAAAATCGACCTTGCATTAATTCAAATCATGCAATAAATCAAAATTAATTGGATTCTGAGCTGCACTCTCCAGTCTCCACGCCCTCCTCCGCCTCCCTCCCCCCCCCCCCCAAAAAGGGAAATGAAAGAAGTATCAAAATGGAGACAGAATTGCTGAATTCAACGGCCTGTTTAATGGGGTTTGATGTTTGGAATAGAGCTGTACTCGACTTGGGACGTGAAGAAAAAAATAAATGGTCCTCCGTTTACACAAGATCCAAGATAATTCGTAACCAAACATGCAATTTAGTAGATAGCTACGCTGAGCTGTGGTCTGCTCAGCATACACGTTGCCTTTTTGATTAATTTGACCCTAACCCGTTGTGCTTTAATGTTAAGCAGATCGAGGTAGTCTAGGAGACTATTACTCTCATGAAGGGTCATAGGCTTAAGCTTTTTGTCAAAATATTTAGTAAAGTAAAGCACAATTATCAAGCTTTACCTTTACTTTCTCATTTTTATAATTAAAAAATTCAAGATCAATACGGTGTTTTTCCACCTTAGTTTACTTTACAATTTCCAATTTGAAATGTCAAATTATTAACAAATACAGTGTTTCTTTGAAAACTTTACTTGTGGTCCGTTGAAAAGAGAGGAGCGAAGCCTATCAATAGTAGTAATGCCGACATCTAGATGATAAATAATACAAAAACAAATAAAAATAGTTGGATTTTTTATTTTTTTGAAAAAAAAAAAAACTGTTTTTGACGATGAAAAAGGAGACAGAGATTTGGTGACCAAGGCCTAAAGACCCGCTCGTGTGGTGGACCCCACAGGTCGCAATTTTTATACTGGTTAGGTTCACCAAACGGTTACGTGCAAGAAGGGAGCGGCCGAGCTTGCGATAGACGTGTATGGCTAGGATCTATCGAGACAGCGAGTTGAATGATTCTAAGATTTTGTCCATTGTAACCGCTGGCTGCCGGCAGTTTTCTTGACCCTGGTTAAGCTTCCTTTTTTTTAGAAAAAGAAAAATAATAATTTAAAATTAAGAAAAAAAGAAAAGGGAGATTATTAATCTTGACTTATCGCGAGAAATTGAGATCTCCAATTTCTCGCTCACCGTGCTTGGTTGAAACCCGAAAGTCTATTTCCGTTTTTCAATTGTATTTCCATTGCTTCAGAAGTATTCTTTAAGAACATTCCACTTTCATTATTAAACAACAAGAATTGCTTTACCATAATTGAGTACTTTCCCATAGACTATTAATTTAAGGTTTGAAAGGCAATATTATAATATTTAACAAAAAATAATAAAAAAATTTAAAAAAAAAAAAAAAAAATGAAACCAACATGCTACAACGTAAGCCTACACAAAAAACAATGGTCGATGATAACGAGTGATTTGTTGTGTCCAATTATGAATCCGTAGAAAGGGAGTTGCACTTTGCAGGATTAATTATTGCTTTGGTGCATTTTCAACGAAGTATGTTGGCCCGAGGGCTGCCTCCAAAGGGCAGATCCATCTAACGGGTGATAATATGATATAATGCAATGTTGTCACTTCTTGGACGACAAGTGGGCAGGTGTGCGAATTTGATGTGATTAAAGTTGAAAAACAATTGCTCAAAACAACTGCATGACGATGGGGGCATAAACTACTCAGATTTGCTATAGGGATGTACGAACATTGACGCGTAACATATGTTAAGAGTTTTACATCCCATTGTTGGGTGCGTAATAGTTAAAAAGATTTTATTCTCGTTATGTAATCAAAGTTTAATTTAGTATTATATAATTTTAAGAGTGATTATCAATTTTTATTGAGTAATATAAAATTTTTTTAATATAATAATTTAATTCGTTAAATAGTATAAATTCCTTTTAATAAAATTATGAGGTATTATTTTTATTTTTATTTTTATTGGAAAAAATATTTATGATAATTATTATTGATTATAATTGTATATTAAAAACAAAATTAATATTTATTTATTTATCATTTTTGTAAATTATTGGAAGAATGTTATTAAAGCCCATGATTCATTATTTTTGTCCCCATGGACACATTGCTTTTGGCAGAGATGTCTTGTCCCAACTCCCGCTAATGCCTCTAGGCTTCATAATCACACCTCTATTTTGTTCGCTTGCTATTTTTCCTTTTCCGTTTGTTTACAACACTCCTTATCCTTCTTGGAAAAAGTAGAGTTAAAGAGAGAGAGGGATGCTTTTTACCTGTGCCCGCACCAAAAATTATTTGCTTTCCAAGGTAGGACTTCACATAGGTCTACTCGTAGTCTTGTACCTCTTGATGGATGGAACTTCAAAAGATGATGCAGTGCGACTGTGGCTTGAATTCTGCAAAAGTCATAATCCTATCGCGACCCTGATATTTGAAAGAAGATAATTTTCTACTTTGAGATTTCGGATTTTAATTTTAAGAATACAATATAATATTTATAAAAAAAATAATAAAAAAAAAGTATTCTTATCACATAGATATTGAAGGAGAATTAAGTATAAATAATGCACAAAAAAAACAATTAGGATATGTTTTAAGCATATCTTTTGCTTTTACTTTATTTGACTGGGGCTTTTGTTTGTATATATCATGTGTAAGATAATCCGAAGAAAACTGGGAAGATTGAAGAAAGAGAAGTGTGGTGGCAGTAGCAGGAGCTTTGCCCAAATGAAAACATTTAGAGGAAATTAGTTTTGCCGCAGAAGGAAAGCACAAATATCTAGAATAATTGTTTTAGTGGGAAAATACTTTCCCCTAAAAGTCAACTTTTAGCGAAGGAGTTTTAGTGGGAATTCTTCTGGGAGGAAGAGTCTTTAGTGGCGAAAAATTTCCCCACTTGAAAACCTGGTTTCTTGTAGTGGCTTCATGAGGCCACCACCCATGATATCATCTTTTGAATGAGATTTTTGGCATAGCGTTTGTTCATATTTTCAATTCAACAAATTAGTATATATATAAAGAGAATATATACATGCAAACCATTCAAAATCTATACCTGACAATTTAAACTTTTGAGGTACGTGATTTCCTTACCTTATCTGCTTCATTTCACTGGCCTTCTTCAGCCCTATCACTTTTTATCTTCGATTATTCTTTTTGGTTAGGCTAGCAACGTAACCATAGGAAGCGGCTTCCAAGCATTTCCATATAATTCAATCTGGATTTCCTTCTTTGGCGTGGACCTTGTTGAGAAGCTAAAATCGTTATCTGCTACTGTTCATGTTTTTAAAGGATTTGTTACTTTGGGGCAAATTCTACATCAAACAATACGAAGTCATAATGGCTAAGAGTTAAAAGCTGTAAGCATGATGGATGCGAGGCATCCGAGCTTTGTGGTAGAAGGAAGACACAGGACCTGGAATAAAGAACATAACAGTAACAATTAACTTTTGAGCAGTAGAATCATAGCACAGCCTACCATACAGTCCCTCCATTTGGAATAAAAAATACACTGTACATACTTCTGCTGTCTAAGCCCTTGCAAACCAAAAATGGGGTCCATGATGTTAGGACCCAAGTTTCAGTTTCAGCTAAAACCAAGAGAGGACCAACCATCCATCACTCCTCAACAGCAACCTCTTGATCAGCCCTCCAATAGTTTGCTTCACTGAACTCTTTCATTCCAGGCCCAGCATCATCGGAATTTTCCTTTTCTGGCAACTTTGGGATAATACTTCTTTTCGGCGTCAGTGCTGCACCGACAATTCCTTCCTTAAGAGCTTGTTCCATTGCCTTTTCAGTACCTTCTAATTCTACACCAACAAATTCAACATCCTCTTCAAACAAGGATGGAACAGCTGTGGATTTTTGACTCGTGTCACTCACTGATAATTCACTGGAATCATTCGAGCACATGGAGCCATTAGGCAGCTTGGGTTCTCCACTTGATGGGGAGCTGTCCTCAGGTGTCACCACATCTCTTTGGCTGGAAATATTGACATCAGTGTCATTGTGATCTTCAAATGGGTTCAGGCTCAACCTACACACCTGCATATCCGAGGTTTCTCCCCAGCCCACCCATTCGGGTATAGGCCTATCTCCAAATAAGTCTTCACTGTCTGGTGTCTCATATCTGAAGAAACCCATGTCTGGGGAAGAATTTGCCTTTTCATTTTCTGGAAGTCCATTAAGAATAGCCATATTGGAAGTGGATGTGCCATTCACAGATCCTTTGCTTTCTTTTAAGTCATCATCCTCTCCAACCACCACCTCATCATCACTACTGCTGCTACCACCATTTGCAGTTCCATTGAAATTTATTTCATCCATTACCTCTGCAGGAGATGTGCTCACAGGTGCAGTACCAATTCTGTCATCTTGGAATGCAAACCAGTTCGAATTTGTGAACAGACTGCTGCATGAAGAATCATATTAGTTCAATTTCATAGTGCAGGCATAACTTGACCCAGATAAAAATCAAAAATCAAAAATCAAAAATCAAAAAAGAATGTTTTCAAAACAAGTGATTTTTGATGAATTCTATAGACTGATGTTATCTAATTTTGTACAAGATAACACAAATGGGAAAACAACTCGTCAAAATCAAACAATTGGAAGTCACAGATTCTAGACCTGAGCTAGCAACCTGCCAGGCCCTGGGGCACAGAAAGAAGGAGAGAACCAATGCTGGATTGTCATAGTCTCCACACCTAACTTATAAGTCTAAGTCAATAGATAGTGGATGAAGCTCAAATATACCTTTAGTATGTAATCAGTCAGCATGAGGCATAAAAATGGGGCAGGAAATTTAGACTCTGGACTCTGGAAGAGAAAATGATTTAGTTGTAATTGTGTAACAGCTTTATAAACTCACCTCCCTTGCTCATCACTAAGCCTCAACGATGATATAACAACTTCAGCAGACTCATCATCAAAGTACACATCCTGCGGATAAAAGGTCAAACACCAAAATTAAGTGTGTTTATAAGTTACTGGATGATCAAATGAAGTACAACAGTTAATAAATAAATGTGCCAAATGCTATTAAATATCAGTTACTAATTTTAATTGTCAGTTTGGTTGTCAGTTGTCAGTTAAAGCGAACAGGGGTCAACTTCACGTAATACAATAAAATATTTAACTCCATCCCAAAGAATTCCATCTGGTCCACCATTCCTTGCAACTTACTTACACCCAACCATAACACAGAAAACTTCTTAAAGTACCCTCTTTTTTAGGGGGGGTGATAAATTCTTGAAATTTGTTACCTCTTCATCTCGATCAAGGCCTCCATTATCCTGCAAACAGAACAAGAAGTTAAAAACTACAAGTGCATCAGCAAGGACACAGACAGAGAAAAAAGCATAAGAGGATTGAAAGCATTACCTCTTCAGCATCTTCATTTCCATATATCTTGTATCTAACGGCCTGGTTCAAGTCATTTGCTATAGCTGCTATATCATAATCTCTGTCATGAAGCTCGTCCTCATCACTATCTCGTGTCCTATCTTGCAAGGATGTTGGACGACTGCACAAGGAGACACAATATTCAAATTCAGTTTTTAGAATAGGCCATGGTCTGTTGAAGTTCCTATGCCAGTTAAGCGCAGACACTAGTATGTTATGTCAAGAACCATACAGGATTTTAAAAAAAAATTAAATAAATAAATTCACCCACTGTATTAGGCTTTGAATTATGCTTGTCAACACAAACAGGAGCGTGTATTATTGTCAATATGAGATAATTTAAGAAACCCGAAGTGAACAGCATGAACCAGGAAGCATACAGATATCTTGCTTTGGAACAACCTAACTGCTGGGAAACACATAGATATCTTGCAGACTATGAACAATACAAGAAAAAGAAAAATTATGTTTTGGAGATGATGCATATTTGGACTTCACTTATTTGATCTACTGCTGTATCCCTATTATCTAAAAAACCCTTTGAAATAAAATTCAGTGTCCATCACAGAGCTAGTAACAGATAACCGGTCGTACTACAAACATAATTGTAGCCATGATCAATAATTTAGAAAAAAGAAGTGGCAAGCTCAAATAACATTGTAGTGATCAAAATTCTTAACATGAAAAATTCATACCCACAAGTCCATCGATAGACATTTTCAACTGCATTGCGCTCTTGCAAAACACCGGATTGCCACTGATTCCATTCAACATTTTCCTGTAGTTGAAAGGCCAAATTGAATCACCATAACAAGGAATTCTAAAGGAAAAATATTAATAGAACAGTAATGAACATGGCCACAAAACCCATGAAAATAAGTCAAATTACACAATTCATCAATCTTTAAAACTAAATTGCACTCAGTAATCCAGAGAAAGAGAACCTAGACATGATGTATGTCATAATCTCATTGCTGCAATGGGAGCATGTAAAAGAAAATGTTCTTTAAAAAAAAGTACATCAATTAAAGGGCTAAAGATGCTAAACCCAAAAGAAAAGACATAGGCAGCTAAAGTATGGAACTCCAACTCCCAGTATAGAAGAGTGATTAATCTTTTGAAATTTCTCATCAGGCCAGATCGAAAACTCTCTACAAAGTGAAGAGGCATTGGTCTTATGACAAGAAACTACAAGTACAACTAATTGTGCACTAACGAATAAACACTGCCATGCAAGGCAGCAAAAAAAAAACAAAAAAATGCATGATATATAGTCAAACTTTTTGAATATTATTTTTAAACAGGAAGTTCAGTTCCAGGTATCTAATAAAATCCTTGACAGAACTTACCCAACATCCTATTCTAGATACTAATTACCACTGTAGAGTTCCTAAACAAATCTATATATATATATATATATATGGCTACAAACCTGTAGATACTTCTGAATGTGATTATTGCTGTTTGCCAACTGAACAAGCTTATTAGAAATCCGTGTAATATGTCCAATGTTTCCTACTCGTGGTGCCCGTTTTCCAGCAGCAGGAAATGTTGGCTGAACAAATTATAAATATTCAGTTACATATAGCAGAAAAATATTGTTGCAAATAAATTTGCATATAACTATGGAGAGAGAGAGAGGGGGGGAGGGAAGAGAGATTGTCCAACAAATATAAAAAAAAAAAAACAAATTTATCATTTTCTCCAGCAGATTGGATTCAGCAAATTGCATTAATTGTATTTCTCATAAGTTTCAAAATATGAACAACAGACACTCTGATAACATATACCTGATTGACATCTCCAGAGATGATGGGGTGTTTTTCTGTTTGGAGAAATTTTCCTATTAAATCACATTCTTGAAAAAGATGATCAACCATGGTGCCACTCTTAGTTTCCAAGCATGACACAACAATACTTTCTACATGATGATGCAAAGCATTATTGTATGGATACCTGCACAAGTTAAGACAGGAAGTTTAGCATCACCAACCCAAGAAACAAAAAAAGAGCATATTTCTGAAAAGATATTGATGTTTTAGAGGGAAGAAGTTTTATAGGTACCACTTCACCCCTGGACAATCCCACAATTATGTAGAAACTTACTCAAAGAAAAGATCAAGGACTCGTTTAATGGTCCCAGAGCTGACCAATTCCTTTTCTGTGGCTTCATTCCCAGTTCTTAGTAGCACCGCAATGAACTCAACAATCTAAATTGAATACGAGAACAGTTAGCTCCTAAGAATATACTCAAGGTACAATATAATTTGATCCATTTTTCACATATCTTCTTGACATCTAACATAAAGCAATTTACTCAAAAATGATATTGAGCTCAGACTACATGGAAGCAAATGTGACTAATCAACTCCATTAGGGTTCCTTGCTGGAGGAACTATGTATTGAATTGAGTAACGTTTATGACAAAAGAATGAAACCAACCTTAAGACGATGCTTCCCCAGTGGAGGCTTTAGTTCCCCATATGTCGTAGGCAAAATAGTCTCATCAGATGACACATTCAATAGCATAAGCAAATCACCTGCAAAAAAACACACATCTTTATCATTGGAAATGACAAGGAACAAAACAAACAGAAACCAAAAATTTTAAACTGCTTTTTAAAGCTATTAGAAATCATTGTTACATTGGCTCAGGAGACATTCCAATTAATAACTTATGTAACTCACAGGCCAATGGGCCTCCTAAAAGACCAAAAATAACAATAAAATCACTATTATAATATCAAGGTAGAAACTAAATTTCACCAAAAAGTGACGATCAGAAAGATGTAATTATAGGAAATGACTACAAATACCAAAGCTGGGACCCATCCACAACTGCTGTGCTGGGTAGGAAATGATATAAGAGAAACATTTGGGGGGGGGGGGGGGGGAGTGGCCACAGAGCTGGTGTTGGAATTTGATAATCTTTTGGACAGTCCCAGCAACAAACTAAGAATGGCAGAAATCCTCACCAAGTCTAGGCAACATTGCATCAATAGTCTCTGGATTCACAGTGATGGGAGGCTCATATGTATGCTGACTTCGAAATGAATGCATCAAAGGAGAAACATTTGCTGATCTTTTCGGATCCAGTAAAGAGATACACACAGAAAGTGAGTGGACAAGGCCAGATTTAGAACGTGAGTCTTCCAATGCATGACCAAATATACGTGCAACAAAGCTGCAAGTCATGAAATTTTGAAGGTCATCTACAAATATGGTATGCAGAGGGAAAAAACAGAAGAGCCAAATAAAATTCTAATTACAAAGAAGGAAAAAAAAAATCCACAAACCTTGGACTAGAGAGTTTTGCAGCCAAGGCAGACGGAGCATTTCTAGTTATTGCACATAGTGTTTCAGCTGCATTAGCATGAACTTCGGAAGGACCCTGATCCACATAGGGTAAAAAAGTTCAGAGCATTAAATCAACTTTATGCAACATCTTGTAGCGTGGAGCATGGATACAACCACCATAAGTGTTGCCTTTTGCAAATAGTTTGTAATTACTAGCTTTATTATTGAATTTATTGGATCCAGCAACAGAGAGAGAGAGAGAGAGAGAGAGAGAGAGAGAGAGAGAGAGAGAGAGAGATGCTGATGAAAAATGGAAAACACAATTTTGACTTACAGAAGGACTCAATTTGTCCACAATCATTTCTAGTAAATTGCTGTCAGCTAGCCACTGCATCACATCGATAAAATTGGGATAGACATGGTCATCTGCACCTACCAGCCGAACCAATACCTGCATAAACCACTCAACATATAAGAACAAATATGCACAAGCTTCTTCAATTGGAAACCAGGACAGCAATAAATGTCTCAATTACCTCCATGATGGATGTTATTCCGATAAGATCAACAAGCTGATGGAAAACATCCTGATGGGCCTATAAAGCCAACAAACATATAAACAAGGTAGTTTACGGGAGTAAAAAATGTAGCATCCATAATTCATATGGCAGATCGACAGATTGAATAACAATTCAAGTAGTGTATCCATGCAACAGAAAAAAGGTGCAGTACAGCCCACCATGCAAAAGAATTACACAGTACTTTCATGTTACAACATAATTTTCATTGCCCTCTATCAAAATTCTGAAAAAGGTCAGGTCTCAAGTTTGAAACCCAATTGAAGCCATCTAATTAAAAAAATTGCATAATGATCTCAAATCAACTAGTAAGCATATTGGGCTTCTTCCCCTTATATCCATCATGTGGGATTGCACAACACCATTCCGATGATCCAAAACAATGCTCTTCATAAGATAAAGAAAAATTTGAAATGTTAAAGTAGAAGGAAAGCACTACTCACTTGAACATATCTCATAAGTTGGACTGTTTTGCGCAACATGAGACAGATAACAACCTAGCATCATATTAAAAACAAATGGCACATTGAGAAAAAACAGTCTCATGAAACATCATGTAAAACAGATTCAGAGCACCTGACCAAATACCTTGCTGAAATAACCAGCCAGTAAGGCACTGTGAGGCCGGTTTGGTTCCAAGAAAGAGAAAAGTAAGTCCATAAGCTGCAATGATAAGAGATGAAATGGCAAAACATGTAAACAAACCATACTGCAGGGAATTCTAGAAATAAAGAAGAATGAAATGAAAAATAAACTACCTCCTCTTCCTCCATTAATGTCCTCAGGATAACATCAATTTCACAGGTAAATATCTCACAAGCAATGAAGGGGAACCTAAAAGATGAAGGGAATCTTTCAGAGAAAGAATGATAATTATGCTCCAAGAAAATATGCAACAGCAGAAAAGCAAGGGTTTTTTTTTTTTTTTTCTCTTCAAAGTTCCTTTTTTGAGTCAGCCAGACATACCTGAATGCTCGTTTGCTTTCAGCATCCTCTGGTGGTTCTTCAATTACATACCGGAGCAACTGCTCTACTTGGGCTCTATCTCGTAGGCTGCAAATAAGGAAATACAATTAGCATCTAACATGTCAACTTCATGATATATCCCCTAAAATATGCACAAGAAGAAAGAAGCAAGGTGGACAATGCTTAGTTGAAGAGGGAATGCTTGAAAAGGAGAAGACAGAGTTGATGGGAATTACAAATTAATGAGACGACTGTTTAAACCTTTGCATTCTTGAATTATTTCTTCCTCATCCAAAAGTTCTTCCAATGTGAAATTTTCCTTGTCCAATATTGACTCCACCTAGAAAAACAACAGCAGGTTCATGATATAAGCCATAAAAGCAGCTAAGCAAATCCAAATACTAGTCCAATTGCTATTGCTGACAAGTCAACTATTTTCCTCTCAGACCATTACAGAAATTAGTTATCCCTGAAATAAGATTTACAAACTTTTTTAACACCACAACAACACAAAAGCTACAACCACTATTTTACCATTCATCACCCGCCATAAGCAGAAAAATCCTAATATAAAAGTACTGAATAATGCCCCAGCAGCTTTTGCTCCTGATTAAACATGTTTACTTCTTGAAATTGCAGAGTATGAAGCACCTATCCATTATTTGTAAAATGGGTGACTTGAGATCCAGCCAATCTCAAGTCCCACAAGCAGAAAAAAAAATGTTATAAATCATAACTTTCCATAACTTCTCCAACATAAGCTACCATTGCGCCCCCCCTCCAACCTCCCCAAAAAAAAAACTAAAAATACGGGTTTTAAATTGGCACTTCAAAAGCAAAGACAAAACCATCCTGCATTTTCCGAGACATTTCAACAACCTCAAAAGTACAACATAGAGCTACCCCAAAGTCCCAAAAGGAAATTTCAAAAATCACCATAACCAACTCAAAACCTGTAAGTCCATCGTTTTAATTCACATGCTACATGCTTCAGAAATCGAGCAGCAAAAATTAACGAACCGACAAGCTAAACAAAACCATAATTAAGTTACAAATAATTAAAAAAAAAAACTCGGAAGTAACGAAATCTCCTTACAGGCGACGAGGTAGAGATACCACCGAGGTTCCAAAACATCTTTAAAAGAAAAGCGAGAAAAAGGCAGGATGATATGGTTTTAGGGTAGCTCCAAGCGAGAACCGTGCAGATCTGTAAACCCTAAAAAAAAAAGACACAAATCTACGGCATGAGATTGGGAGAAATTGGAGCTCCAGAAATAATTCGACGACGGAAGAAGATTAACTGAAGCTCGAAACCCTAATTTTTGGAGGAGAGAGAAAGGAAGAAATCGAACAGAGCCGCAGGCCGTAAAGATCGAGAGACACAGAGAGAGATAGAGAGAGAGAGGGAGAGATACAGCAGCTGCGAACGGCACAGAAAACAGGGCTTTTTTTTTTATTTTTTATTTTTTTTGGATTGCTGATGGATAGGCGTTGGAGGGCTGCAAGCGGAAAAATACAAAACTGGCAAGATTGAAATGATTTTATAAAAAAAAAAAGTACACACATGAAAAATTAAACAGTTAAATGTTAGAGAGCATTTATAATATATTTTTATTTTATTATTAAAAAATTCAAATAAAGGAAGAAAAAAAAACTTGTAATTAGGATTATTTTAAATTGAAATTTGTAATTAATAAAAATTTAAAAAGAAAAATGAATTTGAGATTTTTAAATCCACAATCAAACTAGATGTATTTTGTGATGTATTATTATAAATATAAAAAAGATTAATATATAATAAAATTATATTATTATAATTTAGTTATATTTATTATAACATGTTATTTTTATATTTTTTATATTTTCGTATTTTTATGAAATTGTTAGTCGTAACCCTTTTTTTTTTTTTTTGTATACACCATATAATTAGAATCAAACTACTCAAAATTGTCAAAATATAACCAATTATACTAATTTAATTGATTTTGACCACTCAAACCACCATGTAACTCTTATTTTTGTAATAATAATATTACAATCTAATAATTTTTTAATAAAAAAAAGAGTAATATTGGGTAATTTGAGTTTTATGAAAAATTATTATTTGAGAATTATTATAAATGTGAATTTTAATTTTTAATTGTTCGTAATGTTTAAAAGTAAGTATATTTACTTCTCATTTCAGAATAAATTATATGAAAATTAATTATCTTTATAAATAGTTTAGTAATCAGCCTTGTAATGAGAGCATTCTATTAGGGCACATCTTTACTTCCTTGAATTTGGTTATTATTTTGAGAATGGGATGTATCGATTTACTGAAGCCAGTTCGTTGCAAATAAAATTCAACACCATTTTAAAATAGGCAGTAATTGGCTTGTGGTCTGCCAAGAGAGCCAACTGCCCAGCACTTGGCGTCATACTGCAAATGTCCTGACAATGCCATCACCATCAATTACATGGACCCCATTATTTTTTAGATCATTTACACGGACCCCATTATCATTATTTTTCTTTTCTTTTTTTTTTTATCATGTACATGGACCCGATGTGTCCCATTTGCGTACTTTAATTCAAAACGAGGTTGAGTGATGAGATGATTACGTGATGTGTAGGGTTCTCGCCAACCACGAATTTCTACCTGCCCTATTGATTCAAGGGCATGCTTAATCTACCAGCAACAACAAAAAAAAAAAAAAAAAAAAAGGCAATCCAAGTCTAATTTCTAGTCGATGGACTCACCATGGCCAAGTGTAATTTTGCCCTTCTTTTTTTTTTTAAAAAAAAATCCATATCTACATATTATATATAAATTTAGAGATATAAAGAAAATAAAAGACTTAACCAACAAGTAGGCCATATAAATAAGGGATGAACCAAGTGTTAATGCCATGTTAAAAGTCTCTCTAACTTAAAAATATAAAAAATTAAGTTGAATTTAATGATAAATTGTATATTAAATTTTAATAATTAAAAAAACGACTTTTGCTTTAGGGATGTTACTATTGAAGATTGAAATCACATCCTTTACTTCCTAAATGCGCAACTAGTACAACAGACACCCACACACACACACACACAAAATAGAGTCATAAATCCCTGTGCAACACGTGAAAGTATATTTGCACTCTATCGTTTCAAACAAGAAGCGGTCAAGAAAATGCCATGCACAAAAGCTACAATGGTACGGCTGTGTATGTATGTGAAATGACAGGAAGATTGGAGAGTGTGATCTCACAGTGATGTGCCTATAAAAGGAACTTGGGCACACCAGAGAGGTGGAAGATTGAAATTTTGGAGTTGCCGTTGAAATGATATCGAGCGTATGGAGTCCGATGCTTCCCTTCCTTCTATACTGGGCGATTCCAAGTTGAGATGAAGGCAACAGGTACTTGCATGGTTCTAGATCCGTTTGTTGTCTTTTCCCTGGTTCATGTTTGCCCTTCAACAGATAAATTGGGTTTTGTATTAGTTTTTAAAGGAAAAGTTCACCTTGTGTATCGCATTGATGATGAGTTTTTAGGTTAAAGCAATTCAGATTTAATACACCTATAAAATTAAACAAAAATTAAGAGATGTCAAATTAAAACTCGATGTTAGCATTTTGATACAGTAAAAAGTGAAAAAGTTAGGGGAAAAGAAGATGACAAGAGACTTACATTGTTAAAGATAAAGATACTTATATTTTCAGAATTTAGAAAGACACGTAACTTGGTGAGTTTCCATACTAGTATGGTTATTTGAGTGATAACGATAAAGACAATAGAATCCACGATGTCTGGAGTTTTGGTTGAGGTTGTGAGCCTTGGTTTGGGAGTCTTGAGCATTAGACATACTCGTAGGTAATGAATTTGAAGAGATAAAGTCTAGAGATCCATTGAATTTAATTTAGTAAAAACTAGAAAAAAATTGCAGAAAATAGTTGACTATTAGCAGAATAATACCTTAAAGTGAGAGAAAATGGTGAAGAGACTCAAAGACAAGTTACAGTAAGAGTTTAGTGGAAAGTACAAAGAAAACAGATCGTCGAGCTAAAGTGTTTCTCGTAAAGATCCCATATGTTTGACCCGTGGAAGCCTTGGAACTCCAAGACGATCTACAAATTGCGCATAAGAATTTTTTGCCAAAACATGTTATATTATGTGCAAAAAAAGGATTTAAAAAAAAAAATAAAAATGAAACAATGGTGATAATAATACATAACCGTAGATTCAGATTGAATCTTGCACTGCAGAATATGCACAAATATATTCACGTTCTGACATAGACATCACCATGATTAGACTTTGTTGTGATCACATGACTGTGTAACAAAGCTTTAATGAAATATAGAGTAATTGTATCTTGTGAAATTCATCTTAATTTTGGTGGCTACAAATGTTTTCTTATCTACATTGAACGATAGAAATGAAGTTTTTTTTTTTTTTTTTTAAAAAGGGTCTAAATTTTTATAATTAAATTTTATTCTTTAAAATTTTTATCTTAATTCTAAATTTTTAATTTTTTTAAATAATTAATTTTATTTTTGATAAAAAAGTAATCAAAATTTTACATATTAAAGTTTATTTTACTTTTTTTTTTTTTTACTTTTTAACTTTTGTTTGAAAAAAAAATACCTATTTGAAAATGATTTGAAACATGTATAATTGAGATGAAACTCAAAAATATTTAAAACTCTAATGGAAAAATTTATATAATGATAGGACCAATATGTTGAATATTTACATGACAAACCAATCACTTACAAGGAGCTTAATCTAGCGTATTTCTATTTTGATTTCGTACAATTTAACTTGATGACTTCCACAAAATCAAACATTTTTCTTACAATTGTGACCAGCGTAAGCTAACCTAAAGTGGGTTACCAAATGTTTCTTCAACAAAGTTTTGTAAGGTCATCATC
Source organism: Rhizophora apiculata (assembly GCA_037832385.1). NCBI lineage: Eukaryota > Viridiplantae > Streptophyta > Magnoliopsida > Malpighiales > Rhizophoraceae > Rhizophora > Rhizophora apiculata. The sequence goes on from CM075440.1 coordinate 4,362,700, forward strand.
AAAACACCCAACACGAGGGTCAAGACACGAGCTAAAATATGCATTATCAAAGTTTAAAAAATTGGACTCAACTGACCTGTCAAACTAGTAAAAGTGAAAATTAGATTATAATTTAATTTAATTAACTCTAAAAACAGTTAGTTATAAAAATTAATAATTGAATTGATAAATTAATTGGTTGAATTGTAAATTAATGAATTAATTAAAATTTTTTTAGTTTAGTTGATTTAAAAAAATTATAAAAATAAAATTTTAATAAATATTTTAATTTTTATAAAAATAAAAATTATATTATTAATTTTTTATATATTTAATATTAAATATCATATTCTAATTTAATGACTGATATTATTTTTAAAACCTTGTATATTATAAAACAGACTATTTAGAGTATAAACCCAATTAGCATCATGCACCACAAAAATAAAATTGTTTTAAACAAAAAAAAAAAAAAAAAAAAAAAACGAGTTATACTTCCTCAAAATGTGGGCGTGTGTCGACCAAGTAAGTAGTTAGGTGAAGAGGTGTTCCAAACAACTGGGGACAGAATCTCTTTGACGACAAGAGAATACAAGTTGCCGAAGCGTATGGGCTGACCAATTTTTGGTGAGATGACAAGCTCTCGTCTAACGGAGCAAGACAGGAATTGGTTGTTGGTATAAAATGCAGGAATATTAATTGGAAATTTGAACTGAGTAGATTGTTCTTTTCAAATGAGAGAAAGTGGTTCAAAGAGTGCCACAACATGGAGCATGAAAATAATACAAATGAGGTTATTTTCAGAGACTACAAAATCATAAAATTATGAATCTACTAGTAAAATACAACTAAGTTAACAATCAAATCATCCAGATTTAAGCTGTTGAGTTTGTAAACTATAAACTTCATAAATGTATTTGATGGACGTGGATATCAAAAACTCATATACGACAAAAAAGAAAAATGTCGGGTGAATATTATATTATATTATATTATATATTTTTTATAAAAAAATTAAAATAAATATATATATATATATTATATCTCTTCACAATAATTTTAAAATTAAGAATAATAATAATAAAATAAATTGAGTCTGGCATTAACCTGTGAAACCTAAGATAGCTCGACACTTGTCGTCTGCGCATTCCCCGTCTTTTCTTTTTTTTTTTTTTTTTCCCCCGCTCTCTTTATTGGAGGATCTCGCGTGAAGGACTCATAATTTTTAATTTACCAACAGCGATTCGCCTGTCGTCATCATCTTTTTTGTCCTCGATTAACGCCAGCTTTTATGTTTTCTGGTTTGCTAAGGTCATGATGGTAATGATAAGGCTCGCTGTGATCTTTCCTTAATCGGTCCATTTCTCAGATCTCTTCCCTCTCCTGCTTGGTTTCTGAGAAAATTTTGTTAAAGAGAGAAACTTTTGTAACTGGGTATTCGATTTTTAGCTCTTTTGTTAGGTGTGGTAGGAATTTCCTTCGTTTCTCGGAAGCCAAACGCCGGTTTAAAGTGGGTATTCGTGTAACTCTCATAGGATTTTTTTCTGGTTCATTTTTTGTTGGTTATGAATTGACTTGCTTGGATGAACTGGAATTAACAGATTATTCGATGATTTTGTTGCAGATTATTGTATAGTGAAAAACTGTGAAAGAGCAATGAATTGAAGAGACTGAGAGAGACTGTGTGTATATGAGAGTGTGGGGGTGCTGTGGGGAGAGATGAGCGTGAGCCATGCGTCGGTTCACCCAGTGGAAGATCCTCCGAGTACAGAGGCTGCCGGAAACAACCAGAACAACAACGCGCCCAGAGTGAGGATGAAGGAGATTCAAGGAATGCCCGGCACGGAGGGCGGCTTTGCTCTCCGCGTTTGTCAATTTGTATTCGCTGCTACTGCTCTTGGTGTCATGGCCACCACCAGTGACTTCCCTTCAGTTACTGCTTTTTGGTAAAACACCTCACTCGGCTTCGTGAATTATGTTCTGGAATTTTCATTTTCATGGATTGGTTGTTGGGCCAGTGAGGAAAAAGGCACCTTCCGATTCCACAAGGTTACCACTTACCACGCACTGCGGGTTATGGGAAAGAGTCGATGATCCCTTGTTTCACAAAGAGTTATTTCTGCACTCAAATCATGGCCTCTCAAGCCATAATGAGAAATCTTTACCGTTACACCAAGGCCAATGAGAAAAGGGAAAAAGTCAAAAAAAAAATATATATATATATATTCATCTGTGTCTGGAAGAATTTGGGGAAGCATTGGCCTAAAAATTTGGTGATTTGGACATATTTAGATTTTGTTGGGTACCTCCTATAAGAAGAGACAATCAGTTTTTAACCAATAGGATCTGAACAACTGCTTTTGTCGTCAATCCATAGTGGTAAAGTTGTTTCCACTAGGTGCCAACAATTTCTTTGAAAGGCTACTGGCTCAAATCAATGTTATGGGCTCGCATTGTGCAAGATATTTGCAGGTTCAGTCAATATGGATCTCATTTGGTCTTATCAAGGTCCATGCGCTCAATAATTTGTATTTGTGCTTAGGATCTATGAGTATAAATTTCCAAATCTTGCTGCTTTATTTTTTACTTTGCCTACTTAAGAGACAGTAAGTCTGAGCTTGGTTTCACTTCGACAATTAGGATGGTGTATAATACCCTTATTAGATGGTTATATGTGTGTGGATGAGATACTCAGTTTTGTAAAATTTGATTGATTTATTCGGGCATTCCATTAATGCTAATACTTGGGACATATCTATATGGGAAGGGGAGTGATGAAATGGGGAGTGTTTAAAGTTGGGCTCCTACCATGGTTTCAACCCCCACAACGATGGTACCAAACAAATTTTGCCTTAAAATATTTCCAGCAGACGTGCATTTATGCTTTTAGTTCATTGGATCATAATATGAGTGGACAGCAATGTCTTGCTTATGTCTTTCAATCTCACCTGACTCGGAAAGCTAGCGGGTAGAATTGATTTTGTAGTCCTTGCCCTTGAGTCCCAAGATTGTCTTACCAAGAAAATCTAGACCTTGATGCCAACTCGCACTGATACTTTTGGAAGTTTGTTGAAGATTTAGATTATCAAGTTGAAGATGCACATGTTCTTGAACAGGTCATTGAAGGTCAACTTTGAATGGCCTATGCTTTGATGATGACCTTTTCATCTATATTGCCTATTCATGACATTTAGTAAATTAAATGTCTAGCGTGATGTTGATTTAACAAAGATTGAACTATTGATAAGGGTTTTCCTTTTGTGGTTCAGACAACTGATAATGTTAAGCAACAACCAATTGATTTTGAAGTCTTTATCTGATTTCAGATCTGACATTTACACCTTCATTACATTCTGATGTATGTTATAACAGTTACCTTGTCGCGGCTGCTGGGTTGCAGTGTTTGTGGAGTCTTTCCTTAGCTATTCTCGACATTTATGCCCTTTTAGTGATGCGCTCCTTGCAAAACTATCAGGTTGTAAGCATGTTTGCTGTTGGAGATGGGGTAAGTTAAAATGATTAACAGGCAACTGAACTATTATAGTGCATGGATAGCCTTTCTTGTCCTGCTGTCTTATTGTCTTTGTGGAAATTATTTGCATGCTCTGCTTGTTTTCTCTAGAATATATTTCATTGTTTGGTTCAGCCCTTTGAATGCTGCATGTGAGCATTCACTGGCATTTTTAAAGATGTGGCATCCAAGCCACTAAGATGTTCTGAGCTGCCTGGCTTTTATATAAGGTTTTTACCATCTATATCCTTGTTAAAAGTGGCACTATATGACTTTCAAACTCTACTGCAGTGATCTAATTTTGAAATTTATGTTTCAAGTGCCACAGCTTGATTGTTGTTATATCACCTTCAACTCCATATTATTATAAATACTTTGTGTAATATTCCGTTGACTTCTTAGAAAATGAGTTGGTTAATCGTTAAAAAATGAAATAAATGCTACAATCAAGCATAATCCCTGACTAGTTTCTTTTTGAATGGCTGGAAATGTTTGCTACCATTATTAAATACATGCCTAAACTTTACTTTAGTTATCACTCTGGTGCTTACTATAATTTTATCTGGCTGTCATGGTGCTCCTTGACTTGAGAACTAGCAGCACCAAGTTAGAATGTCCAACAAGTTTGCTTCGACCACAGAGTTCTCACAGTTATTCCTACTGTGAAACACGGATCCTTTATACCATGTTCTTTCCCAACCATTCCTCCAAAGTTGGGAGGCTTGCAAATTTTTATCCTTCTTTTCTTTTTTTCTGGTTATTTCTGTTCTGCATGAATTCTGGACCAGGATTGAATAGATATCGTCGATCCTAACTGTGCAACTGCAAGGTGGTTCTTTCATTTAGTGGTCATCTGCTGTGAATTTTGCCATCTTTCTTGCTTACATGATTCTATTTATTTCAGTGAAAATTTATCTTCTTTGTTCCAATACTTAATGATCCGATGATGTTTATTTTCTCATGCAGATAACTTCCACCCTCATATTTGCTGCAGCTTGTGCTTCTGCAGGCATCACCGTCTTAATCGACAATGATCTTCATAACTGTTCCAAGAACCATTGTGTGCAATTTGAAACTGCTACAGCCATGGCTTTCCTCGGCTGGTTTGCTGCATTACCATCTTTTCTCTTAAACTTTTGGTCGCTAGCATCACGATGAAAAAGGACACCATCACGGGAAATTTAAAAGAAGAATGGCAAAGATGGCCGCTTGGTGATGTTGATTGAAAGCTTACAAATGGTTGATCATTACTTCCTGTCATGTACTGTGATTTCCAAAAGTACTGTATTTGATTCTCTTCCTACGGCGATCTTTTAAGTCAGAATGTTTTTGAGTCAGAATGTAAGGTAAATATTTGTGGTTCCTCAGCCTTGTTTTTTTGCCCATGTAGGGTTTTGTCATGCCAGCATAAACTTCACCATGGCAGTTTTTACTTGAAACATAAAATGCATCTGGAGAATTCAACATAAAACATATTAAGAGAATTCAGATTTAAGATCGTGTATTTATTTTAGGCCACTTGATCTTACTTACACTTTCTCAACTCTACCCTATCATTGAACTAACGGATGCAACCTTTCTTAAACAAGGAGTAAGAAAGCTTCTGGCCCCCATTTTGTTACAAAAAGAATAAGTAAGGTTAGGAAAGAAATACAGATTCCTTCTTAGAAATCAGTTTTAGTTTCCAGTTCCAACATTGAACCGAACTGCGTATGAAAACTCCACCACCGGGGCTAATACATATATTTACACTGACGAGGCCCAGTGAACCCGATGAAGAGTGGAGACAAAGATTAATTAAATTTTAACTCAGTTGTACTACGGTCGTTTTTAGTATTAAACATCTGCGGCTTGAGTTCAAGTCGTCACTAGTTAAAACCAAAAATTAATTAAATTAATACTATGCAATCCTTGAGCTGTTGTTTAGATATTACAGGACATGTTAAAAACTAATTTCAAAAATCCTCCACCTACATTTCACCTTTTGTTTTCCAGAGGGGGCTTTTTTACACATGCAACGTGGGGTGGAGGTAGGAAAGAGGTAGGCAATTGGAGGAATGAACCATGCTCTTCACACAAAAGACCAATTTACAAAAGAGAAAGCAAGGCAATGAACAGCATTTTCTTCTGCTGCAAGGACTTTCCACGCTATAGCTTGCTCATATGAAACATGGCGCCCCATCGTTGACAAGCATATTCCCGCTGGTAGGTAAGCAAATCCCTGGTAGCAAGAACAGAATTTCAACAGTTGAGATTCAGATGCTAAAGTTGGTTCCGTTTTTCCAATGGGAAACCTTTTGGCATGGGAAAGATTGCCTAACTCTCCCTCAAACCTCGCAAAGCAAGGAACCCAATAAAACAAGGCGTCTGGTGGTAATTTGTCCAAAAAAATATTCTTGTATAGACAGTCATCAGAAAGCTCATCATAGTGTCCGCATAATGAAATGAAATGAAATAGAACACATTCAATGTAGAAAAGTACCTGTTGCAGTATTTTTCCGAAGTCTGAAAACAATGCCTTCCTTCCAGATTCATCAAAAACTTTATCCAGCGTGAAATCTTGTAAAGCCACCAAAGTAGTTTCCAGCATGTCAAGTCCAGCCTGGTTGGCAAAGATTAAAACCGGCAGTGACTGCAGCAATCAATGAAACCTAGATTAATCTCCACAATTCATCTTAAACTGTTAAGTTTCAATGAACAATATGTGCAATTTGAGACCCTTCATGCATGTTTTGATAAATTGGCAAGCTACATAATCTAACTATAAACAATTTGTACCTTTAATGAACAACATAAAATAGCATCTTGATGATGCCATAACTGTTTCAATACAGAGTCTCCAATGATTGCAACTGATCTCAATAATTCCGCTCCTAAATAATAACTGAGGAAACAGAACAGAAAATCTACAAATCATATAGAAGCACATGGTGTGAAATAAAGAAGCAGATCATTGTAGCCTGAAGGGATACTGACTGATTAAACAAGTTTGAAATCTCATAGAATGAAAAATAAGTAGCACTTACCTGTAGCTTTGGCAAATCCAATGAGCTAGAGTGAGAGCTTCAGGAGATCCTGGCAAAAGCTTTGGACCCAAAGCAGGGCTTAATCCCGAGGGAGATAAAGCCATGGCAACCCTCTGAACAGATGATATCACGCTTCGCACATACTGACGTGCCATGCTGGCAACATTATCCTGAAGATTGCTTTCAAAAGGGAGCTGAAAAGCAATTGTCAATACAGACCGCAAGTTATGACATGAAGAAACGTCTCCTTCGACATTGTTTGTTGCAGGACCTACTTCAAGACTTGATGTAAGATCCAGGGTACGATTTGTAGTCAATGCATCTTGTGTGTCCTGCATGATGAAACAATAAGTAGATGGGCCAAAAAGGAAAAACCTGTGCATTTGATGAACATTTAAGGTAAAGTCAAGGCAAACTCAACTGTTTTTGAATCCAATGGAATCACACGGAAACCAGAGGGTAGTAATGGAGCATCATCAGGAAACATTTCATCAATTGGAGCAAAAACAAGCTCAGAACAGGCTCCAACAGCATTCTCATCCATTCCACTACATATCTGCATGAGAAATTGAAGGTTACTGGCACATAATTTCATTAACCAAGGAGATCAGGGATAAGGGGGGTCCATTGCATTTTTTTATGGCAAACAATGTGAACCTACCCTCCCCAGGAAAATTCACATGTACAAAGTATCCACATGTAATACATTATAAACTAATAATGCCAATTAGATATTAAAAGTAGCACCTGTAGGAGATGAATATCTCTTGGAACAAAAGCATCTTGCACAAGAGAATGGCCTTCAAGCTTTACAACTTCAAGCAACTGGGGAAAAAGGTTCTGTTAGGTACAAGTGCATGCAGACATATAGATGAACTGAAGAAAATAGGATTATTTTCTAAAGATTGAATGCACCAAGCAATTTTCTTTTTCAAAGCCATCCAAGGATTGACACGAGGGTATGGATAAGGAATCGATTTTTCCAAATGAAGGATATATCTGGTCACTCATAAACATTGTGAAAATCAAGTATAGGGATAAGAAGTGACTGGTGACTAGGGGCAAAAGTAACTCCAGCATATGCAGCACAATATGGATTTGATTTAAGTGGCAGGCTCATTTCAAGGAAAATTATCCTGCTAGCCCACATGAATACATCTAGCATGTAGAGAAAAGGAATAGCTGCCACCGAAAAACAGACCTCTTCATGTTCAATTGTGTGACCAAGCGGAATGATCATTTGGCTCCCATTAAACCTTGTGGACATCATCCCTGGATATGCATACGAACCAGCTTTCAATGAAGCAGCAGAATAGGCATCAACATTGAAATCAGCCCATTCTGACCGGTGTTCCCTTAGGAAGCGAATCAGCACAACAGGAGGGACATTCTACAAAGGAGAATACCCAAAAAAAACAATAAAATAACATCAAAGTCTTTCTACACAAAAGTTTTAATTTTCAAGCACACATGACTACCATGAACTCTGGTATCCAATCAGCAGCTTTATCAAAATTCCCAGGTCATTCTTGTAGCCAAAAAATAGAGAAGTCAAAGAACTGTAATTTTCCAAAGATCTTTAGCTTAAATAAATGGGATACACTTTCTACCATTGAAAAAATCTTCAAAGCATGAGTACAAAATCAGAAAGAACCACTTAATATTCTGGTTATATCTTAGCAAAATGAGCAAGCTTCCAGGCTTTACCACTTAGTTTGAAAGCAGGTCCTACCAAACTACAATTAACAGTCAGCAAACAGAGGATCAAAACTCATGGTATTCATGACATCAACTGGAACACCACTTATTTGTGTCTACAGTTAGTGCTCCAAATGAAACATTTATGACAAGTTCCAGAAAAGAATTAAAAAAAAAAAAAAAAAGATAAAGAATGCAACTCCAGCATCCAACATTGGACATCGCACTTCCAAAACTTATGAAAATTCAAGGCAGTATTGGAACTTACCTGCAACAGCATAGAGGCCTTCGCACACAGAATGCCTCCAAGGAATGAAAAGGAAGTGGCAGGGTTGGAAGTGCTGCTCAAGATTTTGGTAGAATTAACAGCAATAATTACATCTTCAGCTCCATCACAATTGACCAGTGACCAGCCATCACCATTAAACCCATTGATGGCATCATTAAATCCTCTACATGACATCAAGACAAAGAGAGGCATAAAACAAAATCATAGCTAAAACAAATCAATGTTCAAAATGCATGTTAATCAATATGCATAGACCCATGAATTTGGGATTGCATAGAGAAACACAACCAATGACACAAATTCAGAGATATAAAGCTTGAAAAGGCTACCTGCTTAATCTCTGGCTAAAAGTCCTCAGAACAGCTGGTTGCCTTCCCAAACTATAGACCACCTCACCACTGGTTTCCTGAGCTATTTGCCTGATATAGCGTAGTGCCTTCAAAGAAACCAGCTAATCAGTGCTCTGGATGAATTGGGAAAAACATGGAGGGCAGCTGACAGCTATAACTTGTCTATCCTAACGATAACACTGAAAGTTTATATACTTTCAGAACTTCAGCTAAAACACCTGAGCAATAAAAGAAAATTTAGAGAGGGAAACCACTGCCTGTATAAAAGGAAAAAAAGAACAAAAGGAAAATCCTGAGTTTTCATCCTCTAAAACTTAAAAGTTCACCTCAAAGTTGTCTCAATCCATAATGACATGTCAGCCAATATAGTAACTCAGCTAATTGAATGTTTCCCATCACAAACCAGGGCTAATGTTTGACGAGCCTTTGCGGACATCATATGATGTTGCATGGAATTTTGGAAACAGGAGTCTATTAATTCTTTCTCTTTAGGCAGCGGAAACTCAGAGACTTAAATCAGCCAGAATATACATACCGCAATAGTTATTTTCTGGGCCACCACTTTGGATGATACATAAAGCGGTCGCAGCACTTCAGGCAAACTCCATGCCTGGAGAAGAAATGTAAAGAAATCAATGCTTGCTTTGCCTGGGATTTATTATACTAATTACCAAATTTTTTACCTCAAGATTCAGGTGATCCACAATGTGGATAATTGAGCCTCCACCATCACAGGGACGTATCAAGTAACCACTAGGAAGCATCTCAGCTCTCACAAACTGTGTGGCAGAAGCTGCATCCGAGCCAGCACCAGATCCAGAAAGAGATCTCTCACAGACCTTAGCAAAGTCAACCAAGTATAGATAGAAATAAAACTAGGTTTTCACCATTTATATTACTGTGAATTACATAAATAAGTTGCACTATTCAGGACATGCATACCACGAGACAGCCATTGTCTAAAGTTGTAGTGTATCTTAGTGTCCAGAAATCCCGTGCAGGAGCCAAAGTAGTTGGAGCATATACCTAAAGCAATGTCAAGCTGTGTTACCCCAGGAAAGGAAGGCAAAATCCACAGGAAACAGCACTAGAAAACAAGATTTCGGTCATGCTGGTTTACCTGACTGTAGACAAGTTCAATTGTTCCTCCATTTCCTGCAGGAAACATGGTAAAAACTTTCAGGCTCCGACAATCCCGGAACCAGGATGGACGATCTTTAAGGATCTCAGCAATCTGCCATCTTCCTTCAATTAATACACACTTATTACAAGAGTCCAAGTGAACCACCTCTACAAGTTATGAGACATACCTTTGCAGGTTCTAAACTTACAAGACCGCAGGCTCGAGCTGCCACTCCACCACAACTTTGTGAAATGGCAAAGATCCCAACCGAATCCGGACCAGGCTGAGAAATTGAAAGATTCAGTTGGATATGCATCAGTTTGACATTGTTTACTGATAAAAATTTCTAATGCAAGAGCATATCAGAATATATGACAGAAGAAAATTAAAAACCTTCATCCCAGGCATCTGGACCCAATCGACAGCAGTTCCCGTAGCCTTTGAAAGGAACTCTGCCAAAGTCTCCTCCGCAATGGAGAGGAGTCTGCCAAATTCACATTAGTTTTAGCACTTTTTGCAATGAAGCATCAAAATAATACCCATTAGTTACTGATATTACCCAGCAGGATTATTAGCATCCCTCAGTGAATGCTGCTGAGGAGTGGTGACCACAGAATCACAGCTTGCATCAGTTGTTGCTGCCTGTAGAAATGACAACTTATGGATTTCATGTTCAGAAATGTACAAGGAAAGGATTAATACTAAATGTGCTATCTCAACTATCTCATTAGCCCTAGACACAAGGGTACCATAGCCATGCTCAAAATGCATGTGTTATTAAGACGTTTATGGGAAAAGAATTATGTTCCATATTTCAGTTTTTGTGTAAAATACTAGCAACCTAGAATGGCCTTCAGTCCCAAGAAAATATAAAATATTTTGCACGGAATGCTAAAAGCAAATTACCTTGAATGCTTATTATGCTTGTCAAATGCACCCATAAACCATTGAAGAAGATCCCAACTCAGAAAGTAGAATTCAGTAACAAAAGAAATAGAGAATACATTTACAGTTTGCAATTGTTGCCGCATATATCCATTCTCACAAACCAGCTGTGACACCTGTTTCTGCAGGCGATCATTCTCCTCCATTAATAGCTTATTCATTGCTGTCAATTTCCGATTCACAGTCTGGAGTCTTGAAGACTCTTTTCTTTGCTTCTCTCGACACCTGCAAGGCCAAATACCATTTTCCCTCAGCCACTCGAGGAAACGTTTCATCCAAAAAAACATATTTAGCTAACTGTCAACCATTCTCAGCGGTTTTAACCAAAAAAACATGGCAAACACAAACACCAGCCTCAAATTTTACGAAATTAGCATGCTCAAATATGCACTGCAAGAGAAATCTGGTATGAAGTTTTGGCCTAATTGGGTAAACATTGCTCTAAAAGGGGGGGAAATTAAGGGGGGCTTGCTGACAAACAAAACGAAAATGCAAACCCACCTCAAACAGGATTTAACAAAATAAAGTTGCTATAGATCAGTGAATTGGATGTACAAATGTTAAAACTTTCAGCTGTAATGCCATTCATTAAGCACTATAAGATTTGATCAACATAAAATCTAAGCAAGCAAGCGGCTAAAAAGCAAAACCAAATTGTTTGTTTCAAAACTTTCTATCAGCAACTTTTTGCTTATCTTGACCTGCGATTTTGGAACCAGACTTTGATCTGCTTGGGCTCAATGTTAGCCAAAATGGGGCACTCTCTGATCAGCTGCTGCCTACGCAAAGAACTGGGCTTGGGCCACTCCGCGTACACTCTTTCAAGCGCTTCCACTTGCTCCGCCGTGTACCGGACATACTTGCCAGTATCAGAACCATGCTTGTTTATGCTCCCACTGCTGCTCTCTCTGTGTGGCGCGACCGCCATCGCCATATTCACCACCAAAACTAGGCCCCCAAAAATCAAGAAAACAACGAAGAGAGATAGAGACTGAGAGTTAAAGGAAGAGAAAGATTTGAGCTTTAATAAAGGATGAGCATGATTTTAGGCGCTTGGACATGGAGAGTGACGGAAAGAGCCAGAATGGCTAATGGGTTTTTGTAGAGCTAAAGCCAAGCCATGGAGACACAAAAATCTGTAACCTCTACGTTACTTGGTACTTCACCAATCTGCTCAGAACCCACTCTTTGCTACTTTTCTTCTAACCCCAGAAAAAGGAACAAAACAAAGGACAAAAAAAACAAGCTTTATATCACAAAAGGAGCAAAAATCCAAAACTTTTATGCTAATCTCTCTCAGAGTTAATCAACAGCTGTTTTCTCAAAACGAAATGTACAGCTAGAAATCACCCAAGAACTTCACCACCTCTCTCTGAGTTATCACAAAAGAGCTTTTATTTTTTAACTGACAAGAGAAATCGAAGCATCAGCAAATCCAAGCAAAAGGCCCCCGCTCAAACAAGAGAGCCAATAGTCTGTGTAGGCATTAAAGACCAGCTTTCTGAGCTACCACCAAGAACAAGAGAAATGTAGACAGTAGTATGGAAAGCCTGAGCATGATATTTTTTCTTTTCCACTTGCAAGGAGGAGAAAAATAGAGAGATTTCAAGACAAGGAACCACAGAGAGAGAGAGAGAGAGAGAGGAGGTGACAGTGAGTGAGCTAAAGTCTCAGTTTTGAAAGAGAGAGATGGAGATATAGAGAGAGAGAGAGAGAGATATGAAGAGAAGGTCTTGTTTCAATTGCACGCATCCCAACAAACTCTGTAGTAGTTTACGAAAATGTCGAGGCCCTAAGCTATAATTTCAATTTTTTTCAGCGAAATATTAACCAAAAACTTATTGCCGTCCATTAAAAATAAAATAATTATATAAATTATTAAATAAATTATATATTTTACACATATTTATTATTATTTTATTACATAATTAATTTTTAAAAAATATTTTATTTTATAAATATTTAAATTAATCTTAAATTTTAAAATAAAAATAACAAAAAATTATTAAATTATATATTTATAATATTATTTTTATATAATTAATAATTTAATTATAAATTAAACAAGTTGGCCATGTCTTTATAATAATTTTTATAAATTAATCTAAAGAGAGAGATTCTTGTGCGTTGTTCAATTACTTAATGTATCAAACAAATCTCTTTCATTTCTCGAAATAATAATAATAAATAAAATCTATGTCGCTATAAGTTGCCTATGATTTAGTATGGAAGGCATCTGGATGATTTCGTTTTCTGAATAACGAGATAAAATAATAATGTCTGTCGTTTTTAAGTTATAATTTAGCTGTCATTTCATGAGTCAAAAATATATAATTTTTATTAAAAAAATTAATATATATATATATATATATATATATATTTTTTTTTTTTTTTTCCAATGGCTGACAAGCAGAGTTGTCTGACAACTATTTTGTAATTTTCTTCAAAGGGTTGTTTTCTTCAACTTATATAATTAACATTAATAAGTCAACAAGTGCAGAAATCACCAGACAAAATGAGCCATTTCCTTTGTAGAAGAGTAACATCAGGCATGGACATATAATTTTTATTGTTCACACGAGATAGATATACATGTGTAAATTATATAATTATAATCATTAACGATATATTTATAATTTTTATTACGCATTAAAAAAATATAATTAATATAATGTTGTGATATGTAAATTTATAATTGGCAATCCCCTGACGACAATGCAATAAAGAATTGTGCTTCGGCTTGTAACCCAGCAAGAATTCACTCGATCGTGGTATCTTTGACCATTAAGTTGGAATTAAGTTGACTGTTATTTTTCTATGCTTTTATAAAGATGGTTGAAATTCTTTGATTTATCGAAGCTAAAGCCTAATCAATGTTATTCAATATTTTAAACAGAGTTACATATTGTACCCTGCTCCCTATAATTGGCTGAAAAGTAGTCTTGTGTCAAACTTTTTGATAAAAATTTAGAAAAATAAAAAAAAAATATATTGTGATTAACCATAAGCATATTATTAGTCACATAATCAAGTTAAAGATATATATTATTTGATATAATAATTTAATTAATGATTTAATATATTTAATATTTTTTATATTTACATATATATATATATATATATATATATATATATACATACAAAACATTATAAATCTTTTTATTGATTTAAGTTTGAATTTTTAATTGTTGTCTATATTCTAATAAACAAGAATTCATATTTAAAATAACATATTAAAATTAAACATAAAATTCGATAATATTCCAATGATACATCTTGTCTATAAAAGAGATTAAATAGGTGGAATAAAATATGATAATATTAAGATCAAAAAAATTTGATTAGTAAGTATTTTTTAAGATAGATTGAATAAAATAAATAATTTTTAATCTCAATTTACAAATACAAAAATTAATATATTTATTTAAAAAATTATTAATACAATAAAATTTAAAAAAAAAGAAGAAGAAGAAGAAGAGAGAGAGAGAGAGAGGGAGAGAGAAGAGAGAATGTTGTTATTTATGTCAATTATCAAATGTAGAAAACGGAGAACAAGTTTTAAGAGTGGCATTCTCGAGATTGTATTGAGGGGTGGTGCAAGGGCAAACCCTAAAAGCCCAAAATAGAGGGACCGTCCTCATCGAATAATGGCACTACAAAGTTGGCTTCTTGATCCCAGACCCAACAATTATGAAAAGCAAAAGCCAAAAATCATGCCTGCTTGAAAGCAACCTTTGTTCCATTCTGTACCTCTCTTTCTTTCTTTCTTTTTTTCCCCTTAACTCGTTGTCTATCGGACGCTGCGGGTCTCTCAAATCCGAATAAGAGAAGAGGGTCGCGGTGGGTTGGCTGCCAACATACATGTATAGAAGAAGAACTCGCCACTAGCCACTCCTTTTGTTGACACGAAAACCTTTTGAACTATTTCACTACTACGCGTCGATTGGTTTATGAATGTACTTTTACAAACAAGGCAGAGAGATAACATAAATTATCTTTGAATAATATATATATATATATATATATATATATATATATTTTTTTTTTTTTTTCTTTATGGTCACTCGAAATAGTTTGCTCTTGTGGGCTGTGATTGACCTGCTCTGGACATGCGTTAAAACCATAGTATTTAACCTCAAATTGCACCTTGACCTGGTCTCAGTTCAACTGTTAATTTAACGATCAGATCATTGGATTAATGCTTGTGGTTTTTTTTTTTTTTCTAAATAATATTTTTATATTATATAAAAATAAATAAAATGTTATTAAAAGAAAATTTAAGTATACGTATACAATTATTCTTAATAAAATAATATAATTATATATAATTTTTTAAAAAAAGAACACGAAAATAAAATTTTTTTAACTAAAACTTGTCTAGTTCACTAGACAGACCATCTTGTTCAATTAGATCAAATATTTTTTTATCCAAGTCGCTTTCTTGTCGGATTAGATAAGAAAATCAGACTGATTATTAAAACCACGGTTAAAAGCAGTCTCATCTGCTACCCACAAGCACATCACAGTCAAAATAAATAAATAAATAATAGTAAGTTTATTGATAAATAATAGTATTTCTTAATGGAAAATAATAACCAAATTGACTCGATTATGGTGCTTATCTTGCGAATGAAGCAGGAGTGACTTGGGTGGTGCATTGCATCACAAGCAACAAAAGATGGCTTATTAAAGAAATAGTTATTGCCGCACAAGGTTGAAATTGGTCTTTTTCCTACAATGATTGTGCATCTTTATTACAGCCAACGATGTTTTTAACTTGACTGTTAATATAATCGATTCAATACTCCTGGATTTTTGGGATTATCCTGTCTTCAAGGAAGAAAGGCCCTTTTGAGCACTGTGTCAACAGCCATGTTAACATTATTCACAGTCGATGCCTCATGCTCACACGAGCAACTCGAAATGTGTCCCTGTTCGAGTTTTATACTTGGTGAGAGGGAAAGAGAATTAATACTGAAATTCAAACTTCAAATTTCATCTTAAAAATTTATACGGATTAGGAAAGTGGGGTGACAAAAATGTGCACAAAGATTCGAAATTTAAGTATTACCTTAAAAATTTTATACAGATCACGAGAGGGGGGAGCAATGGAAGCATGCATGTCACGAGCCCCATTTTCAAAAAGAAAAGATACTCCAATCTTGCCCGTATGACTTTGTACAACTTTCATTCTCAGCATGCCGATAGGTTGTAACCATATGTGGACAACTATCGCAGAAATTGTAAGTAATGGAATTGACTTTCCACGATGAAAAAGCCTATATCATGCTCAATATATTGGCGCTGTCGGCATGATTGCATGTTTCTACAAACATACATACAAACAGCCTCTCTCTCTCTCTCTCTTTCTGATTCATGAAAAAAGAAGATAGTGGGTATATTCGTGATGTGTACACAACATCTACTTTTGATTGCATGACGTGCTTTTGCGACGCATGGCATGTATCTATTGGGAATTCTAGGTACAGCAAATATCTAGATAATTTTTTGTCCATGCCCCATGGATTGTCTTTGTCTTGTGTCTTCCAACACTTCAAGATTACACTTCTTTGCTGGTAAGTCTCCTTGGTTTTTATACATTTGTAAAATTGAACTCCCATGAAGAAAACAATAATGGCATGTGGTCTTTCATTGGATTTTTGGTATCTTATAATCATACCCAAAACAGTGCACTTCATGTATACTTTGGCTTAGATTCCACAACCCTAACAACTCTTTGAAATTTGTTGTCTGAGGTGGTGGGGAATGACTATCATTGTCAAGGCCAAAATGTTGAACTTGGAAAACTAACATGAACATACAAAAAAGTTGCCTGTGAATACGGTACAATCAATTGTGTATGATGGGTTCTAACAAAGTCAAATGGGTATGTTTTCTTTTCTTAACTTTAGGTGATGGATTTAACATCCTTCCACTTTGTCCCCCTCTTCCCTTCGTCACTTTTCTTTTTGTTCTTTTGTTTTTTCTTTACATTTTTTTTATTTTTATTTATTTATTTATTTACAAATTTCATGATTGTTACTTCTTCCATATGGGTGGTGGGTTCCCATCTCCTTTTTCATTGAGCCATTGCTTTTCTCTCAGGAAAGGAATAATGACAGTGCTTCCTTAATTCCTTCTGGGCCCCCCTCCAGCCCCAATCATGTGGGCCCTTCTTGTGAGGGCCTGCTCCACACATTCCCCTCCCCCACAAAACCCAAAAAAAAAAGAAAAAAAACAAACTGTTGCGTAAATCAATGGGGTGCCGACGTGTCATTGCTTTTCTGGGTTAGTCTCGTTCAAGTGGAGTCTTGGGCCCACCCTAATTCAGCCACTCTGTGACACTGCTCTCTCTGTCTCCAACTTTGCTTGTGTGGCACACTTATCAATGCATTCTGCATTTAGCATAGGGCACCATTTTTCACATGATTTCACTCTCTCCATGCTCTGTTCTTTTCACCACAAAGGTTTTTTTAACCACAGGTGCATAAAGATGCCACTGACTGTGCTTTGGGGATTGGGGTGCTGCTGAAGCAAAACTGGCCCAT
The DNA here is from genome assembly GCA_037832385.1 of Rhizophora apiculata. Taxonomy (NCBI): domain Eukaryota; kingdom Viridiplantae; phylum Streptophyta; class Magnoliopsida; order Malpighiales; family Rhizophoraceae; genus Rhizophora; species Rhizophora apiculata. Next base: position 4,380,169 of record CM075440.1, read on the forward strand.
AGTAAGGAAGTGGGTCATTTCTACCGGGGGTAAAAGGATAAAAGAAAAGGAAAAAGAACATACCATTAACTGTCTTCGACAGAAATCCTCTTACGTTACCATGTATTAGGATTCATGGGCAATATCTTAATAATTACTCACAACTACTGATGTAAACACTTCCACAATCTCATGGCCTAACATCATTATTAGGCTTTTGATATGGGGTTCGCACTTCAAACTCCAGGGCCAAAGCTATATAGACAATTGGCCACCGTAGATCATGTTGATGTAGGACTTTTCAATTCATGAGAAATCTTTCATTGGATAAAATCGGAGACCATTATTGTTTTGTCTTCACATTGTTTTTTTCTTTTTTGTTTTTTTTTTCCAAACTTGGTGATACAGTCTTCCATCAATACACTATTGTTGGCGGAGACAAAAAGGCAAATACAACTCTACATCACATGATATTATGATTTATGCGCTAAGGGACAGAAACTGGAACGACCCCAAACCCAAAGTAGCATTAAAGGGGCCTTACTCTTAAAAAATGTGCATGTTTTCGAGTTGGTTCACTTGAATGATGGAGTGCATTTTATGAAATCATAACATTGGTTTTCCCTTTTTAAAAAAAAAAAAAAAAAAAAAACCTTTTAACATGTGCTGTAATAGCAGATACATGGCACACATGTCAATTCGATATACAAGTATGTACAGAGATTAAATCGGTTAAGTTCTCGGATGTTCATCCTTTCATGTGTCTGGATTTAATTGATAGGAATTGAGTTATTGATTATACTTCAAGTAAAAAAGAAATTACTAATGAGTAGTAATTCAATGATATTTTGACTTTGTTTTCAGAGCAAAACGTTTTAAAGTTCAGTTCTAGACAAACATCGATTAATTAAAAGAAGTTACTTTAATAATAAAAAAAAAGCTTAACTGATCAACTTCTCGGACCACCTTTTCTTTTACTGGAGTTCTCCAACTCAATTAAGGGTAATTTGTTAGAAACTAAAATATTTATGGGAAAATTATTTCTTTATGAATTGACTGTACAAATTGTGGATTCTTTGAAAATGTTGGTTGTAGCGTACAAATACATATAGGGTTGGTGGGAGATAAAATTATTGCGACACGGCAATTAAGAGCGAGATTGACAATATATTTGTTAAGCAACCACAAGCCCCATCAGCTTTTTAGCGCCTCTCTTTGTAGAAACGCAGGACCTGCTTCTTTATTAGTTTTGGTTGCTTATGGCCAGTTCAAACTGTGGCCATCTAAGTCATGCACAGAGAGAGAGAGAGAGAGAGAGAGAGAGAGAGAGAGGGGGGGGGTGGGGGTGGGGAGATAGTGTTGATGAAAAAGTTGTAGGAAAAGACAGCATATTTGGATCCTCGAGATGGTAATTATGCTCACTGAAGATGAAACCCACCAACCCAACAATTTATGGGAACCCAACAGCATAAATTGTGTTTTTTTTTTTGTTTGGTCAGTTTAGCCGAGATACATTTGATCTTTGACGTTAATTGATATAATCTTCTGTCTACGAGGAAATGCCAAATGAGAGTTGGAACTTAAACGATTGAAAGGGTATTATAAAATAATGGAGAAGCCACCGGCAATTGCTGGATTCTCGGTTCTAATACCGGAGTTCATCTGTGCTGAAAGCACTGGACTACCATTTGCCTCTTTGATTACTCTTTAACAATTTTGTGGTATTTATGGTGTTTGTCACTTTGGTTAAAGCCACACTGGAATTTTGACTAACAGTGGGTTCCACCGTATAAAATCAAGATTTGAATCTTAGGTTAGACCATAAGGTAAGAATTAGTTGCTTGTCAATCCTCTAGTCTCAATACATATGATTTATTCAACTTTTTATTATTATTATTTTTATTATCAAACCAAAGAAATTGACACATTTACTATGCAAAAATTAAAAGTGATATTACTTACCTGACTGTACTATTATTTTGCATAGAAATAGATCAATGTGTAACAAATGATAAACCTTAGTCAGAATTATTATTATTATTATTCATTTTATTTTGTAGCTTTTATCTTGTTTGCGTTCATCTTCCTTGTTGGCTGCAAGGATACATCGATGTAGAATAATATTTCTCATTCTCATTCTCCAATGGTGTTTAAGCCTCACATGCAGAAGCTGGAAATTTGCAGCCCCCAATGCACAGCTAACCAATGGGTGTTCTTGTTTTGGGCTGGGGTGGGGTGACATGGACAACTCTTAACACATGAATCAGCCATTGATTACTGATTATTCCGATGCCCCACGCTTAAATTTTTTGTTGGCCATCGAATTTGATGATCTCGTACAAGTTTCCCAACTGCCCCAGTTCCAAACCTCCCCTTTTAGATTGCAGCCAATAAATAAATTTTCCTAATTGCAGACTCATTTGCCCGGCATTACTCCATAACCTCATTCATAATTATCTTCCTCATCCTTAATTCAAGGGCTTTGTATTATTGTTATTGATTAGATAGGCAAATAATGGAAGCTCATGCCATGATCAATTTACCATTACCAGCAACATGAGCTTTCTCATGAATGCCAGTCCGCCACTCTTGAAACCGAGAGCCCTCCAAGTACACCATGCTTAATGGGATGCAAATTTCAAGAAGATGTAGGATCTTGGAGCCACTCCCCAAGTCTCTTCTATCGTCATACAAAGAACATGAACTGAGATAGATTAATCTGATAAAAAAAAGGTCATATTTATATACCATAATATGGCAATCATGCTTTATAGCACACTAATGTATGTAAAATTCTTGAATTTGTAAAGATATGGCACTGCTGATACTAATTTAACCTGCGGCAACTGTAGCTTCTAGTAATAGAATAAGGGTAAAGCAGATTAGAAACTAGAAGGAGAATGAAATAAAAACACTCATAAATTAAGATGAGGGAAGATAAAAACTGAAACTAACACAAAACCAAGAAACCATCTCCCATGGACCCAAATCTACCTCAGCCATGAGCCCTTGATCAGATTTTGAGTTGTCCCAAACTTTTGGTAGTTGTGGATTCCTGCACCTTCTCAATGGTTGCAGCCTTGGCTTCTTCCGGTTGAACTGCTAATTTGTTTGGAATGAGAGGGGAAACAGCAATTGGGGAATCTTCTTCTGTAACGCTAAGCAGGACTGTTTTTTGAACAACCAAAAGGTCTTTCTGAACAGTTTGAGGATCCTCTTTTTGAACAGCTAGAGGATCTTTCTGTCGGGTTGGAGGATCCTCTTTCTGAACTGGGGGAGGAGCAGCATATACTGGGATGGCCTGCCTAATAGTGACTGGTGGAGCTACTTGGACAGGTGGTACCTGCACCATTTTATGGAGAAGTGACAATGGTGGTGGAAGTGATGGTGCAGAGAAAACAGGCACTGCAGTCCTTATAGTGACCGGCGGAGCAATGCCCTGGCAAGGTGTCCCAAGTTGCTGTATGGGAACATAAGGAACCGCCCCTGCTGCAGGGAACTTCTGAGGGCAAGTGGCTCGAAGTTGCAGTGCAGGCATTTGTCGTGATGGCATATTTCTGTCATTTTCTGAGGCAGGTGATGTAGCTCTGGGTGGCAAAGGCTTGTGAATTGATGTATTTGATGTTGGTCTGTTTCGGGGAGTTGTCTTCGGGCAAATAAAGGGAAGGATTCTTGATCTACTAGCAGGAGCAGGCTGTGGACTAGTTGGTCTTGGGCCATGAACTGGAAACTTCTTTGAAAATGGTATAGGGGCATTAGGTGAGCTTGCCATTGCCATCTTTTCCTTTGTACGATAGTTCAACAGAGCCCGTGCTATCGTAATCTGCTCTAGCTCATCGTTGTTCTCTGGTTCAGAGGAAGAACTTGCATATTCCTTTGCCACTGGCAAGAAAGAAAACAGATAATTTGCAAATTTATAATTCCAACATATCACCAATCACCCCAAAATAAGGTCAGCACTAACAATGGTGATAGCATAAAGCATAAAAAGCCAGACCCAAAATATATGTACCATTCTTATATGTCTCTAAGCTCTTTTCACAATACAGAACTATGGAAAAGGACATTCAGAGAGGATAATATTGACCAAATAGTTTAAACAGAAGCACTGCTTGTGTTTTTGAAGACATGTTTAGTCATTTTTAAAATTGGCCATGAACAAGGTCTCTCACAGAGCTTCTGAAAGACTCCTTTTGAACAGCTGACCAAAAGCAAGACTAAAGAATCAGAACACACAGCCCTGCTGCAATACAAAATAATAATAATAATAATAATAATAATAATAATTTGGTGAGCCAGTTTAATGTAATTCTCCATCCATATCAACCCAGTGAATCCATATTGCATTGAACTCCACTGATGAGTATCATAATACTTTGATGGAGTAATGCTTCTTCTAGTCAATCCATTCATTCTTCTTCATTTTCTTCCAGAAGAAGGATGAGTGATTCATGCATTCATAACAATTAACTACACAGTGGGGAACCACAAGCAAACTCACATTGTTTTAGAGATGACCAGGCTGCCATTGCAGCATTCTTCTCTGCTTGTTTCTTATTCTTGGCAGGTTCACCAGTGAATGTAATTCCAGCCAATTCCACCTCACCAGTAAACACAGGCTGGTGTCCAAGGCCTGACCTGAATGTCATGTATTGTGGCAAAGGAGCACCAACTCTTTGTGCAATTTCCTGCAGAAGGTTCTTGTAAACGCCAGTCTCATCCTGGAAACAGAGAAACCCATCAGTATCAAAGTGGTAAAACTACATCCCTGAGGGCATAAGATGCACCCATAAAAACACAAACACTCAAATACAACTTCATGCAGAAGCTTTCTGTACCACTGTCATAGAGACAGTAATTTATTTTATTATTATTTATTTATTTTTTTTTTTTTTTTTTGTGTGTGTTTCTATTATTTAGAAAACACAGAAAGCCACTCCATAGGCTGAAAACAAACATGACACCCGTTTAGATCTATCTCTAAAATCTACAATGATACACGTGGAGTGATGAAGCCTAGCGAGACAGAAGACTAAAAAATAATTATAGCAACTTGCAGCAGTCATGCATACCAAACCAAAACAATCTTCTTGTTTCAACAACACAAAACATCATAAAATTCATGTCAATTCTACATTCTGGGCACCTAGGCTGGTTTTTCACGTGCTTAACAAAAAAGGGTATGTGCTGACAGAAGGTGAAGGTAGTCACATGATGACAAAAGAGAATCTAGCCCCCGAAGAATTGTATTTTAGGCCCCCTAAATTTCTTTTAGCCTTGTGGCACAAAATGATCAACTCTCATAGTTAATTTTCATTTTGTTTGGGTGGATAATTGATAGAAAACTTTCTGCAATAACATCTTATACCAAGCCATTATTAAAGGAAATCTCAAGTTTAAATAATTAAACTCATAAAGATCTTTTTTGGTTTTGGTGAATAATCAATTAACCTCATAAAGGCTTTTGCAAGCTGCAAATCCTCAACAAATTAGACACCAGTCTGAACCAAAAATTCAAGATGATGTTACTTTAATTGCAGCATATTTGATGAGATACCCAGATAACCCCATTTGATTAAATGAATCCAGGAATTCAGATCTACTTTTCCCGACATTTCAACGAGGACCAAAGTATCCTAATAAATAATGTCAATGTCGCATTACACGCGAATCCACCAAAATTTCTGTGAGAAAGACATAGGAGTTTCCTTCATCACAATACTGTTCCAGCTATAAGATAAATTATCTTTTGTTATAAAAAAAAAAAAAAAAAGAAAACAAAAGAAAACCACAAAGAGCAAAGCCATGGAAGATATCAAAGAAAACTTCATAAACTTCTATCACTTTCTTCTGTTTTTTCAGCGACCAATCAGAGTTAACAAAAAAGAAAAAATCTCTAAAACCAACATTTTCCAATGACCCAGAAAATCCCAACTACGGGAACAGCTGTTTCCTAGAGGCAGACACAATGCAAGAACAAAGATGGGTCTCAATCATACTTCCACATCACATAAACCTCCCCAAGTTTCTAGCTCTCCAGTCCCCTTTCCTTGCCTAAATTTTCTTTATTAAAAAAAAAAAAGAAGATAAAATCAAGTGGCATTCATTTCCTCGTTAATCGCGAGGGCATTTCCGTCATTCCACTGATCAACGTCCGACCCCAACCCAACCTATCTGGATAAGCCCCTGTTTTTCATTTGGTCGGCCAAAAAAAACAGAACACAAATGCTCAACAGACTGGGCGGCAAATAAATGCACCGGGGGAGGGGTGTTTTCGGCAATCCAAATTCAAACCCCCACCACTCCCCCCCCCCCCAAACCCTTTCACCCAAAACACAAAAAAAACACAGATACTCAATAGACAGGACTGGACGGCAAATAAATGCACCGGAGAGGGGCATTTTCGCCAATCCAAATGCAATTTCTGCATATTGAGAGCTAAAAACTCCCCGGAAATCGGGAACTGACGCACCCGGGGCAAGTTAGCAAAGAGCAAATTTCCATACACACACACACACACACACGAATATATATATGTATATAATTGAAGAAAAGCCAAAAGGAGGAAGGAAAGAAATGGGGGAAGACCAGAATGCGGGCGGCGAGGGAGTGGGAGGGCCCACGGTTGGAGAGGGAGTTGAGGGCGACCTCGGCGGCCGAGTGCTCGGCCTGGCGGAGAGTGGAGCAGTAGTGGGGGCTCTCGAAGATCTCGCCGTTGAAGTTGACGGTGGCCTTGAATCTCGGCGCGTGGTCTGGACCTTCCCTTATGCAAGTGTACGAGGGAAGGTTGAAGCAGCTCCTCTGCGCCAGCTCTTGTAGCTGGTTCTTATACATTTCTCCGCTCTCTCTATCTCTCTCTCTCTCTCTTCAGCACCAGTGGACCCGGAGGTGGAATTTCGGGTCGGATCGGGCGGGTCGCCAGTCAATGTGTTCCGGCAAGATCAGCAGGTTTCTTGGGGCTTTGTCATTTGTCTGAAGACTGAAAAGAGCGAGCGAGAGAGAGAGAGAGAGAGAGAGAGAGAGAGAGGGCAATGAGTAATTTTGCAAGTAAATGGAGTTTTTGTGTCATATAACTTTTTGGTTTTTTTTTTTTTTTTTTTCATTTGAGATTAAAATATTGGGAATTTATATTATTAAATTATGTATTAATTAATGCTTTTAAGTTTTATCTGTTTGTGAGGGAAGTGAACGTTGGGCTTCTGCTGCGTCGCCGGTGTGATTCCTTTTTCTCTTTTTTTGAATTTTTATTTTAATAAATTTTAAAAAAAAACATATATAAAATAAGCACATATCTATTATAATCAGTACATATTTTCATAATTATAATTAACCATAACAAAATTTTAATGACAATATAACAAAAATAATATGATAAATATATGGTGATGTAATATAATTTAATAGAAAATGTGAATTTACATAGAATCAGTGGGGAATTGGGATTACGTGTATTAGAACTTGAGTTCAAATTCTGATACAAAATGTAAGATTTACAGTAAAAGTGAGAGTTAATCTAATTTAAAAAAAAAAAAAAAAAACAGAAGACTGGGGCTTGATGTTATAAAGTGTAAGAACCATGTCTTCGTGGATTTAAGGTCAAGAAAAATACCAGATAAACACATTATTTACTGAATATAATTAAATATAGTATAGTAGAATCATATTATATGAATAATATTTTATATTGTTGGTATTGTATAAGAGTATTATACAAAAATATAATAATTTTTTGTATAAAATAAATTATCCTGTGTTTACTTACACATCATGTGGACTCAACGAGATATTAAAGTAAACACTTAACGTGGGATCATGAGGATTGCAATAATAACTCATAGCCATAAAATGGTGTCAAATCCAATAGAGAAAAAAAAAAAAAAAGAGATGGCAAGCACCAATCTTGGACCAAGTCCGGCCATCTCCCTTGCGAACATCCAAAAATGCGCGTTATAGTAATTATTATTCCAACTAGTCCAAATCCAAAGTCTATACCTTAATGACACCTCTGGGCCACACACAATATTTAAGTCACAATTAAACACCTTAATTACACTAAACATGCACGTGTATTTGTACGTACTCGTCCCTTTTTTCGTTGCCATTTGTGTAGTTTTATGGATGCATTCGTCCATGGAGAAACCAAACTAATGGCCTAACCCAACTAACAGACAAGAGTCTCCATTGATTACAGCCACACCCAAAACGACCAAAAGGGGGGGTTTTTCAACTTTTCTAGTTAAGATCAGTTGCATAAATAAAATGAATTCAAATTGAATCGAAGCAACTATTAAATATTAATTGCTTGCTTGATGTGTTTGCAAATGTTGTTTATTTCTCCTCCATTTATCTCACACGCGCGCGCATAAGCATAAAGCTGTTAATGGGGTCTTGGGTTGTTTAATGTCCTCGACAACTTCTTGTTGAAGACATTAAATAGTGTCACTTTTTTAACTCATGGGGTTGAGTAAGGCTCTGAGATTTCAATAGCTTTAAATTAAAAAACATAGCCAATAACATGTAATGTGTGATCAATTTTCATTGATCGAAAGATCTTTGCGAGGTTCATTCAACGTAATTTTTAATATTAATTATTATTAACATTCAATAGCTAAATAACATGTAATCCAACACTTAAAAAAAAAATATATGGCCACGTCACTTAAAAAAATTATTAAATTGAGTGCGCATTAGTTGAGGGTGTGGCGTCCACGGTCCACATGATAGTGCTTTTTTTTTTTTTTTTCCTTTATTTATTTATTTTTGTAATTATTATTATTATCATGATAGTGCTCTCACTTTTATAAAAATTGATGTTTTGATGATGATGCTGGGGGTCAGGAGCACCATGGAAACTCCAATTCCGAAGATGTTCAATTACGATATTGCCCCCCGAATGTCCTCCATGGTTTGGGGTGGGGGGGGGGGGGCTGCATTTATGATTGATTAATGTCATTTGTGGCTATTAGGCATCGTCCAGTGTAAGTGGGGGACCAAACTCTCTTTTAATCTCCCAAATTGCTGAACTTTGACTGTTAAAAATCATGAATTTGCCACCAAAAAGAGCTAATTACTTATGACAAATTGGAGCCACAAACAGGTCCACAATGAAAGACGGCAAACACAACTGTGTTATTCCGAATGATATATAATAGAACGCAGTCAATTTCTTGTAATATATATATATTTTAATTATGATTATATGTCAAAAAATTAAAATGTATAACCACTAATTATTATAATGCCATGTACAGCTCATTATTGAAACTTCTCAATTTAGAAAAATCATTATTCATTTTTGCGAGGGTGGGAAAAGCCTTATTTCTATTAATTGCAAATGGGTATTAAAGGATATCAACACGAGTTCCTTCCCACTTCCCTTTTGGTTTCATTTTTCTCTCCTTCACAATTTTCCAGCATTGGGATTGAATCGGTTGCTCGCGAGTCTCATTTCACTGCCACTTAAATTCAGTATTTTTGAACTAATCAAATTCTTACGTCTGTACCATGAAGTGAAAACAACGGTCGATTTTTCCACCATAATATTAGACAAGCATTTGAGAAAATGGGGTGGGAATTATATTATTTTTAAGGGAGTTTTGAAGTTGTTGTCTCTTTGATAAAATCTTTGGACGCAAAATTTGACTGTGATGTCACTCAACAATTTTGTGACACGACACAAACACCATGCGATTTGAACTAACGTCGGCTCCAGCCATGCATTCTACGTAGGCTTAAAAAAATTGAGGCGAGAAATATGCAGTTCTACATCAATTATTAGTTTTATATTTGTAAATTTTGGTGTGTAATTAACGATTATAATATATATATATTTACATGATTATGATTGACTTGGCTTCTTCACATGATTTTATGAAAGTCTACTCATTTAAAAAAAAAAATTCTATGGGATTTGGTGGACTGGGATATTATTTTAGATGCGTACATATATGGACATCCATAAAATACTCAAATATGTTAAGAAATCAAGTAAAATTCTATTTGTATCACGTAAGTCTTTGTTAAGATATGGATTGAGGATTGTCATTTTTGGGGGCTTTTTTTTAACTTGCAAAGGAAAAAATAGACCTGCTTGTATAAATTAATCACATTCAAAAGAAAATACTTATCCAAGGAGTGACTTTTCTTTAAACGGAGTGAGACAATTAGTCTTTACCGATCACAGTGAGAATGGTGCTGCAGAAAACCCAGAAAGAACCAACAAAATGTAGAGGCCAGGGGACCTCTTTATAGCTTCAAAAGCCAAAAGAGTACCAGAAAGGAAAATAAGAAAAAAAGAAAAGGGGTTTCCAATATTTATTTTTCAAAAGATCTGACTCACACTGAACAAAGCCATAAACCATTAATATACAATCCGCAGAGGGGTCCATTGCCGGCATTAATGCATATTGGTTTTTCATCTTCCCCAAGTGTTTCCATGTGGTGACTTTGGCAGAACCTGACAGGTTTCTTAAATACTAAGGTAAAGGTGAACACTGCAAAAACAAGTAATGAATGAGATTCAACGAGGAAAATGCAACAAGTCAAGCTCCAAGGAGAAAAATAAAATTATTTTAAAAAAAAAAAAAGGAAGAGAAAAGTTTGCATAATCTATTCGAGACATTGATATCATCCCAAGTGGTCCCACTCCCATATTTTTTGTTTATGATCGCTAGAGGCTGGGCGAGTTTAACCGTTCCCAAGAAATCAACCAACAATAACAAGAACATCACCTCTGTTCTCCTGAAAGTTAGATCAAACAGCAGAAAGGATTTTATTAGCACTCCAATAATTTTCTGCAAATTCTATTGGTTTATCACGTTTTATTACATTCCATTACACCAAGCCAAATATATAATCTCTTACAAGGGGTTCCCACCCAAAAAGATACTTGGGCTCAGAGTTGGGCTCAGAACTTGTAAGGAAAGCAAACAGTTGAAGGCCGGAGTACGTCTCAGGTGTTAACACTCCAATAATCAAGTTTTAATCAAAAGAGCAAAGGAAGTAGCCCAAAATGGTATCGAAATGTTACCTATGAACGAGGGTATTTGGACTATTTATAGGCCCATGAGATACCCGTCGACGGTAAGTTTTAACGACGATGGTACATCTTGAATATTTGGGGGGTTTGAGAACATGAGCTGGCTTCCGCGTAAGGCCCCAGGCTCATGATATGAGGACCTTTGAGGATCCTGCCTGGGTCCAGCCTTGAAGGTTGTGGCCTGAAGCTCGTAGTTCGAAGCTCGCTACGTAAGCCTGGTCCAAGCGGGCGGGATGGAAGTGGGTCAAGGTTCAAGTACCCAATTCCTTATCAATCTCTGTTAATTTAGATAGATGCCAATAACATATATAATGCAATTCAACTGTAAAGCATTCTTCTCTGATACATGATGTCCGATAAGCCATTGCACGTGAATTTATATTCTCCAACGCCAAGCTGAGCAGCATCTTTGTATTAACCATGTTGCCACGTCCTAAAAGCACCTAATTTACCTCATCATATGAGTCAGCCAGAACAAATGACTCTGACGGCTTTCAAGCCTTCATCTGCCAGAAATATCAATTAGGATTCATTAAGTGGAAAATACTACCAGTTCCAGAAGTAAGTATACCCACTTAATAAACACCAGACAAGTAAACTTTTGCGCAGACTTTCTTGCAAATTCGAAGCAAAGCAACTAGAAGCTGTCAAGGAGCTTTGACCTTGGGAAGAAAGTCTTCGAGATCAAATCATAGGTTACATGAAGCGCAAGATGTCCCCTTCTCTAGTTAAAAGATCCTGGAAAAACCTCTCTCCCTACTAACAACTACCAACTAACCACCGGCTACATCTGACCTCGAAAAGAGAAGGAACTGCTCATACAGATAGGTTGGTGTAGGCCACGTTTGTAGCTAACACTCTGATTTTCATATTGGAAGAAAGTACATAGAAGTAACGTATAGAGCAACACACAATTAATAAAATAATACAATTTGTTTTGACTTTTTCTTTCTATTAACTCACTCACTTGTAGGACTATTATAATAGTATCTACACTATTTTATTAATTGTATCTATCTGTAATCCAAAAGTGTTTTTCCTCTACATTTCAGGATGAAAAAGCAAGCACAAGGTACTGAACAATCCAATGGCAAATATTCGCCTGGCAGAACATTAATAATAATAGAGTTCCACGCAGGAGGAAAGAATAAATTGGACATCTAAGGACTTGGCTGACAAAATTCATTTGCACCTGATGATAATGAAGCCTAAGAATCAAGCTTTACTCTCCCATTAAGTTCTCTAATATGTCGGAATAGAAGAAAAGATCGGGCATATGATAAGCAAGTTCAGCATTGGAAGTTGGATCAAGCCCTATATTATTAATATGAGTATTTTCTTCAATAATTTAGTACACAGAAGTTAGAATTCACCTACAATTTCCCGTGTCAAGAGAAAGCAAAACAAATTGGTAATGAAATATTGCCAGATGCAAAATCAAACTGGGACAGGAAAAGAAAAGTGAAATTTTGTTACCTACCTAAAACTATTCGTATACATGCACTGTTACAATGTATAATGGGATGTCACCATGAAAAGGGGCTTGCACCCAGCAAAAAGATCTCATTTTCAACATCTTTCACCCATTCACAGACCCTGTTGCAAGTCTTTATCGCCAAAGCCTGCCAATTCAATACAAAGTACAGAGTTTCACAACCAAAGATGTATAGAAAGTGTATCGAAAAAATTGAATCAAGCGTCTTAATGCCTTGTTCTTTTGTGTGTCAGATTACTGCTCTAAAGCATATTCCACACAGATCATGTTCTTTTGTAAGCAAATATGCATGTATACAAAGAACTATCCTAATCAAAACATGTAAAATATTGCAAGTTAAGTTTACATCCCATCCATCTGACAAATATATTCTCCCAAACCTTTATGAATGATGCAGGAACATTTTAAAGTTGGAATATTGAATTTTATGTCACGGAAAGCTTGTGGAGGCCAGTGAAACAAATGGGCTATGAGCAGCTGTGCGCGCCCACCCCCTCCTCTCTATTTTTTTTTTCCTTCTTTACCAGAAGACAAACAAGTTCTAGTAAGTGTATGAGCAATGCCAAACCTTGTCGGCAAGAGGATCAAATGCTGCATAAAGCTCAAAATCTGGGGTGACCCAACAGAGCAGAACTGTGACAAAAGCAAGTCAAATAATGTCACCAAGGAAGCTTTTCAATACAAAGAATACAGTACAAACCAGAAATGTAGGAACTAAAAAATTGAGCAACCATTAGACCCAGATATTTAGCATGCTTATGAAATTTATCATATACATTCTAGTCTCTATTTCAGGTGTAATAACACAAATGGCTACTTTGTAAATCAATAGCAAGTGGAAACTCCAAGTAATAGATAACAAAAACAGTAAAAACTAGAAAGGTGTGTTTTGATGGGATTGATGATGCAGAGAAAAGCCATCATTTTTTTTCCCTCACTAACTTCATGTTACAAACTCCCATCTTGTTCTAATTGAGACGGAACAGCCAGAACATATCAAAATGATTTTAGGAATTACAAAGGTGCATATAATTGCAATATTTTAAAATTGGTACATATTTTGGATCTAAAGATGAAGCAAAAGATGCATCAAACAAAGCAAATGGAAAATAATTTACCAAAATTCTCATCTCTTCTAAACTGAGTTTTGTGAGGCCCACTTCCATTATCATGCATGGAAGCATAAAGTTTCTGGTAACCTCTGTATAGTCTGCAGCAATGCATATTAATCTTTAAAATTACAGCATAAAAAGAAGAATGTCTCCAAATGGAGTGCATGGTTAACAAAGACACATATGCCAACATTATCCAACAGTTCTACCTTTTCTGCTGTTGTGGACTATTAATTGGCGATGAAAATTCAGAAGCTACATATTGATCCAGATATATACTGCGGTATACAAAATGCCAAAGTCCAGCAGGACCACCCATGCCAACAGATGCTTCCCTGAATTGCTCAGAATAATTGGTGGGTAATTTAGCCTGCCCTAAATGAGG